>JAPTYO010000002.1:0-427497 GCA_036873135.1 Clarkia xantiana subsp. parviflora
TTGCACTCTTATTCGTCGTATATGACCGTGGAATGGTTTAAATCATTCTCATTTTGGACTCATAAGCCCAAGTTTTCTGTGATGGTTAGTAAGGAAAATCTTCGGTTTCGGCCAATTTTCTCATTTTTTTCAATATAACCTCACTCGGACCTCTTATTTTTTATGAAATCAGTTTTATTTGCACTCTTATTCGTCGTATATGACCGTGGAATGGTTAAAATCTTCTCATTTTGGACTCATAAGCACCAAGTTTTCTGTGATGGTTAAGTAAGGAAAATCTTCGGTTTCGGCCAATTTTCTCATTTTTTCAATATAACCTCACTCGGACCCTTATTTTTTATGAAATCAGTTTTATTTGCACTCTTATTCGTCGTATATGACCGTGGAATGGTTTAAAATCATTCTCATTTTGGACTCATAAGCACCAAGTTTTCTGTGATGGTTAGTAAGGAAAATCTTCGGTTTCGGCCAATTTTCTCATTTTTCAATATAACCTCACTCGGACCCTTATTTTTTATGAAATCAGTTTTATTTGCACTCTTATTCGTCGTATATGACCGTGGAATGGTTTAAAATATTCTCATTTTGGACTCATAAGCACCAGTTTTCTGTGATGGTTAGTAAGGAAAAATCTTCGTTTCGGCCAATTTTCTCATTTTTTCAATATACCTCACTCGGACCTCTATATTTTTATGAAATCAGTTTAATTTGCACTCTTATTCGTCGTATATGACCGTGGAATGGTTTTAAATCATTCTCATTTTGGACTCATAAGCACCAAGTTTTCTGTGATGGTAAGTAAGAAAATCTTCGGTTTCGGCCAATTTTCTCATTTTTTCAATATAACCTCACTCGGACCCTTATTTTTTTATGAATCAGTTTTATTTGCACTCTTATTCGTCGTATATGACCGTGGAATGGTTTAAAATCATTTCTCATTTTGGACTCATAAGCACCAAGTTTTCTGTGATGGTTAGTAAGGAAAATCTTCGGTTTCGGCCAATTTTCTCATTTTTTCAATATAACCTCACTCGGACCTCTATTTTTTATGAAATCAGTTTTATTTGCACTCTTATTCGTCGTATATGACCGTGGATGGTTTAAAAATTTCTCATTTTGGACTCATAAGCACCAAGTTTTCTGTGATGGTTAGTAAGGAAAAATCTTCGTTTCGGCCAATTTTCTCATTTTTTCAATATAACCTCACTCGGACCCTTATTTTTTATGAAATCAGTTTTATTTGCATTCTTATTCGTCGTATATGACCGTGGAATGGTTTAAAATCATTCTCATTTTGGACTCATAAGCACCAAGTTTTCTGTGATGGTTAGTAAGGAAAAATCTTCGGTTTCGGCCAATTTCTCATTTTTCAATATACCTCACTCGGACCCTTATTTTTTATGAAATCAGTTTTATTTGCACTCTTATTCGTCGTATATGACCGTGGAATGGTTTAAAATCATTCTCATTTTGGACTCATAAGCACCAAGTTTTCTGTGATGGTAAGTAAGGAAAAATCTTCGGTTTCGGCCATTTTCTCATTTTTTCAATATAACCTCACTCGGACCTTATTTTTTATGAAATCAGTTTTATTTGCACTCTTATTCGTCGTATATGACCGTGGAATGGTTTAAAATCATTCTCATTTTGGACTCATAAGCACCAAGTTTTCTGTGATGGTAGTAAGGAAAATCTTCGGTTTCGGCCAATTTTCTCATTTTTTCAATATAACCTCACTCGGACCCTTATTTTTTATGAAATCAGTTTTATTTGCACTCTTATTCGTCGTATATGACCGTGGAATGGTTTAAAATCATTCTCATTTTGGACTCATAAGCACCAAGTTTTCTGTGATGGTTATAAGGAAAAATCTTCGGTTTCGGCCAATTTTCTCATTTTTTCAATATAACCTCACTCGGACCTCTATTTTTTATGAAATCAGTTTTATTTGCATTCTTACTCGTCGTATATGACCGTGGAATGGTTTAAAATCATTCTCATTTTGGACTCATAAGCACCAAGTTTTCTGTGATGGTTAGTAAGGAAAAATCTTCGGTTTCGGCCAATTTTCTCATTTTTTCAATATAACCTCACTCGGACCCTTATTTTTTATGAAATCAGTTTTATTTGCATTCTTACTCGTCGTATATGACCGTGGAATGGTTTAAAATCATTTCTCATTTTGGACTCATAAGCACCAAGTTTTCTGTGATGGTTAGTAAGGAAAAATCTTCGGTTTCGGCCAATTTTCTCATTTTTTCAATATAACCTCACTCGGACCCTTATTTTTTATGAAATCAGTTTTATTTGCATTCTTACTCGTCGTATATGACCGTGGAATGGTTTAAAATCATTCTCATTTTGGACTCATAAGCACCAAGTTTTCTGTGATGGTTAGTAAGGAAAAATCTTCGGTTTCGGCCAATTTTCTCATTTTTTCAATATAACCTCACTCGGACCCTATTTTTTATTAAATCAGTTTTATTTGCATTCTTACTCGTCGTATATGACCGTGGAATGGTTTAATCATTCTCATTTTGGACTCATAAGCACCAAGTTTTCTGTGATGGTTAGTAAGGAAAAATCTTCGGTTTCGGCCAATTTTCTCATTTTTTCAATATAACCTCACTCGGACCCTTATTTTTTATGAAATCAGTTTTATTTGCACTCTTATTCGTCGTATATGACCGTGGAATGGTTTAAAATCATTCTCATTTTGGACTCATAAGCACCAAGTTTTCTGTGATGGTTAGTAAGGAAAAATCTTCGGTTTCGGCCAATTTTCTCATTTTTTCAATATAACCTCACTCGGACCCTTATTTTTTATTAAATCAGTTTTATTTGCACTCTTATTCGTCGTATATGACCGTGGAATGGTTTAAAATCATTCTCATTTGGACTCATAAGCACCAAGTTTTCTGTGATGGTTAGTAAGGAAAAATCTTCGGTTTCGGCCAATTTTCTCATTTTTTCAATATAACCTCACTCGGACCCTTATTTTTTATGAAATCAGTTTTATTTGCACTCTTATTCGTCGTATATGACCGTGGAATGGTTAAAATCATTCTCATTTTGGACTCATAAGCACCAAGTTTTCTGTGATGGTTAGTAAGGAAAAATCTTCGGTTTCGGCCAATTTTCTCATTTTTCAATATAACCTCACTCGGACCCTTATTTTTTATTAAATCAGTTTTATTTGCACTCTTATTCGTCGTATATGACCGTGGAATGGTTTAAAATCATTCTCATTTTGGACTCATAAGCACCAAGTTTTCTGTGATGGTTAGTAAGGAAAAATCTTCGGTTTCGGCCAATTTTCTCATTTTTTCAATATAACCTCACTCGGACCCTATTTTTTATGAAATCAGTTTTATTTGCACTCTTATTCGTCGTATATGACCGTGGAATGGTTTAAAATCATTCTCATTTTGGACTCATAAGCACCAAGTTTTCTGTGATGGTTAGTAAGGAAAAATCTTCGGTTTCGGCCAATTTTCTCATTTTTTCAATATAACCTCACTCGGACCCTATTTTTTATTAAATCAGTTTTATTTGCACTCTTATTCGTCGTATATGACCGTGGAATGGTTTAAAATCATTCTCATTTTGGACTCATAAGCACCAAGTTTTCTGTGATGGTTAGTAAGGAAAAATCTTCGGTTTCGGCCAATTTTCTCATTTTTTCAATATAACCTCACTCGGACCCTTATTTTTTTATGAAATCAGTTTTATTTGCATTCTTATCGTCGTATATGACCGTGGAATGGTTTAAAATCATTCTCATTTTGGACTCATAAGCACCAAGTTTTCTGTGATGGTTAGTAAGGAAAAATCTTCGGTTTCGGCCAATTTTCTCATTTTTTCAATATAACCTCACTCGGACCCTTATTTTTTATAAATCAGTTTTATTTGCACTCTTATTCGTCGTATATGACCGTGGAATGGTTTAAAATCATTCTCATTTTGGACTCATAAGCACCAAGTTTTCTGTGATGGTTAGTAAGGAAAAATCTTCGGTTTCGGCCAATTTTCTCATTTTTTCAATATAACCTCACTCGGACCCTTATTTTTTATGAAATCAGTTTTATTTGCATTCTTACTCGTCGTATATGACCGTGGAATGGTTTAAAATCATTCTCATTTTGGACTCATAAGCACCAAGTTTTCTGTGATGGTTAGTAAGGAAAAATCTTCGGTTTCGGCCAATTTTCTCATTTTTTCAATATAACCTCACTCGGACCCTTATTTTTTAAAATCAGTTTTATTTGCATTCTTACTCGTCGTATATGACCGTGGAATGGTTTAAAATCATTCTCATTTTGGACTCATAAGCACCAAGTTTTCTGTGATGGTTAGTAAGGAAAAATCTTCGGTTTCGGCCAATTTTCTCATTTTTTCAATATAACCTCACTCGGACCCTATTTTTTATGAAATCAGTTTTATTTGCATTCTTACTCGTCGTATATGACCGTGGAATGGTTAAAATCATTCTCATTTTGGACTCATAAGCACCAAGTTTTCTGTGATGGTTAGTAAGGAAAAATCTTCGGTTTCGGCCAATTTTCTCATTTTTTCAATATAACCTCACTCGGACCTTATTTTTTTAAATCAGTTTTATTTGCATTCTTACTCGTCGTATATGACCGTGGAATGGTTTAAAATCATTCTCATTTTGGACTCATAAGCACCAAGTTTTCTGTGATGGTTAGTAAGGAAAAATCTTCGGTTTCGGCCAATTTTCTCATTTTTTCAATATAACCTCACTCGGACCCTTATTTTTTATGAAATCAGTTTTATTTGCACTCTTATTCGTCGTATATGACCGTGGAATGGTTTAAATCATTCTCATTTTGGACTCATAAGCACCAAGTTTTCTGTGATGGTTAGTAAGGAAAAATCTTCGGTTTCGGCCAATTTTCTCATTTTTTCAATATAACCTCACTCGGACCCTTATTTTTTATGAAATCAGTTTTATTTGCATTCTTACTCGTCGTATATGACCGTGGAATGGTTTAAAATCATTCTCATTTTGGACTCATAAGCACCAAGTTTTCTGTGATGGTTAGTAAGGAAAAATCTTCGGTTTCGGCCAATTTTCTCATTTTTTCAATATAACCTCACTCGGACCCTTATTTTTTATGAAATCAGTTTTATTTGCATTCTTACTCGTCGTATATGACCGTGGAATGGTTTAAAATCATTCTCATTTTGGACTCATAAGCACCAAGTTTTCTGTGATGGTTAGTAAGGAAAAATCTTCGGTTTCGGCCAATTTTCTCATTTTTTCAATATAACCTCACTCGGACCCTTATTTTTTATGAAATCAGTTTTATTTGCATTCTTACTCGTCGTATATGACCGTGGAATGGTTAAAATCATTCTCATTTTGGACTCATAAGCACCAAGTTTTCTGTGATGGTTAGTAAGGAAAAATCTTCGGTTTCGGCCAATTTTCTCATTTTTTCAATATAACCTCACTCGGACCCTTATTTTTTAAATCAGTTTTATTTGCACTCTTATTCGTCGTATATGACCGTGGAATGGTTTAAAATCATTCTCATTTTGGACTCATAAGCACCAAGTTTTCTGTGATGGTTAGTAAGGAAAAATCTTCGGTTTCGGCCAATTTTCTCATTTTTTCAATATAACCTCACTCGGACCCTTATTTTTTATTAAATCAGTTTTATTTGCACTCTTATTCGTCGTATATGACCGTGGAATGGTTTAAAATCATTCTCATTTTGGACTCATAAGCACCAAGTTTTCTGTGATGGTTAGTAAGGAAAAATCTTCGGTTTCGGCCAATTTTCTCATTTTTTCAATATAACCTCACTCGGACCCTATTTTTTATGAAATCAGTTTTATTTGCACTCTTATTCGTCGTATATGACCGTGGAATGGTTTAAAATCATTCTCATTTTGGACTCATAAGCACCAAGTTTTCTGTGATGGTTAGTAAGGAAAAATCTTCGGTTTCGGCCAATTTTCTCATTTTTTCAATATAACCTCACTCGGACCCTTATTTTTTATGAAATCAGTTTTATTTGCATTCTTACTCGTCGTATATGACCGTGGAATGGTTTAAAATCATTCTCATTTTGGACTCATAAGCACCAAGTTTTCTGTGATGGTTAGTAAGGAAAAATCTTCGGTTTCGGCCAATTTTCTCATTTTTTCAATATAACCTCACTCGGACCCTTATTTTTTATTAAATCAGTTTTATTTGCACTCTTATTCGTCGTATATGACCGTGGAATGGTTTAAAATCATTCTCATTTTGGACTCATAAGCACCAAGTTTTCTGTGATGGTTAGTAAGGAAAAATCTTCGGTTTCGGCCAATTTTCTCATTTTTTCAATATAACCTCACTCGGACCTTATTTTTTATGAAATCAGTTTTATTTGCATTCTTACTCGTCGTATATGACCGTGGAATGGTTTAAAATCATTCTCATTTTGGACTCATAAGCACCAAGTTTTCTGTGATGGGTAAGGAAAAATCTTCGGTTTCGGCCAATTTTCTCATTTTTTCAATATAACCTCACTCGGACCTTATTTTTTATGAAATCAGTTTTATTTGCATTCTTACTCGTCGTATATGACCGTGGAATGGTTTAAAATCATTCTCATTTTGGACTCATAAGCACCAAGTTTTCTGTGATGGTTAGTAAGGAAAAATCTTCGGTTTCGGCCAATTTTCTCATTTTTTCAATATAACCTCACTCGGACCCTTATTTTTTATGAAATCAGTTTTATTTGCACTCTTATTCGTCGTATATGACCGTGGAATGGTTTAAAATCATTCTCATTTTGGACTCATAAGCACCAAGTTTTCTGTGATGGTTAGTAAGGAAAAATCTTCGGTTTCGGCCAATTTTCTCATTTTTTCAATATAACCTCACTCGGACCTATTTTTTTATGAAATCAGTTTTATTTGCATTCTTACTCGTCGTATATGACCGTGGAATGGTTTAAAATCATTCTCATTTTGGACTCATAAGCACCAAGTTTTCTGTGATGGTTAGTAAGGAAAAATCTTCGGTTTCGGCCAATTTTCTCATTTTTTCAATATAACCTCACTCGGACCCTTATTTTTTATTAAATCAGTTTTATTTGCATTCTTACTCGTCGTATATGACCGTGGAATGGTTTAAAATCATTCTCATTTTGGACTCATAAGCACCAAGTTTTCTGTGATGGTTAGTAAGGAAAAATCTTCGGTTTCGGCCAATTTTCTCATTTTTTCAATATAACCTCACTCGGACCCTTATTTTTTATTAAATCAGTTTTATTTGCATTCTTACTCGTCGTATATGACCGTGGAATGGTTTAAAATCATTCTCATTTTGGACTCATAAGCACCAAGTTTTCTGTGATGGTTAGTAAGGAAAAATCTTCGGTTTCGGCCAATTTTCTCATTTTTTCAATATAACCTCACTCGGACCCTTATTTTTTTTAAATCAGTTTTATTTGCATTCTTACTCGTCGTATATGACCGTGGAATGGTTTAAAATCATTCTCATTTTGGACTCATAAGCACCAAGTTTTCTGTGATGGTTAGTAAGGAAAAATCTTCGGTTTCGGCCAATTTTCTCATTTTTTCAATATAACCTCACTCGGACCCTTATTTTTTATGAAATCAGTTTTATTTGCACTCTTACTCGTCGTATATGACCGTGGAATGGTTTAAAATCATTCTCATTTTGGACTCATAAGCACCAAGTTTTCTGTGATGGTTAGTAAGGAAAAATCTTCGGTTTCGGCCAATTTTCTCATTTTTTCAATATAACCTCACTCGGACCCTTATTTTTTATTAAATCAGTTTTATTTGCATTCTTACTCGTCGTATATGACCGTGGAATGGTTTAAAATCATTCTCATTTTGGACTCATAAGCACCAAGTTTTCTGTGATGGTTAGTAAGGAAAAATCTTCGGTTTCGGCCAATTTTCTCATTTTTCAATATAACCTCACTCGGACCCTTATTTTTTATTAAATCAGTTTTATTTGCATTCTTACTCGTCGTATATGACCGTGGAATGGTTTAAAATCATTCTCATTTTGGACTCATAAGCACCAAGTTTTCTGTGATGGTTAGTAAGGAAAAATCTTCGGTTTCGGCCAATTTTCTCATTTTTTCAATATAACCTCACTCGGACCTCTTATTTTTTTTAAATCAGTTTTATTTGCATTCTTACTCGTCGTATATGACCGTGGAATGGTTTAAAATCATTCTCATTTTGGACTCATAAGCACCAAGTTTTCTGTGATGGTTAGTAAGGAAAAATCTTCGGTTTCGGCCAATTTTCTCATTTTTTCAATATAACCTCACTCGGACCCTTATTTTTTATGAAATCAGTTTTATTTGCACTCTTATTCGTCGTATATGACCGTGGAATGGTTTAAAATCATTCTCATTTTGGACTCATAAGCACCAAGTTTTCTGTGATGGTTAGTAAGGAAAAATCTTCGGTTTCGGCCAATTTTCTCATTTTTTCAATATAACCTCACTCGGACCCTATTTTTTATGAAATCAGTTTTATTTGCACTCTTATTCGTCGTATATGACCGTGGAATGGTTTAAAATCATTCTCATTTGGACTCATAAGCACCAAGTTTTCTGTGATGGTTAGTAAGGAAAAATCTTCGGTTCGGCCAATTTTCTCATTTTTCAATATAACCTCACTCGGACCCTTATTTTTTATGAAATCAGTTTTATTTGCACTCTTATTCGTCGTATATGACCGTGGAATGGTTTAAAATCATTCTCATTTGGACTCATAAGCACCAAGTTTTCTGTGATGGTTAGTAAGGAAAATCTTCGGTTTCGGCCAATTTTCTCATTTTTTCAATATAACCTCACTCGGACCCTTATTTTTTATTAAATCAGTTTTATTTGCATTCTTACTCGTCGTATATGACCGTGGAATGGTTTAAAATCATTCTCATTTTGGACTCATAAGCACCAAGTTTTCTGTGATGGTTAGTAAGGAAAAATCTTCGGTTTCGGCCAATTTTCTCATTTTTTCAATATAACCTCACTCGGACCCTTATTTTTTAAATCAGTTTTATTTGCACTCTTATTCGTCGTATATGACCGTGGAATGGTTTAAAATCATTCTCATTTTGGACTCATAAGCACCAAGTTTTCTGTGATGGTTAGTAAGGAAAAATCTTCGGTTTCGGCCAATTTTCTCATTTTTTCAATATAACCTCACTCGGACCCTTATTTTTTATTAAATCAGTTTTATTTGCATCTTACTCGTCGTATATGACCGTGGAATGGTTTAAATCATTCTCATTTTGGACTCATAAGCACCAAGTTTTCTGTGATGGGTAAGGAAAAATCTTCGGTTTCGGCCAATTTTCTCATTTTTTCAATATAACCTCACTCGGACTCTTATTTTTTATTAAATCAGTTTTATTTGCATTCTTACTCGTCGTATATGACCGTGGAATGGTTTAAAATCATTCTCATTTTGGACTCATAAGCACCAAGTTTTCTGTGATGGTTAGTAAGGAAAAATCTTCGGTTTCGGCCAATTTTCTCATTTTTTCAATATAACCTCACTCGGACCCTTATTTTTTATTAAATCAGTTTTATTTGCACTCTTACTCGTCGTATATGACCGTGGAATGGTTTAAAATCATTCTCATTTTGGACTCATAAGCACCAAGTTTTCTGTGATGGTTAGTAAGGAAAAATCTTCGGTTTCGGCCAATTTTCTCATTTTTTCAATATAACCTCACTCGGACCCTTATTTTTTTATGAAATCAGTTTTATTTGCATTCTTACTCGTCGTATATGACCGTGGAATGGTTTAAAATCATTCTCATTTTGGACTCATAAGCACCAAGTTTTCTGTGATGGTTAGTAAGGAAAAATCTTCGGTTTCGGCCAATTTTCTCATTTTTTCAATATAACCTCACTCGGACCCTTATTTTTTATGAAATCAGTTTTATTTGCATTCTTACTCGTCGTATATGACCGTGGAATGGTTTAAAATCATTCTCATTTTGGACTCATAAGCACCAAGTTTTCTGTGATGGTTAGTAAGGAAAAATCTTCGGTTTCGGCCAATTTTCTCATTTTTTCAATATAACCTCACTCGGACCCTATTTTTTATGAAATCAGTTTTATTTGCATTCTTACTCGTCGTATATGACCGTGGAATGGTTTAAAATCATTCTCATTTGGACTCATAAGCACCAAGTTTTCTGTGATGGTTAGTAAGGAAAAATCTTCGGTTTCGGCCAATTTTCTCATTTTTTCAATATAACCTCACTCGGACCTTATTTTTTATAAATCAGTTTTATTTGCATTCTTACTCGTCGTATATGACCGTGGAATGGTTTAAAATCATTCTCATTTTGGACTCATAAGCACCAAGTTTTCTGTGATGGTTAGTAAGGAAAAATCTTCGGTTTCGGCCAATTTTCTCATTTTTTCAATATAACCTCACTCGGACCCTTATTTTTTATGAAATCAGTTTTATTTGCACTCTTATTCGTCGTATATGACCGTGGAATGGTTTAAAATCATTCTCATTTTGGACTCATAAGCACCAAGTTTTCTGTGATGGTTAGTAAGGAAAAATCTTCGGTTTCGGCCAATTTTCTCATTTTTTCAATATAACCTCACTCGGACCCTTATTTTTTATGAAATCAGTTTTATTTGCATTCTTACTCGTCGTATATGACCGTGGAATGGTTTAAAATCATTCTCATTTTGGACTCATAAGCACCAAGTTTTCTGTGATGGTTAGTAAGGAAAAATCTTCGGTTTCGGCCAATTTTCTCATTTTTTCAATATAACCTCACTCGGACCCTTATTTTTTATGAAATCAGTTTTATTTGCATTCTTACTCGTCGTATATGACCGTGGAATGGTTTAAAATCATTCTCATTTTGGACTCATAAGCACCAAGTTTTCTGTGATGGTTAGTAAGGAAAAATCTTCGGTTTCGGCCAATTTTCTCATTTTTTCAATATAACCTCACTCGGACCTTATTTTTTTTGAAATCAGTTTTATTTGCATTCTTACTCGTCGTATATGACCGTGGAATGGTTTAAAATCATTCTCATTTTGGACTCATAAGCACCAAGTTTTCTGTGATGGTTAGTAAGGAAAAATCTTCGGTTTCGGCCAATTTTCTCATTTTTTCAATATAACCTCACTCGGACCCTATTTTTTATGAAATCAGTTTTATTTGCACTCTTATTCGTCGTATATGACCGTGGAATGGTTTAAAATCATTCTCATTTTGGACTCATAAGCACCAAGTTTTCTGTGATGGTTAGTAAGGAAAAATCTTCGGTTTCGGCCAATTTTCTCATTTTTTCAATATAACCTCACTCGGACCCTTATTTTTTATTAAATCAGTTTTATTTGCACTCTTATTCGTCGTATATGACCGTGGAATGGTTTAAAATCATTCTCATTTTGGACTCATAAGCACCAAGTTTTCTGTGATGGTTAGTAAGGAAAAATCTTCGGTTTCGGCCAATTTTCTCATTTTTTCAATATAACCTCACTCGGACCCTTATTTTTTATGAAATCAGTTTTATTTGCACTCTTATTCGTCGTATATGACCGTGGAATGGTTTAAAATCATTCTCATTTTGGACTCATAAGCACCAAGTTTTCTGTGATGGTTAGTAAGGAAAATCTTCGGTTTCGGCCAATTTTCTCATTTTTTCAATATAACCTCACTCGGACCCTTATTTTTTATTAAATCAGTTTTATTTGCATTCTTACTCGTCGTATATGACCGTGGAATGGTTTAAAATCATTCTCATTATGGACTCATAAGCACCAAGTTTTCTGTGATGGTTAGTAAGGAAAAATCTTCGGTTTCGGCCAATTTTCTCATTTTTTCAATATAACCTCACTCGGACCCTTATTTTTTATGAAATCAGTTTTATTTGCACTCTTATTCGTCGTATATGACCGTGGAATGGTTTAAAATCATTCTCATTTTGGACTCATAAGCACCAAGTTTTCTGTGATGGTTAGTAAGGAAAAATCTTCGGTTTCGGCCAATTTTCTCATTTTTTCAATATAACCTCACTCGGACCCTTATTTTTTATGAAATCAGTTTTATTTGCATTCTTACTCGTCGTATATGACCGTGGAATGGTTTAAAATCATTCTCATTTTGGACTCATAAGCACCAAGTTTTCTGTGATGGGTAAGGAAAAATCTTCGGTTTCGGCCAATTTTCTCATTTTTTCAATATAACCTCACTCGGACTCTTATTTTTTATTAAATCAGTTTTATTTGCATTCTTACTCGTCGTATATGACCGTGGAATGGTTTAAAATCATTCTCATTTTGGACTCATAAGCACCAAGTTTTCTGTGATGGTTAGTAAGGAAAAATCTTCGGTTTCGGCCAATTTTCTCATTTTTTCAATATAACCTCACTCGGACCCTTATTTTTTATGAAATCAGTTTTATTTGCACTCTTATTCGTCGTATATGACCGTGGAATGGTTGAAAATCATTCTCATTTTGGACTCATAAGCACCAAGTTTTCTGTGATGGTTAGTAAGGAAAAATCTTCGGTTTCGGCCAATTTTCTCATTTTTCAATATAACCTCACTCGGACCCTTATTTTTTATTAAATCAGTTTTATTTGCACTCTTATTCGTCGTATATGACCGTGGAATGGTTTAAAATCATTCTCATTTTGGACTCATAAGCACCAAGTTTTCTGTGATGGTTAGTAAGGAAAAATCTTCGGTTTCGGCCAATTTTCTCATTTTTTCAATATAACCTCACTCGGACCCTTATTTTTTATGAAATCAGTTTTATTTGCATTCTTAATCGTCGTATATGACCGTGGAATGGTTTAAAATCATTCTCATTTTGGACTCATAAGCACCAAGTTTTCTGTGATGGTTAGTAAGGAAAAATCTTCGGTTTCGGCCAATTTTCTCATTTTTTCAATATAACCTCACTCGGACCCTTATTTTTTATTAAATCAGTTTTATTTGCACTCTTATTCGTCGTATATGACCGTGGAATGGTTTAAAATCATTCTCATTTTGGACTCATAAGCACCAAGTTTTCTGTGATGGTTAGTAAGGAAAAATCTTCGGTTTCGGCCAATTTTCTCATTTTTTCAATATAACCTCACTCGGACCCTTATTTTTTATTAAATCAGTTTTATTTGCATTCTTACTCGTCGTATATGACCGTGGAATGGTTTAAAATCATTCTCATTTTGGACTCATAAGCACCAAGTTTTCTGTGATGGTTAGTAAGGAAAAATCTTCGGTTTCGGCCAATTTTCTCATTTTTTCAATATAACCTCACTCGGACCCTTATTTTTTATAAATCAGTTTTATTTGCATTCTTACTCGTCGTATATGACCGTGGAATGGTTTAAAATCATTCTCATTTTGGACTCATAAGCACCAAGTTTTCTGTGATGGTTAGTAAGGAAAAATCTTCGGTTTCGGCCAATTTTCTCATTTTTTCAATATAACCTCACTCGGACCCTTATTTTTTATTAAATCAGTTTTATTTACATTCTTACTCGTCGTATATGACCGTTATTTTTTATTAAATCAGTTTTATTTACATTCTTACTCGTCGTATATGACCGTGGAATGGTTTAAAATCATTCTCATTTTGGACTCATAAGCACCAAGTTTTCTGTGATGGTTAGTAAGGAAAAATCTTCGGTTTCGGCCAATTTTCTCATTTTTTCAATATAACCTCACTCGGACCCTTATTTTTTTTTAAATCAGTTTTATTTGCATTCTTACTCGTCGTATATGACCGTGGAATGGTTTAAAATCATTCTCATTTTGGACTCATAAGCACCAAGTTTTCTGTGATGGTTAGTAAGGAAAAATCTTCGGTTTCGGCCAATTTTCTCATTTTTTCAATATAACCTCACTCGGACCCTTATTTTTTATGAAATCAGTTTTATTTGCACTCTTATTCGTCGTATATGACCGTGGAATGGTTTAAAATCATTCTCATTTTGGACTCATAAGCACCAAGTTTTCTGTGATGGTTAGTAAGGAAAAATCTTCGGTTTCGGCCAATTTTCTCATTTTTTCAATATAACCTCACTCGGACCCTTATTTTTTATGAAATCAGTTTTATTTGCACTCTTATTCGTCGTATATGACCGTGGAATGGTTTAAAATCATTCTCATTTTGGACTCATAAGCACCAAGTTTTCTGTGATGGTTAGTAAGGAAAAATCTTCGGTTTCGGCCAATTTTCTCATTTTTCAATATAACCTCACTCGGACCCTTATTTTTTATGAAATCAGTTTTATTTGCACTCTTATTCGTCGTATATGACCGTGGAATGGTTTAAAATCATTCTCATTTTGGACTCATAAGCACCAAGTTTTCTGTGATGGTTAGTAAGGAAAATCTTCGGTTTCGGCCAATTTTCTCATTTTTCAATATAACCTCACTCGGACCCTTATTTTTTATTAAATCAGTTTTATTTGCATTCTTACTCGTCGTATATGACCGTGGAATGGTTTAAAATCATTCTCATTTTGGACTCATAAGCACCAAGTTTTCTGTGATGGTTAGTAAGGAAAAATCTTCGGTTTCGGCCAATTTTCTCATTTTTTCAATATAACCTCACTCGGACCCTTATTTTTTATTAAATCAGTTTTATTTGCACTCTTATTCGTCGTATATGACCGTGGAATGGTTTAAAATCATTCTCATTTTGGACTCATAAGCACCAAGTTTTCTGTGATGGTTAGTAAGGAAAAATCTTCGGTTTCGGCCAATTTTCTCATTTTTTCAATATAACCTCACTCGGACCCTTATTTTTTATTAAATCAGTTTTATTTGCATTCTTACTCGTCGTATATGACCGTGGAATGGTTTAAAATCATTCTCATTTTGGACTCATAAGCACCAAGTTTTCTGTGATGGGTAAGGAAAAATCTTCGGTTTCGGCCAATTTTCTCATTTTTTCAATATAACCTCACTCGGACTCTTATTTTTTATGAAATCAGTTTTATTTGCATTCTTACTCGTCGTATATGACCGTGGAATGGTTTAAAATCATTCTCATTTTGGACTCATAAGCACCAAGTTTTCTGTGATGGTTAGTAAGGAAAAATCTTCGGTTTCGGCCAATTTTCTCATTTTTCAATATAACCTCACTCGGACCCTTATTTTTTATGAAATCAGTTTTATTTGCACTCTTATTCGTCGTATATGACCGTGGAATGGTTTAAAATCATTCTCATTTTGGACTCATAAGCACCAAGTTTTCTGTGATGGTTAGTAAGGAAAAAAATTTGCTTTCGGCCAATTTTCTCATTTTTCAATATAACCTCACTCGGACCCTATTTTTTATGAAATCAGTTTTATTTGCACTCTTATTCGTCGTATATGACCGTGGAATGGTTGAAAATCATTCTCATTTTGGACTCATAAGCACCAAGTTTTCTGTGATGGTTAGTAAGGAAAAATCTTCGGTTTCGGCCAATTTTCTCATTTTTCAATATAACCTCACTCGGACCCTTATTTTTTATTAAATCAGTTTTATTTGCATTCTTACTCGTCGTATATGACCGTGGAATGGTTTAAAATCATTTCATTTTGGACTCATAAGCACCAAGTTTTCTGTGATGGTTAGTAAGGAAAAATCTTCGGTTTCGGCCAATTTTCTCATTTTTCAATATAACCTCACTCGGACCCTTATTTTTTATGAAATCAGTTTTATTTGCACTCTTATTCGTCGTATATGACCGTGGAATGGTTTAAAATCATTCTCATTTTGGACTCATAAGCACCAAGTTTTCTGTGATGGTTAGTAAGGAAAAATCTTCGGTTTCGGCCAATTTTCTCATTTTTCAATATAACCTCACTCGGACCCTTATTTTTTATTAAATCAGTTTTATTTGCACTCTTTTTCGTCGTATATGACCGTGGAATGGTTTAAAATCATTCTCATTTTGGACTCATAAGCACCAAGTTTTCTGTGATGGTTAGTAAGGAAAAATCTTCGGTTTCGGCCAATTTTCTCATTTTTTCAATATAACCTCACTCGGACCCTTATTTTTTATTAAATCAGTTTTATTTGCATTCTTACTCGTCGTATATGACCGTGGAATGGTTTAAAATCATTCTCATTTTGGACTCATAAGCACCAAGTTTTCTGTGATGGTTAGTAAGGAAAAATCTTCGGTTTCGGCCAATTTTCTCATTTTTCAATATAACCTCACTCGGACCCTTATTTTTTATTAAATCAGTTTTATTTGCATTCTTACTCGTCGTATATGACCGTGGAATGGTTTAAAATCATTCTCATTTTGGACTCATAAGCACCAAGTTTTCTGTGATGGTTAGTAAGGAAAAATCTTGCTTTCGGCCAATTTTCTCATTTTTCAATATAACCTCACTCGGACCCTAATTTTTTATGAAATCAGTTTTATTTGCACTCTTATTCGTCGTATATGACCGTGGAATGGTTTAATGTATTTCTCATTTTGGACTCAAAGCACCAAGTTTTCTGTGATGGTAAGTAAGGAAAATCTTCGATTTCGGCCAATTTTCTCATTTTTTCAATATAACCTCACTCGGACCTCTATTTTTTATGAAATCAGTTTTATTTGCACTCTTATTCGTCGTATATGACCGTGGAATGGTTTAATGTATTTCTTATTTTGGACTCATAGCACCAAGTTTTCTGTGATGGTAAGTAAGGAAAATTCTTCGGTTTCGGCCAATTTTCTCATTTTTTCAATATAACCTCACTCGGACTCTATTTTTTATGAAATCAGTTTTATTTGCACTCTTATTTGTCGTATATGACCGTGGAATGGTTCAATGTATTTCTCATTTTGGACTCAAAGCACCAAGTTTTCTGTGATGGTAAGTAAGGAAAATTCTTCGATTTCGGCCAATTTTCTCATTTTTTCAATATAACCTCACTCGGACCTCTATTTTTTATGAAATCAGTTTTATTTGCACTCTTATTCGTCGTATATGACCGTGGAATGGTTTAATGTATTTCTTTTTTGGACTCAAAGCATCAAGTTTTCTGTGATGGTAAGTAAGGAAAATTCTTCGGTTTCGGCCAATTTTCTCATTTTTTCAATATAACCTCACTCGGACTTCTATTTTTTATGAAATCAGTTTTATTTGCACTCTAATTCGTTGTATATGACCGTGGAATGGATTAATGTATTTCTCATTTTGGACTCATAAGCACCAATTTTCTGTGATGGTAAGTAGGGAAAATTCTTCGGTTTCGGCCAATTTTCTCATTTTTCAATATAACCTCACTCGGACTTCTATTTTTTGTGAAATCAGTTTTATTTGCACTCTTATTCGTCGTATATGACCGTGGAATGGTTTAATGTATTTCTCATTTTGGACTCATAAGCACCAAGTTTTCCGTGATGGTAAGTAAGGAAAATTCTTCGGTTTCGGCCAATTTTCTCGTTTTTTCAATATAACCTCACTCGGACTTCTATTTTTGATGAAATCAGTTTTATTTGCACTCTTATTCGTCGTATATGACCGTGGAATGGTTCAATGTATTTCTTATTTTGGACTCAAAGCACCAAGTTTTCTGTGATGGTAAGTAAGGAAAATTTTTCGATTTCGGCCAATTTTCTCATTTTTTCAATATAACCTCACTCGGACCTCTATTTTTTATGAAATCAGTTTTATTTGCACTCTTATTCGTCGTATATGACCGTGGAATGGTTTAATGTATTTCTTATTTTGGACTCAAATCATCACGTTTTCCGTGATGGTAAGTAAGGAGAATTCTTCGGTTTCGGCCAATTTTCTCATTTTTTCAATATAACCTCACTCGACTTCTATTTTTGATGAAATCAGTTTTATTTGCACTCTAATTCGTTGTATATGACCGTGGAATGGTTTAATGTATTTCTCATTTTGGACTCAAAGCATCAAGTTTTCCGTGATGGTAAGTAAGGAAAATTCTTCGATTTCGGCCAATTTTCTCATTTTTTCAATATAACCTCACTCAGACCTTTTTTTTTATGAAATCAGTTTTATTTGCATTCTTATTCGTCGTATATAACCGTGGAATGGTTTAATGTATTTCTTATTTTGGACTCAAATCATCACGTTTTATGTGATGGTAAGTAAGGAAAATTCTTCGGTTTCGGCCAATTTTCTCATTTTTTCAATATAACCTCACTCGGACTTTTATTTTTGATGAAATCAGTTTTATTTGCACTCTTATTCGTTGTATATGACCGTGGAATAGATTAATTTATTTCTTATTTTGGACTCAAAGCATCAAGTTTTCCGTGATGGTGTAAGTAAGGAAAATTCTTCATTTCGGCCAATTTTCTCGTTTTTTCAATATAACCTCACTCGGACCTCTATTTTTTATGAAATCAGTTTTATTTGCACTCTTATTCGTTGTATATGACCGTGGAATGGTTTAATGTATTTCTCATTTTGGACTCAAATCATCAAGTTTTCCGTGATGGTAAGTAAGGAAAATTCTTCGGTTTCGGCCAATTTTCTCGTTTTTTCAATATAACCTCACTCGGACCTCTATTTTTTATGAAATCAGTTTTATTTGCACGTTTGTTCGTTGTATATGACCGTGGAATGGTTTAATGTATTTCTCATTTTGGACTCAAAGCATCACGTTTTCCGTGATGGTAAGTAAGGAAAATTCTTCGGTTTCGGCCAATTTTCTCGTTTTTTCAATATAACCTCACTCGGACCTCTATTTTTGATGAAATCAGTTTTATTTGCACTCTTATTCGTTGTATATGACCGTGGAATGGTTTAATGTATTTCTTATTTTGGACTCAAATCATCACGTTTTCCGTGATGGTAAGTAAGGAAAATTCTTCGGTTTCGGCCAATTTTCTCGTTTTTTCAATATAACCTCACTCGGACCTCTATTTTTTATGAAATCAGGTTTATTTGCACTCTTATTCGTTGTATATGACCGTGGAATGGTTTAATGTATTTCTTATTTTGGACTCAAAGCATCACGTTTTCTGTGATGGTAAGTAAGGAAAATTCTTCGATTTCGGCCAATTTTCTCGTTTTTTCAATATAACCTCACTCGGACCTCTATTTTTGAAGAAATCAGTTTTATTTGCACTCTTATTCGTTGTATATGACCGTGGAATAGTTTAATGTATTTCTTATTTTGGACTCAAAGCATCACGTTTTCCGTGATGGTAAGTAAGGAGAATTCTTCGGTTTCGGCCAATTTTCTCATTTTTCAATATAACCTCACTCGGACCCTTATTTTTTATGAAATCAGTTTTATTTGCACTCTTATTCGTCGTATATGACCGTGAATGGTTTAAAATCATTCTCATTTTGGACTCATAAGCACCAAGTTTTCTGTGATGGTTAGTAAGGAAAATCTTCGGTTTCGGCCAATTTTCTAATTTTTCAATATAACCTCACTCGGACCCTTATTTTTTATTAAATCAGTTTTATTTGCATTCTTACTCGTCGTATATGACCGTGGAATGGTTTAAAATCATTCTCATTTTGGACTCATAAGCACCAAGTTTTCTGTGATGGTTAGTAAGGAAAAATCTTCGGTTTCGGCCAATTTTCTCATTTTTTCAATATAACCTCACTCGGACCCTTATTTTTTATTAAATCAGTTTAATTTGCACTCTTATTCGTCGTATATGACCGTGGAATGGTTTAAAATCATTCTCATTTTGGACTCATAAGCACCAAGTTTTCTGTGATGGTTAGTAAGGAAAAATCTTCGGTTTCGGCCAATTTTCTCATTTTTTCAATATAACCTCACTCGGACCCTTATTTTTTATTAAATCAGTTTTATTTGCATTCTTACTCGTCGTATATGACCGTGGAATGGTTTAAAATCATTCTCATTTTGGACTCATAAGCACCAAGTTTTCTGTGATGGGTAAGGAAAAATCTTCGGTTTCGGCCAATTTTCTCATTTTTTCAATATAACCTCACTCGGACTCTTATTTTTTATTAAATCAGTTTTATTTGCATTCTTACTCGTCGTATATGACCGTGGAATGGTTTAAAATCATTCTCATTTTGGACTCATAAGCACCAAGTTTTCTGTGATGGTTAGTAAGGAAAAATCTTCGGTTTCGGCCAATTTTCTCATTTTTCAATATAACCTCACTCGGACCCTTATTTTTTATGAAATCAGTTTTATTTGCACTCTTATTCTTCGTATATGACCGTGGAATGGTTTAAAATCATTCTCATTTTGGACTCATAAGCACCAAGTTTTCTGTGATGGTTAGTAAGGAAAAAAATTTGCTTTCGGCCAATTTTCTCATTTTTCAATATAACCTCACTCGGACCCTAATTTTTTATGAAATCAGTTTTATTTGCACTCTTATTCGTCGTATATGACCGTGGAATGGTTGAAAATCATTCTCATTTTGGACTCATAAGCACCAAGTTTTCTGTGATGGTTAGTAAGGAAAAATCTTCGGTTTCGGCCAATTTTCTCATTTTTCAATATAACCTCACTCGGACCCTTATTTTTTATTAAATCAGTTTTATTTGCATTCTTACTCGTCATATATGACCGTGGAATGGTTTAAAATCATTCTCATTTTGGACTCATAAGCACCAAGTTTTCTGTGATGGTTAGTAAGGAAAAATCTTCGGTTTCGGCCAATTTTCTCATTTTTCAATATAACCTCACTCGGACCCTTATTTTTTATGAAATCAGTTTTATTTGCACTCTTATTCGTCGTATATGACCGTGGAATGGTTTAAAATCATTCTCATTTTGGACTCATAAGCACCAAGTTTTCTGTGATGGTTAGTAAGGAAAAATCTTCGGTTTCGGCCAATTTTCTCATTTTTCAATATAACCTCACTCGGACCCTTATTTTTTATTAAATCAGTTTTATTTGCATTCTTACTCGTCGTATATGACCGTGGAATGGTTTAAAATCATTGTCATTTTGGACTCATGAGCACCAAGTTTTCTGTGATGGTTAGTAAGGAAAAAAAATTTGCTTTCGGCCAATTTTCTCATTTTTCAATATAACCTCACTCGGACCCTATTTTTTATGAAATAAGTTTTATTTGCACTGTTATTCGTCGTATATGACCGTGGAATAGTTTAATGTATTTCTTATTTTGGACTCAAAGCATCACGTTTTCCGTGATGGTAAGTAAGGAGAATTCTTCGATTTCGGCCAATTTTCTCATTTTTTCAATATAACCTCACTCGGACCTCTATTTTTTATGAAATCAGTTTTATTTGCACTCTTATTCATTGTATATGACCGTGGAATAGTTTAATGTATTTCTTATTTTGTACTCAAAGCATCACGTTTTCCGTGATGGTAAGTAAGGTGTATTCTTCGGTTTCGGCCAATTTTCTCGTTTTTTCAATATAACCTCACTCGGACTACTATTTTTTTATGAAATCAGTTTTATTTGCACTCTTATTTGTTGTATATGACCGTGGAATAGATCAATGTATTTCTTATTTTGGACTCAAAGTATCACGTTTTCTGTGATTGTAAGTAAGGAGAATTCTTCGATTTCGGCCAGTTTTCTCGTTTTGTCAATATAACCTCACTCGGACCTCTATTTTTTATGAAACCAGTTTTATTTGCACTCTTATTCGTTGTATATGACCGTGGAATAGTTTAATGTATTTCTTATTTTGGACTCAAATCATCACGTTTTCCGTGATGGTAAGTAAGGAGAATTCTTCGGTTTCGGCCAATTTTCTCATTTTTTCAATATAACCTCACTCGGACTTCTATTTTTGATGAAATCAGTTTTATTTGCACTCTAATTCGTTGTATATGAACGTGGAATAGATTAATGTATTTCTTATTTTGGACTCAAAGTATCACATTTTCCGTGATGGTAAGTAGGGAGAATTCTTCGGTTTGGGCCAATTTTCTCGATTTTTCAATATAACCTCACTCGGACTTCTATTTTTTGTGAAATCAGTTTTATTTGCACTCTTATTCGTTGTATATGACCGTGGAATAGTTTAATGTATTTCTTATTTTGGACTCAAAGCATCACGTTTTTCGTGATGGTAAGTAAGGAGAATTCTTCGGTTTCAGCCAATTTTCTCGTTTTTTTCAATATAACCTCACTCGGACTTCTATTTTTGATGAAATCAGTTTTATTTGCACTCTTATTTGTTGTATATGACCGTGGAATAGATCAATGTATTTCTTATTTTGGATTCAAAGTATCACGTTTTCTGTGATAGTAAGTAAGGAGAATTTTTCGATTTCGGCCAGTTTTCTCGTTTTTTCAATATAACCTCACTCGGACCTCTATTTTTTATGAAATCAGTTTTATTTGCACTCTTATTCGTTGTATATGACCGTGGAATAGTTTAATGTATTTCTTATTTTGGACTCAAATCATCACGTTTTCCGTGATGGTAAGTAAGGAGAATTCTTCGGTTTCGGCCAATTTTCTCATTTTTTCAATATAACCTCACTCGACTTCTATTTTTGATGAAATAAGTTTTATTTGCACTCTAATTCGTTGTATATGACCGTTGAATAGTTTAATGTATTTCTTATTTTGGACTCAAAGCATCATGTTTTCCGTGATGGTAAATAAGGAGAATTCTTCGATTTCGGCCAATTTTCTCGTTTTTTCAATATAACCTCACTCAGACCTTTTTTTTTTTATGAAATCAGTTTTATTTGCACTCTTATTCGTTGTATATGACCGTGGAATAGTTTAATGTATTTCTTATTTTGGACTCAAATCATCACGTTTTCTGTGATGGTAAGTAAGGAGAATTCTTCGGTTTCGTCCAATTATCTCGGTTTTTCAATATAACCTCACTCGGACTTTTATTTTTGATGAAATCAGTTTTATTTGCACTCTTATTCGTTGTATATGACCGTGGAATAGATTAATTTATTTCTTATTTTGGACTCAAAGTATCACGTTTTCCGTGATGGTGTAAGTAAGGAGAATTCTTCGATTTCGGCCAATTTTCTCATTTTTTCAATATAACCTCACTCGGACCTCTATTTTTGATGAAATCAGTTTTATTTGCACTCTTATTCGTTGTATATGACCGTGGAATAGTTTAATGTATTTCTTATTTTGGACTCAAATCATCACGTTTTCCGTGATGGTAAGTAAGGAGAATTCTTCGGTTTCGGCCAACTTTCTCGTTTTTTCAATATAACCTCACTCGGACCTCTATTTTTTATGAAATAAGGTTTATTTGCACTTTTGTTCGTTGAATATGACCGTGGAATAGTTTAATGTATTTCTTATTTTGGACTCAAAGCATCACGTTTTCCGTGATGGTAAGTAAGGAGAATTCTTCGGTTTCGGCCAATTTTCTCGTTTTATCAATATAACCTCACTCGGACCTCTATTTTTGATGAAATCAGTTTTATTTGCACTCTTATTCGTTGTATATGACCGTGGAATAGTTTAATGTATTTCTTATTTTGGACTCAAATCATCACGTTTTCCGTGATGGTAAGTAAGGAGAATTCTTCGGTTTCGGCCAACTTTCTCGTTTTTTCAATATAACCTCACTCGGACCTCTATTTTTTATGAAATAAGGTTTATTTGCACTCTTATTCGTTGTATATGACCGTGGAATAGTTTAATGTATTTCTTATTTTGGACTCAAAGCATCACGTTTTCTGTGATGGTAAGTAAGGAGAATTCATCGATTTCGGCCAATTTTCTCGTTTTTTAAATATAACTTCACTCGGACCTCTATTTTTGAAGAAATCAGTTTTATTTGCACTCTTATTCGTTGTATATGACCGTGGAATAGTTTAATGTATTTCTTATTTTGGACTCAAATCATCACGTTTTCCGTGATGGTAAGTAAGGAGAATTCTTCGGTTTCGGCCAACTTTCTCGTTTTTTCAATATAACCTCACTCGGACCTCTATTTTTTATGAAATAAGGTTTATTTGCACTCTTATTCGTAGTATATAACTGTGGAATAGTTTAATGTATTTCTTATTTTGGACTCAAAGCATCACGATTTCCGTGATGGTAAGTAAGGAGAATTCTTCGGTTTCGGCCAATTTTCTCGTTTTTTTCAAAATAACCTCACTCGGACTTCTATTTTTGATGAAATCAATTTTATTTGCACTCTTATTCGTTGCATATAACCGTGGGATAGTTTCATGTATTTCCCATTTTGGACTAAAAGTATCACGTTTTCCGTGATGGTAAGTAAGGAGAATTCATCGATTTCGGCCAATTTTCTCGTTTTTTCAATATATCCTTACTCGGACTTCTATTTTTGATGAAATCAGTTTTATTTGCACTCTTATTTCGTAGTATATGACCGTGGAATAGTTTAATGTATTTCTTATTTTGGACTCAAAGCATCACGTTTTTCGTGATGGTAAGTAAGGAGAATTCTTCAATTTCGGCCAAACCGAAGAATTCTCCTTACTAACCATCAAGGAAAACGTGATGATCTGAGTCCAAAATAAGAAATACATTAAACTATTCCACGGTCATATACAACGAATAAGAGTGCAAATAAAACAGATTTCATCAAAAATAGAGGTCCGAGTGAGGTTATATTGATAAAACGAGAAAATTGGCCGAAACCGAAGAAATCTCCTTACTTACCATCACGGAAAAAATGATGCTTTGAGTCCAAAATAAGAAATACATTAAACTATTCCACGGTCATATACAACGAATAAGAGTGCAAATAAACCTTATTTCATAAAAAATAGAGGTCCGAGTGAGGTTATATTGAAAGAACGAGAAAATTGGCCGAAACCGAAGAATTCTCCTTACTAACCATCACGGAAAACGTGATGCTTTGAATACCAAATAAAATACATTAAACTATTCCACGGTCATATACAACGAATAAGAGTACAAATAAAACTAATATCATCAAAAATAGAGGTCTGAGTGAGGTTATATTGAAAAAACGAGAAAATTGGCCGAAACCGAAGAATTCTCCTTACTTACCATCACGGAAAACGTGATAATTTAAGGCCAAAATAAGAAATACATTAAACTATTCCATAGTCATATACAACGAATATGAGTTCAAATAAAACTGATTTCATAAAAAATAGAAGTCCGAGTGAGGTTATATTGAAAAAACGAGAAAATTGGCCGAAACCAAAGAATTCTCCTTACTTACCATCACGGAAAACGTGATGCTTTAAGTCCAAAATAAGAAATATATTAAACTATTCCACGGTCATATACAACGAATACGAGTGCAAATAAAACTAATTTATAAAAAATAGAGGTCTGAGTGAGGTTATATTGAAAAAATGAGAAAATTGGCCGAAACCGAAGAATTCTCCTTACTTACCATCACGGAAAACGTGTTGTTTTGAGTCCCAAATAAAAATACATTAAACTATTCCACGGTCATATACAACGAATAAGAGTACAAATAAAACTAATATCATCAAAAATAGAGGTCCAAGTGAGGTTATATTGAAAAAACGAGAAAATTGGCCGAAATCGAAGAATTCTCCTTACTTACCATCACGGAAACGTGATGCTTTAAGTCCAAAATGAGAAATATATTAAACTATTCCACGGTCATATACAACGAATACGAGTGCAAATAAAACTAATTTATAAAAAGTAGAGGTCTGAGTGAGGTTATATTGAAAAAATGAGAAAATTGGCCGAAACCGAAGAATTCTCCTTACTTACCATCACGGAAAACGTGATGCTTTGAGTCCTAAATAAGAAATACATTAAACTATTCCACGGTCATAAAGAACGAATAAGAGTGCAAATAAAACTTATTTCATCAAAAAATAGAGGTTCGAGTGAGGTTATATTGAAAAAACGAGAAAATTGGCCGAAATCGAAGAATTCTCCTTACTTACCATCACAAAAAACTTGATACTTTGAGTGCAAAATAAGAAATACATTGATCTATTCCACGGTCATATAAAACGAATAAGAGTGCAAATAAAACTGATTTCATCAAAAATAGAAGAATGATTGAGGTTATATTGAAAAAACAAGAAAATTGGCCGAAACCGAAGAATTCTCCTTACTTATTACCATTACGGAAAACGTGATGCTTTGAGTCCAAAATAAGAAATACATTAAACTATTCCACGGTCATATACAACGAATAAGAGTGCAAATAAAACTGATTTCATAAAAAATAGAGGTCCGAGTGAGGTTATATTGAAAAAACGAGAAAATTGGCCGAAATCGAAGAATTCTCGTTACTTACCATCATGGAAAACGTGATACTTTGAGTCCAAAATAAGAAATACAATAAACTATTCCACGGTCATATACAACAAATATGAGTGCAAATAAAACTGATTTCATCAAAAATAGAAGTCTGAGTGAGGTTATATTGAAAAAACGAGAAAATTGGCTGAAACCGAAGAATTCTCCTTACTAACCATCACGGAAAACGTGATGCTTTGAATCCTAAATAAAATACATTAAACTATTCCTCGGTCATATACAACGAATAAGAGTACAAATAAAACTAATATCATCAAAAATAGAGGTCTGAGTGAGTTTATATTGAAAAAACGAGAAAATTGGCCGAAACCGAAGATTTCTCCTTACTTACCATCACGGAAAACGTGATAATTTGAGACCAAAATAAGAAATACATTAAACTATTCCACAGTCATATACAACGAATATGAGTTCAAATAAAACTGATTTCATAAAAAATAGAGGTCTGAGTGAGGTTATATTGAAAAAACGAGAAAATTGGCCGAAACCGAAGAATTCTCCATACTTACCATCACGGAAAACGTGATGCTTTGAGTCCAAAATAAGAAATACATTAAACTATTTCACGGTCATATACAACGAATAAGAGTGCAAATAAAACTGATTTCATCAAAAATAGAAGTCCGAGTGAGGTTATATTGAAAAAACGAGAAAATTGGCCGAAACCGAAGAATTCTCCATACTTACCATCACGGAAAACGTGATGCTTTGAGTCCAAAATAAGAAATACATTAAACTATTCCACGGTCATATACAACGAATAAGAGTGCAAATAAAACTGATTTCATAAAAAATAGAGGTCCGAGTGAGGTTATATTGAAAAAACGAGAAAATTGGCCGAAATCGAAGAATTATCCTTTCTTACCATCACGGAAAACGTGATACTTTGAGTCCAAAATAAGAAATACATTAATCTATTCCACGGTCATATACAACGAATAAGAGTGCAAATAAAACAAATTTCATCAAAAATAGAAGTCCGAGTGAGGTTATATTGAAAAACGAGAAAATTGGCCGAAACCAAAGAATTCTCCTTACTTACCATCACGGAAAACGTGATGCTTTAAGTCCAAAATGAGAAATATATTAAACTATTCCACGGTCATATACAACGAATACGAGTGCAAATAAAACTAATTTATAAAAAATAGAGGTCTGAGTGAGGTTATATTGAAAAAATGAGAAAATTGGCCGAAACCGAAGAATTCTCCTTACTTACCATCACGGAAAACGTGTTGTTTTGAGTCCCAAAAAAATACATTAAACTATTCCACGGTCATATACAACGAATAAGAGTACAAATAAAACTAATATCATCAAAAATAGAGGTCCGAGTGAGGTTATATTGAAAAAACGAGAAAATTGGCCGAAATCGAAGAATTCTCCTTACTTACCATCACGGAAACGTGATGCTTTAATTCCAAAATGAGAAATATATTAAACTATTCCACGGTCATATACAACGAATACGAATGCAAATAAAACTAATTTATAAAAAATAGAGGTCTGAGTGAGGTTATATTGAAAAAATGAGAAACTTGGCCGAAACAGAAGAATTCTCCGTACTTACCATCACGGAAAACAAGATGCTTTGAGTCCCAAATAAGAAATACATTAAACTATTCCACGGTCATATAGAACGAATAAAAGTGCAAATAAAACTTATTTCATAAAAAATAGAGGTCCGAGTGAGGTTATATTGAAAAAACGTGAAAATTGGCCGAAATCGAAGAATTCTCCTTACTTACTACCATCACAAAAAACGTGATACTTTGAGTCCAAAATAAGAAATACATTGATCTATTCCACGGTCATATACAACAAATAAGAGTGCAAATAAAACTGATTTCATCAAAAATAGAAGTCTGAGTGAGGTTATATTGAAAAAACGAGAAAATTGGCCGAAACCGAAGAATTCTCCTTACTTACCATCACGGAAAACGTGATACTTTGAGTCCAAAATAAGAAATACATTAAACTATTTCACGGTCATATACAACGAATAAGAGTGCAAATAAAACTGATTTCATCAAAAATAGAAGTCCGAGTGAGGTTATATTGAAAAAACGAGAAAATTGGCCGAAACCGAAGAATTCTTCTTTACTAACCATCACGGAAAACGTGATGCTTTGAATACCAAATAAAATACATTAAACTATTCCACGGTCATATACAACGAATAAGAGTACAAATAAAACTAATATCATCAAAAATAGAGGTCTGAGTGAGGTTATATTGAAAAAACGAGAAAATTGGCCGAAACCGAAGAATTCTCCTTACTTACCATCACGGAAAACGTGATAATTTGAGGCCAAAATAAGAAATACATTAAACTATTCCATAGTCATATACAACGAATATGAGTTCAAATAAAACTGATTTCATAAAAAATAGAGGTCCGAGTGAGGTTATATTGAAAAAACGAGAAAATTGGCCGAAATCTAAGAATTCTCCTTACTTACCATCACGGAAAACGTGATGCTTTAAGTCCAAAATGAGAAATATATTAAACTATTCCACGGTCATATACAATGAATACGAGTGCAAATAAAACTAATTTATAAAAAATAGAGGTCTAAGTGAGGTTATATTGAAAAAATGAGAAAATTGGCCGAAACCGAAGAATTCTCCTTACTTACCATCACGGAAAACGTGATGTTTTGAGTCCCAAATAAAAATACATTAAACTATTCCACGGTCATATACAACGAATAAGAGTACAAATAAAACTAATATCATCAAAAATAGAGGTCCGAATGAGGTTATATTGAAAAAACGAGAAAATTGGCCGAAATCGAAGAATTCTCTTTACTTACCATCACGGAAACGTGATGCTTTAAGTCCAAAATGAGAAATATATTAAACTATTCCACGGTCATATACAACAAATAAGAATGCAAATAAAACTGATTTCATCAAAAATAGAAGTCTGAGTGAGGTTATATTGAAAAAACGAGAAAATTGGCCGAAACCGAAGAATTCTCCATACTTACCATCACGGAAAACGTGATGCTTTGAGTCCAAAATAAGAAATACATTAAACTATTCCACGGTCATATACAACGAATAAGAGTGCAAATAAAACTGATTTCATAAAAAATAGAGGTCCGAGTGAGGTTATATTGAAAAAACGAGAAAATTGGCCGAAATCGAAGAATTATCCTTACTTACCATCACGGAAAACGTGATACTTTGAGTCCAAAATAAGAAATACATTAATCTATTCCACGGTCATATACAACGAATAAGAGTGCAAATAAAACAAATTTCATCAAAAATAGAAGTCCGAGTGAGGTTATATTGAAAAACGAGAAAATTGGCCGAAACCAAAGAATTCTCCTTACTTACCATCACGGAAAACGTGATGCTTTAAGTCCAAAATGAGAAATATATTAAACTATTCCACGGTCATATACAACGAATACGAGTGCAAATAAAACTAATTTATAAAAAATAGAGGTCTGAGTGAGGTTATATTGAAAAAATGAGAAAATTGGCCGAAACCGAAGAATTCTCCTTACTTACCATCACGGAAAACGTGTTGTTTTGAGTCCCAAATAAAAATACATTAAACTATTCCACGGTCATATACAACGAATAAGAGTACAAATAAAACTAATATCATCAAAAATAGAGGTCCGAGTGAGGTTATATTGAAAAAACGAGAAAATTGGCCGAAATCGAAGAATTCTCCTTACTTACCATCACGGAAACGTGATGCTTTAATTCCAAAATGAGAAATATATTAAACTATTCCACGGTCATATACAACGAATACGAATGCAAATAAAACTAATTTATAAAAAATAGAGGTCTGAGTGAGGTTATATTGAAAAAATGAGAAACTTGGCCGAAACAGAAGAATTCTCCTTACTTACCATCACGGAAAACATGATGCTTTGAGTCCCAAATAAGAAATACATTAAACTATTCCACGGTCATATAGAACGAATAAGAGTGCAAATAAAACTTATTTCATAAAAAATAGAGGTCCGAGTGAGGTTATATTGAAAAAACGTGAAAATTGGCCGAAATCGAAGAATTCTCCTTACTTACTACCATCACAAAAAATGTGATACTTTGAGTCCAAAATAAGAAATACATTGATCTATTCCACGGTCTTATACAACAAATAAGAGTGCAAATAAAACTGATTTCATCAAAAATAGAAGTCTGAGTGAGGTTATATTGAAAAAACGAGAAAATTGGCCGAAACCGAAGAATTCTCCTTACTTACCATCACGGAAAACGTGATGCTTTGAGTCCAAAATAAGAAATACATCAAACTATTCCACGGTCATATACAACGAATAAGAGTGCAAATAAAACTGATTTCATAAAAAATAGAGGTCCGAGTGAGGTTATATTGAAAAAACGAGAAAATTGGCCGAAATCGAAGAATTCTCTTTACTTACCATCACGGAAAACGTGATACTTTGAGTCCAAAATAAGAAATACATTAATCTATTCCACGGTCATATATAACGAATTAGAGTGCAAATAAAACTGATTTCATCAAAAATAGAAGTCCGAGTGAGGTTATATTGAAAAAACGAGAAAATTGGCCGAAACCGAAGAATTCTCCTTACTTACCATCACGGAAAACGTGATGCTTTAAGTCCAAAATGAGAAATATTAAACTATTCCACGGTCATATACAACGAATACGAGTGCAAATAAAACTAATTTATAAAAAATAGAGGTCTGAGTGAGGTTATATTGAAAAAATGAGAAAATTGGCCGAAACCGAAGAATTCTCCTTACTTACCATCACGGAAAACGTGATGCTTTGAGTCCTAAATAAAAATACATTAAACTATTCCACGGTCATATACAACGAATAAGAGTACAAATAAAACTAATATCAACAAAAATAGAGGTCTGAGTGAGGTTATATTGAAAAAACGAGAAAATTGGCCGAAACCGAAGAATTCTCCTAACTAACCATCACGGAAAACGTGATGCTTTGAGTCCCAAATAAAAATACATTAAATTATTCCACGGTCATATACAACGAATAAGAGTACAAATAAAACTAATATCATCAAAAATAGAGGTCTGAGTGAGGTTATATTGAAAAAACGAGAAAATTGGCCGAAACCGAAGAATTCTCCTTACTTACCATCACGGAAAACGTGATAATTTGAGGCCAAAATAAGAAATACATTAAACTGTTCCACGGTCATATACAACAAATATGAGTTCAAATAAAACTGATTTCATAAAAAATAGAGGTCCGAGTGAGGTTATATTGAAAAAACGAGAAAATTGGCCGATATCGAAGAATTCTCCTTACTTACCATCACGGAAAACGTGATACTTTTAGTCCAAAATGGGAAATACATTAAATTATTCCACGGTTATATACAACGAATAAGAGTGCAAATAAAACTGATTTCATAAAAAATAGAAGTCTGAGTGAGGTTATACTGAAAAAACGAGAAAATTGGTCGAAACCGAAGAATTCTCCTTACTTACCATCACGGAAAATGTGATGCTTTGAGTCCAAAATAAGAAATACATTAAACTATTCCACGGTCATATACTACGAATAAGAGTGCAAATAAAACTGATTTCATAAAAAATAGAGTTCCGAATGAGGTTATATTGAAAATACGAGAAAATTGGCCGAAACCGAAGAATTCTCCTTACTTACCATCACGGAAAACGTGATACTTTGAGGCCAGAATAAGAAATACATTAAACTATTCCACGGTCATATACAACGAATATGAGTTCAAATAAAACTGATTTCATAAAAAATAGAGGTCCGAGTGAGGTTATATTGATAAAATGAGAAAATTGGCCGAAATCGAAGAATTCTCCTTACTTACCATCACGGAAAACGTGATGCTTTAAGTCCAAAATGAGAAATATATTAAACTATTACACGGTCATATACAACGAATACGAGTGCAAATAAAACTAATTTATTTTTTAATGTGTATTTTCATAATTTAATTAATTAATTAATTTTTATTTCCATTTTTTTTCATACATTTAATCTTCTTAATTTTTATTTTTTTTTTCTTTTATTATATTTCGATTGAATGATCATTTGTAATATAATGTAAACTTTAGGATGCAAATTAAATAATATATATTATTAAAAAAATAAAGAGACCTATTTTAGAAATTTATTTCTGAACAAACCTAGTTTTAGAATTAGTTTGGAAAATGAGCTACTTTTATATCACTCGATAAGAAACGAAATGGATGGGCTTGCACTTTAGAAGAAGGGTAGAGTAGCATGCCAGTGTTAGGTTGTATTCACTTGAAAGTTGAAACTGACGTTTCTTTTGTCTCTTTCTCTCTCAGATGCAAACACAGTATTTATCTGCAGCAAGCTGATTGTCCGTTATCAATATAAGCAGCAATACTAAGACCAGGGTTGACCTTGACATTCAATGGCTCCTGAATTGAAGAACACCGGCCATGTTTTCCCTTTCCTAAATGTTGACCCAAACAGAGCCGGATTCACAGATTTGTTCAAGTATGTAGCACGGGATGACATAGCAAGTGGGTCTCTCTTCCTCGACAGCTCCGACGAGGGTTTACGGCGCGAGTTCGCCGCAGGTCACCGATGGATCATCGTCGTCTCCGTAATAGTTCGGAAGATCCTTATTTTCTTTGCCAAGCCCATCGAGTGGCTTGGTTTTGTCGTGGATTTCATCCTAAATCTTTTCTCCATCAACGGCGACTTCTTCGGTTTGCTCGTCAATCTCTTCAACGGTACCCACTTCCAATCCTCTATCTCGTATAAAATGCTGCTTTATTAGTTTACGTGAACTGAAATATTCATTGTGATATCGCCAATCATGTTGTCCACAAATTCACCCGCACAAGTTTAAGTAGCTTATTAGGAGCACTTACTTGGTTGGTGGTATTATTTCACAATTTGCTATTGCTGCGCTGGTTTTAGGATTTAATTTGTGTATTGTTTCCTTACTTTGATGTAGTGTTAGAGAGTGATTTTTTTTTTTGGTGTGTGTGCAAGCATTCAAGTTATTAAGCTGCTATGATATGAAGAATCCAGATTAACAAGTTTCATTAGCTCACAGGATGTTAAGAGTTTAATTCACTACATAAGTTGGTTAAATTCCAAAAAAAGCATAAGAAGAAGAAGAGTGTGTAATGTAATGGAGATTTTGGTTGTTGATGTTAATTAGGAAAAGTGGTAATTCCGCACAGAGGCACAGAGACTTTTATCAGCACATTCGGGCATTTGGACAGGCGAATCGATCTTTACCGATGCCAAAGCCCGTCTGAAGATGGGTGCGAGGCAGACAAGGTGGTAATAACTGCAGAGTTGGGGAATCGAGGATTGATAGACTTGTGCATGATGTCTTCAAAGATAGCTTATGAGAATGAGAATTTCGTCCGCAATGTCGTCACTCTTCACTGGAAGGCACGCCACTCTCACTAGCTACTACTCCTCATCCCCCTATTGTTTATTAATGTAATTGATTTTTGTTTACGCAGATGCATTTTGTGGACTTCTACAACTGTTGGAATGGTAAGTGAGAGATTTTGTTGTCAACTGGTGTTATATATATATTTGAGATGATTAACTTTGATTTGTTGATGATATAGATTACCAAAAGCAACAGTCAACCCAAGTTTTCATACAATGCGACAAGCCTGAAGATGCAAATCTGATCATCATCGCCTTCAGAGGCACTGAACCATTCGATGTGTATGATATGTGCATGGATTTTGACTACTCCTGGTACGAAATCCCCAAGTTGGGAAAAGTCCACATGGGGTTCTTAGAAGCTTTAGGGTTGGGTAATAGGACGGACACGGTAACCTTCCGAAACAACCTTATGAATGCGAGGCAGAGCAATGAAGACATCCAACCAATGATAATGGGAGAGAAGAGTGCATTTTACACAGTAAGAGCTAAGTTGAAGATGCTGCTTGAGGAACACAAAAATGCTAAATTCATCGTGACAGGCCACAGCCTAGGAGGTGCCCTCGCGATATTGTTCCCGGCTGTGTTGCTTTATCATGAGGAGACTGAATTGATGGAGAGGTTATTGGGTGTGTACACTTTTGGACAGCCGAAAGTCGGGGATAGGGAGCTTCGTAGTTTCATGGAGGGTCACTTACATTACCCATCACCGAGATACTTTAGGGTAGTGTATTGTAACGATATTGTGCCGAGGTTGCCGTATGATGATACTCCCTTTCTGTACAAGCATTTTGGAGTGTGCATCTACTATGACAGCTTGTACAATGAGCGGGTAATATTTTCTTCTATTTATTTACTTTTCATATGATGATGACAAGAAAGAAAACTGAGTGGGTTTGTTTTGGTTTTGAAGAAAATGGATGAGGAGTCGGACAAGAACTTCTTTACAGTGAGAAATGCAGTTAAGGTGCACATAAATGGGGTGTGGGAGCTGATAAGAGGTTTGGTGATGGGGTATATATATGGACGGGAGTATAAGGAAGGGTGGTTCTCTATATTGGCTAGAGTGGTGGGTGTTGTGCTTCCTGGGTTTTCTGCTCATTGCCCCACCGATTATGTTACTTCCATTAAGCTGGGCAAGTCACCCACTTTAGCTACCTAGCATGCTACACTTGACTTCTCTCTCTATTTTTAATTTAAGTAACCCGTGTTTTCGAATAATAACAATAATGAAATGACCTGTCACTTTCTCGTGCACCGCGCTGGATTAATTATTTGATTTAATAATGTTTGGAAATTATGTTATATATTAATATTATACTAATTATTATTAGTTTAATGTATTGATGCTATTTATTTGTATTGATTAAATCATTATGATGTTAAAAGTATGAATAAATAAATAAATATACCTGTACACCGCACGGGTAGGTATTTAATGTTATAATTTTTATATTTGGTCATTGTATTGCATGTTAGATCATGTAATATCAATATGGAATTAAGACTATAAATTTTGAATTGGAGAAAAATATAAATTGTTTGATAACTAAAACATAGCATATGAATAAAACATTAAAAAAAAAAATTACCCTTTAATTTTTTAAACCACCATCACATAAGGTGGTTTCCAACGATGTAAAAGTAGTCGGTGACACATATGGGTCCACAAAGGGTTCTAATCTGTGGCCCCACTATGTTTTTGGATGTAATATTTTCATTATAATGTGAGATTACCTCAAAAATGAATTTAATGTGGAATTTTACATCTAAGATTATATCGTGTGTTTGTAATTTTATCATTATTTATTAAATAGATAAAATATTTTGTATGAAATTTATATTTATTCTGCTATATTATCTTTTTGTTTTTTATATATCTAATTCATAACTCATTATTATAATAAAGAATAATGCATGTGATATTCGTACAAAATAAGTAAAGTCTTTTTCGTGGTATTTTTTATGAAAATTATCTTATAAAACAATACAAAATATTTGATAGAACTTTAATAGCTATGTGAATTTAGTTTTAATATTTAATTTTTATAGTTCATGAATGACTATACATATTAAACACAAAATATAAAATTTATTAAGTTAACTATTCTCAAAATAAATATCGTTTAAATCTTATGATAGTATAAACTCATTTAATAATATCAAAATAATATAGTCAGTTACAATGCAAATTACAAAACATATCAACATTGTAATCTAACATTACACTCTATAATATAGCACAACAAAACACTGCAATCTGACATTATATTCGTAAAACACATTATTTGTAATCTCACCTTTTAAATAATTCCACATTACGTTGGTTCTTTAGAATGTGTATCTTTTTGGATACCCTAAACTATAGTTTAATTTAATTTCCTGACCTTGAACTTGGAGCTTCGGTTTGACCATCACCTCTTTATTGTCGATACTGTTTTATTTATACTTTTGTCACTAAATTGCGGAAGAAAATTTATAATTACTTATAGTAGTTGATAGTAGGAAAGTGTAGTTAAAGTGAATGCGTTTATACGATCGGCTTCTACAGTAGAAGTAGAAGGGTGGTAGGTACAAAAATGAATAGTAGTCGTTGACAACACACCAAAAAAATCTTATGTTGAGTGTATCGTATCAATTATCAAAAGAACCAAACAATTTATTGATGCAAACTTGCTGTCTAGTTACATGAAACAATAATTTTCCAAACCGGAAATGGTAGTAGTAGAAGTCCTTGACTTTTTTTATCTATCCAACAAAAAAAGTTGCAGAAGGTGTTAAAAGAAACAATACATCAAATACATAGAAATCCAAGACTAACTGGTTCAGGCATTGGACTACCCCTTTTGTCTGATGATGATGTTTGGAGGGAAAACCGATTGAATCCATTTCAATCACTCCTCATAAACACAAAAATTAATTAAGCTTCTCCTTCTGTTACTGTCACCTCCCATTCAAACTGTATGAGCCGATTGAATCACATTGAGGTCCAAGTTCTTGAGCCGCACAACCGATTCTACGTGTCCTTTCAAAGTGTGCAATTCCCCGAGCCTGTAACAAAAATAAATCTATCAGCTCATGATACTACTAGTAATAGTAGCTATATATATATGGACGAAAAAATAAAAATAAAGGGTCACCTGGCAATTTCTGCACGTCGTAGTGCTTGTTCAGCGATGAGGGAGGATCGTGATCTGCGGCCATTAAACTCCAAATCTGCAGCAGCCAAACCTTGCAGACTTCTCTGAGAAAGTGCCCATTGGGCAGCTCTGTCTTCCTTTCCATAATCCTTCTTTGATGTAAATGCAGTCTTTCTGTCGAATAGTAGATTCCATGCTTCTCCGCTCAAAGCGTACCGAACCATGAATTTGATGATGTCCAGTGGGAAGTAGAACACTAAGCTGTACAGCCAGATAACTCCTCCCCATCCCCATCCAATTCCACTAATGTATGCAAAACTAATGTTTGCATATACAGCAATCACCGTTGCTACCTGCAAAAATTACAAATTTATGTCTCAAAATCAATCAATCATTGAGACTGTGAAATTTTAAACAAACCGCTTAAGCAACGGAAACCTTAAGGGATAGTTACAGGTGTAGTTTAATGTTTATGGTTTCAACAGAGACAGTTTAACTGTTTTGTAGTTGGGAGATTGATGGATCTTACCAATTGAGCTACCACGAAAGCGATCATCAGTAGAGCTCCAGGCCTCTCTACAAACGACCAGCTCTGACTCCTCGTAACGAAAATCAATGCCTGGCTGATAATACTCACTTGGAGATACACAGCAGAAGACACTTCTTCGCTGTTGCTCTTCAAAGATCTTACACCAAAATGGTCCTCGAAGAAGGTGGTGTCAATGACAAGCCAGTAGAAGAAAACAGTAACCAAAGCTAGATATGTCCCAATTACAACCCCGGTCGCAAATATTTCATTCAGCTTCCAACTATCGGGTTTTGGAGATGGCTTTACACGATCTTTGGAGATTGTCATGATTGTACCTGAAGAATTTGCACACCTCCTCATCATATACTATGCGTGTTGTGGAAATGAATCTTTAGTGTGGAAACCAAAATTAGATTTGGCTTACCGTCGTTCAATATCGCGACGATCAAAACCATGAAAGGTGGAAAGTCGTATTCCCAGATCAAAGCTAGAAGTACAAAACCAAGCTGCAGATAAATGACAGTGTTTTTAATTAGAATCCTAAAACAATTATGCAAGTAGTATCATATAAGTTAGTCATTAGTACTTACCACAATACGGATTGTGATGGATACTGCATATATCTGCACATATTCAATCAATTTGGTTAGTCATGTGTATAATATAATACAATCTAGTTTTCAATAATGAGGCAAGTTTGGAAATACTAGATAGCTTCATATATATACTTACAGTATAGTTCTTCATTCTCTGGAAGATGGCTCGGCTGGTCAAGACAGCACTGACAATGACACTAAGCCCAGGCTCGGTCAAGACCAAATCGGAAGCACTTCTTGCAGCATCTGTAGCATCAGCCACGGCTATTCCAATGTCTGCCTTCTTTAGAGCGGGTGCGTCATTTACACCATCCCCAGTCATTCCGACGATGTGCTTCTTTTCTTGCAGGATTTTCACAATCTCGTACTTGTGTTCTGTATGTATCAGGAACGACGACAATGATCATAATCTTCATTTTCAGCTCATTTTATTAATTCAGATCGGCTAGAATTTATATATATATATGTATACCTGGGAAAACACCGGCAAATCCATCAGCCTTTTCGATGAGCTCATCAACTGGAAGAGCTTCATGTTCCTCTCGGTCACGGCCCAACAGAGACGAAGAGGGATACATGTTGGTCCCCATTCCAAGTCTCCGCCCTGTCTCCTTTGCAATTGCCAACTGGTCACCTATAATCCATTCATACAAAGCAACGTTTTAATAAGTATCAATTTGTTTCGGTAATTCAGTAGTTACGAATCAGTTAGAAATAAGATACCGGTAATCATCTTGACCCCAACTCCAAGGTTCAGAGCTCTACGGATGGTCTCAGCACTATCATGTCTGGGAGGATCAAACAGTGGCAACAACCCACAAAATGTCCAGGGACTTCCAGGACTGTCCTTGGATTCTTCAGGAACTTCCTGCAATAACAAAAAAAAACACAAGAAGCAAACAAATATCAGTACTTTCAAACTTCAACTGCAAGAAACTTGAGCTGCAAAAAACTTGCTTGCAAATGTATATATTTAGTACCTGTAGAGCCACAGCAAGGGACCGCAAGCCCCTTTCGGCGAATTTGTCGATAATTGAATGAACTTTCCCAGCAATCTCATTTCTTTCTTGAGACAATTCAAGAATCTGCTCCAACAACACCAACGGCAATTAATCAAGACAAGGTTTTTTGGATGTAGAAAATGAGACTCATAAGATCAGTTATATATACCTGTTCAGGAGCACCTTTGCTAGCACGGTACCACTTCCCGTCTGAGTCAATGTAAGTGATTGCAGTTCTCTTGTCAACCGGGTTGAACGGAAGAAAATGCACTTCTTTGATATTTGCTCTTGCCTGTACAGATTGATATTCTTTTTTACATCATCAACGCCTAAAACAGAATTATTATTTTCGTAGTTAGAATTATGTTTTGAACATTTAGTTTACCTCTCTAGGATCTGCAAGCATGTTGACAATGGCGGCATCAATGGCATCTTGGTTCTCCATTCTAGAGGCTCTGGCTGCCAACAAGACAATTGTGTCTTTGTCCATGTTTGGGTTAAAGACCTATATAGAAATTCAACATTCATATTAACCTTAAATATTCTTCCAAACTAAGAAGAGACATCCTAGAACTAGTTGTAGAATCTACCTCAATGAGGTTTCGGTCGACCGTGAGTCGGTTGAGTGTAAGGGTTCCGGTTTTGTCACTGCAAAGCACATCCATTCCAGCCATTTCCTCAATTGCTGTCATTCTCTTTGTGATACACCCCTTTTGGCAGCAAATAAATAAACTGTCAGTTATGTTGGAAATGAACACACAATAAGTACTTTTAACTATAAATAAATATTGAACCGAACCTGCTGAGAAAGGCGATGGGAACCGATAGCCAAAGTGACAGATAACACGGTGGGCATGGCAATCGGGATTCCTCCAATCAAGAGCACGAGGAGGTTGTTGATTCCGTCCCTGTACGAACGTTGTTGGATCGGAAACATGACAATGATTTCAAGAACCATCCCGACAGCTATCGAGCAAATGCAGAAGTTCCCGATGGCAGTCAAAACCTATAGCATGCATAAAAACTCTCTCTATGTCAATTAACAAGCAATGATACCCTTATTTGTACTACATCAGATAGAAATATGTGATTTGAATCTAATATAAGCAAGAGAGTTACTACTCAAGTTCAACAGTGAATTTAACGTAGATTTTGTACCTGCTGGAAATGGCCAACAACTTCAGTGGAGTCGACGAGATGTGCGGCCTTTCCGAAGAAAGAGTGGACCCCGGTTGCAATCACGACAGCCTCAATTTCTCCGTGCTTGCAGGTAGATCCTGAGTAGACTTCATCACCGGTTCTCTTTGTCACCGGCAGAGATTCTCCGGTAAGAGCAGACTGGTCGATTTTTAAATTATCTCCTTCAAGAAGTCGGGCATCGGCCGGGATAATATCTCCGAGTTTGATACTGATGATATCTCCCGGTACTAAAATAGCCGCATCCATCTCTTTCCACTGTCTATCTCTAAGAACCTGAACAACATATATATGTATAGCAGCTGTTAGTTATATATATCAGACAACTATATACATCTCCCATAGATATATCATATATATATATATATATATATGTATTAGAGAAAGACGGTACTTACCCTTGTTTTAGGAGCAAGACGGGCCATAAGAGCTGCTGCTGCATTCCCAGCATTGTTTTCCTCAATGAAACTGATTGTGGAGTTGATGATCAAGAGGCATACAATTCCCACAAAATCTTGCCAGTCAGGACCTTGGCCCTGGAACACGGTGACGAAACGTTAGTTGAATGTGTCGTTTAGCATTCCCCCTCACATTGAAACTTTTTAATTAAATTGGGGTTTAACCAACTGTTCTAAAAATAAGGTGTTAGATGAAATAGTGGTTTAATCTTTATATTTCAACACTACACTCAGCTTAGCAAAGAAATGCATTTAAGAATAGAAGATACGCATAGTGAAGGAATGAATGGAAGACGAGACTTACTCCGCCGTTAGCGAGGGCAATGGCCATAATTGCGGCTGCTTCCATCACCCAAGACAAGGGATTCCACATAAATCCCAGGAATGTCAAGAACTTGTTCTCCTACATTTGATAAAGTAATACAAATTTTCAGCAACCAAACACAAAGTTGCATGTCTAGTTATTTAGGAAGAGATCACTGCCGGAGGGGCTATTCTTACGGGCTTCTCCTCAAGCATGTTTGGACCGAAGATTGTAAGTCTAACTTCGGCATCTTCGGTTGACAGCCCTTCCCGGGTTGTTCTTAGCTGTTCAAACACTTCATCCAGTGGAAGGTGTTCCTGATTAACCATAGCAAATGATAATTTCAGCATGACATTGCATTTTATTGTTACAATTTACTTAAATAGATGGTGAGGTGACTTTACCAAATCAATGCCATCTCTGTTAAAGTTGTCGGGATCGAGCAACGGCTTATCCAATTCTCCCGCCATTCTGCCCTCTCCAAAACTACAAAATGCCGATCCAAATCAAACACAAATTGTGATAGTCGTGATTTGTATGATTTGTACCATATCAGATAGAAAGAAGTGATTTGAATCTCATATAAGCAACAAAGTTACTAGTCAACCCAATAGGATCAGTCAAGCTGAGTTGGGCTAGTGAGGACAGTAACTTGGACTTGGGGCGTAACAAATTTTCAAGAAAGTATTGGTATATCTAGATCAAAGTTATATCATACTCAATTGTTATACTAAAGCTGAATAACACTACTCAAATAGCTCACATTGTCATAATACCAACCCTATATGCATATATATATATGTATAAGAGCCTAGATTATATATTCTCTAGCTACTGTTGAATTATGCTTTCAAATCAGGAAATCCTAGGAAAATGATGGGATAAACTAACTAACAATGCATTTTAAAAAGGCATAATGTATCAATGTAAAATTATGGCATTGTAAACTGGAGGCACATCAAAATCATCATTGAAAGAGAATAAAAATTCAGATACATACTGTTATATCGGTTCTTGGTTGTGTAGGGATGAGCAGAGCCGGGACCGAGTTGTTCTTCTCCTCTTCCTTTAGTATGGCAACTAAAGATTGATGGGAGAGGAGAAGAATAGATGAATGATAGATTAGATTGCAGAAAAAAGGGATTGTATATAAACATCGGGAAATGTTTGGGTGAGATAAGCAAGTGTTTGACTGTGACCAGTGGTTGGGGAGATGAAGCTCACGGGAAGAGCAGATGCTGATCCTAAATGTCATCTCCCCCCATTAATTTAAAAATCTGGAGTTTCTATTTGATATGAATGAATATGATGGTGGTGGAAGGTAGAGAGCTACACAGACGAAGAAGACGAAGAAGATGAAGAGAGAAAGGCAGGTGAGCCGAGGTCCAACTAACTTTCAAAATGTTAAACTCTTCAACTTCCAAACCTAACGTTCCCGCCAGAGGCAGGTGTGCTGTGTAACTGGTGACAAAATGACACGCGGCATTGACTAAATCGGCACCTAGTCCCATCCACGTTTCTCATTTTAAATATTATTATTAAAATTAATTTTAAGATGAAAATTTCGAGATGGAATAAATAACTCTAACCAAATTAACATGTATGTGTACTTCAAAGTGAAATTCGCAATTTATACTTAATTAACACCCAAATTACTAATCTTATATTTTTCCAATTAATATAATTCGGACGCCATATGTATATTTCAACATTATCCCTCACGTGTGGCCTACAATACCGTAAAGACGTTGTAGAGAGTTGAACTTACATGTTATGATATCATGTGGAATTTTAGACTGACTACTTAATTAATTCTCTTATAAAATTAAATTTTAGACTGACTACTTAATTAATTCTCTTATAAAATTAAACTGATAGATGAATGTGTGATATAATCTTTTGTAGTTCAACAGTCTTTATGTCTTTCATGAGAACAACTAATTCTCAAATTAAGAAAGTATATAAAAATAGTTACAATTCTTTAATTACAATACTTAAAAAAATAGTGAACATAATCTATCTCTTTGAATTAAAATAATGTGATTATTTAATGGCATATAATATTTTTTCTGTGTTTTAAAACTTTAAAATGTCAAGAATTTCATTAAAAACAACAGAATTTCAACTATGAAGACTCTAAAACTGATTTTAAAAGTTCAGAACCGCGAAATTTTCATTTTATGCAAGTGATGATGTATATAAGTAAGACCTGATGACTTGATTATAATTATTTTGTTGTTTACTTTTGAACAAATCTTTCGATCAATAAGCAGGGTAATTCAGTATATTTATATATATATATAAAGTTGTGAAACTTACAGCTGCATTTAATGCTCTACATTTATTTTTTCACATTAATGTTCTTTGTAAATCTGTCTTCATGTTTGTCCATGTGAATTGTGAGATAGTCACATGATGATCACCGTGTTTTAATGTCATACCCGATCGAATTCCTCAATGACCTTTATAATTTTATTATTGTTGGGAAATATTAGAAGCCATATAGTAAAAGAAAACTAATAAGGTGGGGTTTGTATGGATGCAATGTAATATTATAAATAATGTGAGTTAAATAATATAATAATCTATATAATATATAAGGGAAGAGGAGAGAGGAATAGACTTTTTGGTAATGACACATCAACATGGAAGGGTTTTCTGATGTTGACACCTAATCATAAGTGGCCAATAAGATATTGTCATAACATTTTATCAAAACCAAATTTTATCAAAACCGTTTCCCGGTTCAATACTTTCATCCTCGGTTTAGTTAAAAAAAAAACCCTCTAAAATCTATACAGAACACATCATTAATTTTTCAATTTATACAAAAACAAAAAAATAATTAAAGCTCTCATCCTCATCTCTCTTTTGTGCCGCTCCATCTCTCTAATCTATGCATCTTCGATCTTTATTTCAGATCGTCGGTTACATCTTCAATATTTAATGTCTAAGAAATATTTAAAGCACATCTTTAATTTAGTTGTTTTGAACGTGTAAAATTATATAAAGACACAGAGCAAACTCATGATGTAGAAAAATATTGTAATAAAAATATATAAATTAAAGTGGAACATTTCATACAAATGATTATTTCATCCAATTCAAACAAATAGATATACAACCTGATCTTTAATTTTTTTTTATTTTTTTTATCACTACTAATAAGTAAATTGTCTATTTATACAAAAAAAAATGTGTCTACATAAAGTTCAAACATAAATAGTTATCTTCTTTTTGTCAATTTTTTTAACAAACAACCCCACGCCGTGCGTGAGACTAGAGAGCTTAGAAATTTCAATTTTTTGCATACATTTTATTGTTTATAGTTTAACACGTCGCGCTCCGCGCGTAGCGCGGGGTCAGCACCTAGTATATATTAGTGTTTAATTGTACTGTAATATAAAGTGTAACGTTAGACTGTATGGTATACTTTGTAATGTAACTTTATTATTATAATATTAACTTACTATTACAATATTAATATGTATCATAATATGAAGATATTTAAATATATATTTATTTTAAAAACATCCTAACTTACTCCATAAACTTTATATTTGTGTTTAATGTATATCGTCAATTCTTGTACTATAAAAAAAATGAACATATTGAAAATCTATTGATAGGGCATTTTGTATAATTTATAAGATAATTTCATTAAAAAAATCATGCAAAAACTTTATTCATTTTATACGAGAAAATCATACGAATTATTTTATATTATAATAATAAGGATAAAGTAGATAAAAATAAAAACGTATAAACAATAATAATGTTCACATAATAAATAATAGTTGAAGTAATTTATCTATTTAGTAAGTAATAATAATAAAATTATAAACAATTGGTAATTTCAGTTGTAATTTTACATTACATTTTTTGTGTAATATTATATTACAATAGATTCAAATTGAATATAATCTCGAATTACATTAAAATTCACATTAAATAAGATGTTTGTGAGATTATGTCCTATATTCATCCATGCAACACCTCTAAAGAATTTGGTAACTAATGTTTGGTTTAGATTTGGTAGGCTATAAACATAAATCACATATAAAATAATTAATATCGACTTTTACTTGCACTGTCGATGACAATTATTTATACTCGGCTGCATAATTAAATTAAAAATACTACAAGATAAGGGTTTTTAAGAAAAAAAAAAAAAAAAAAAAAAGGTTTAATCTGCACACTTCTTTTTTACAAATAAATAGGATAACTTGTGAACACATTGATGATCAAATTCTTACAGTAAATATTAGCATATAGTCGTGCATTGCACCAATTAGACCAAATATAGGCTGGCACATATTATATTATACTTTTGTTATCACGCTTCTTTCTAGTTTTGTTATAACAAATGAATATGAGATTTATTAATTATGTGACCCATCTGAAGATCTCGCCGGCTCCAGTCATCAATCATTATTGAATTCTTCTTCTGTGATATAAAACTGCCGATTTGATTTAATGGGTGGATTGATTGATCTCCCCCGTTTCTTTTAAGGATATATATGTTTCCAATAATGCAATTTAATAATCACATTTAATTAGTCTGAGTCGCATTACAAAGTCCAACCAAACACACCAGATGCAAAAGTAACATGCCTTGTCGTCCAATACAATACGTAGGCTAAATATGTCTGCCCTCGAGCTTCGCAGGAATTTTCTCGGAATACCGTACTTACTTCATCAGCGTGTATGTCCTACGATATATATTATCTGCTCTTTCAAATAAATAACTTTTTTTTCTCTTTATTATATCCAAGCACGAACGGACTATAATTTCGAACTAATGGGTGATCTAAATTTTTCTGTTTAAAAAATGTTAAAAGAGTCTTTTAGTGCCATATATGTTTGACAAATGTTAACTTTTGGTGTCATATGTTTTATTTTGTAGGTTTTTGGTGTCATATGTTTGCATTTTGTAGAGTTTTTGTGCATCCGTTAGGTAATTATTAAGATTGGCGTTAAATAATTTTATTTTATTCAATTTAGTCCTCCAATTTATACACTTAACTTTTAATTTTTGCAATTTAGTCCCTAAAAAATTCAATTGGACCCTAAGGTCGAATTGAACTAGCTATGGTGCGACCCACAGCTTGGGTTGGACCACGGCTCGGGTCGCTAGACCTGGGCGACCCTATCCGTGGTCCGACCCAGCCATGGGTCACACGATGGCTAGGTCAATTGGATCCAAGGGTTCAACTGGGTCGATTGAACCCTTGGTCTAATTGACCAGCCATGGTACGACCCATGGCTGGGACTGACCACGACTGGGGTCGCCCAGGTCCGGCGACCCGAGTCTTGGTATGACCCAGCCATGGGTCACACCATGGTTAGGTCTGACCACGACTAGGGTTGAGCAGGTCAGGCGACCCGAGCCGTGGTCCGACCCAGCCATGGGTTGCACCATGGCTAGGTCAATTTGACCCTAGTTAGGTGTATAAATTGGATGACTAAATTGATCAAAATATGACAATATTCTTATTCCATTTACTAAATATCTTGTTGGATCAATATTTGTCTGACCTGCTTCGGGAACGAACTTCTGGATCTCACTTTTCTTGCATCTTAGGTGTCTTTCGTGACCACTGGCGGGTACTTAGTTTCCTGAGCTTTTGACTGTGGCGAGGACCAAAAAAGGGGTGGGGATTTTCCCTTGATTCCACTCTGAAACTTAAGTCATAATGAATTATGAGAGTACTCAGATTATAATACGAAAAAATCTTAGTATTTATAGGCTAAGAGATACCAACTTTTTTATGGCGGCTACTTCTCTATGATTGGTTGCCTCTAGTGGCGGCAGCCGCCTTTTCTGATTCGCTAAGAGAGACGGTGGTTGGTAAGCAGGTGACGAGTATATCGCCACCTCATCTCTTCTCAGGAGGCTTTCTTATAAGTTGGTGACAAAGTAGGTTGCCACCTTGCCTTTCCTTAGTCAGAAGAGTTTCTTCTAAGTTGGTGACAAGCAGGTTGACACATTACCTTTCCTTAGGAGAAAATGTTTCGTTGTTGGGTGATGAGTCGTCGCATCTTTACCCTCTTAAGGGGATGGTCTTTTTAGAGGGGGAGGTGCGTTCGATGTTGGTCATCGACTTGGTTAGTGTTGACTCTTCAAAAAAGATCTGCTGACCTTTTGTCTTTATTTCCTCATAGTGAACATCTCGGGTCGTCGATTTTACGGTATCGACTTTTGGAAGCTCCCTAGTTATAGACCTTAGGTTCTTTCGAACTAGAATCTAACACATCACACATGTCATTAGTTTTCTTTTTTATGAATCGATAAATCAGAAGGTTGTTGCACATGCAGTTGACATACATGTCTAATTCTAATAAATATGACTAGAGGTGAGCGAGTACCAATTTAATGATGAAGTGCGAGTATGATTTTTTTTTTTTTTTTGGAGTATCGTAAGAGTATGAACTTTATCATGCAGCCAACACTTGTAATATGTATACATATTATTCAGATAGAATAATATATTCTCACAATAAGTCATTTCGTGAGAGGTAAAGTACCACCAATGAATATATTTTTTTCATTATCATAACTTGATAATGTTTGAATTTGAGACCTCTAGTTAAATAATAACAATGAATCTACAATCTAATATATATATATGAACATGTGAAATCAGTTATGATTCTTGTAATAGTATATCCATTTTTTTTAAGATACTGTATCCATATTGAAACTGTAATCTTATATATTGGGCTAGCTATGACAGAAGTGTAATCAACAATTGGGCTAGCTAAGCAACTGATGGAGGAATGGTGGAATCAGTAGGAGCCCAATAGATGTCATAAACTACTTACTTGGGCTAAGTTCCCCCAAATAGGTTGTCTACTTGGGCCCAATGGATTGCTTGGGTGTCAAGATTCAGAAAGAAGGCAGAAACTAAATAATCCATCTCAATCTATTAACCAGGTGACTCTGAATTTTTTGTGTACTACTACTATACTCTACTGCCTTCATTTATTTGTTTATTATGAGATTGGTGACATGTTTGGATTGCAAATGAAGTGGTCCAAATTTGATATAAATATTTGTTATCACAACAGATGTACTACAAGTTAAACATAACCCTGAGCTTCACCCTGCCCACCACCAATGATTAATGGTTTGTTCTCTGGATTACTAGTTTGGTGGTTGTTCCTACTATGTCGGATAGCAGTGTAATCTCCATCGCTTTCAAGCTGCTGCTGCTGGCCGCCCTGAGAAACACAACAGAGCAGGCTGCTGCTGCTTCTGTTCATTTCTCTTCTTCTGCTGTTACTACTACTTCCTTCAACAGCACATTCTGCCATTGTCATCGACATTGAGGAGTTACACGCAAACAGCTTCTCTCTCCATCCCCTTGTGCTCCTCGCTATCGAATCCTTATACCTTGCTGACACCATACTCCACTTTGATTTTAGAGTCTCCGAAAGTCTCACCAAATCCAAAGAACCTCTTTCCTCCTCCTCCTCGACGCCCGAGTTCCTCCTACACCAATGTCACATCTTTTAAAAATTACATTTTTTTTTCTTGCATGACATGGTCAGGAAAATTGAATGGAAAGTTAGTCATCATTTAACAATATTTTGAAACGCGGGTAACCATTGTGGAAAAAAAAGAAGATAAGTAATCATTTTATCACATCGTGCAAATATAAATAAGTGTTCTTATTACTAGCCTCCATCATCTAAATATATGGTGTGGATTGATGGTAAAAAGATTTTCCGGAATTAGTAAAGCTACCTGTTAAGCCCTTGTGGATTTGCTTCAGAGAATACCCTGAAAGGTCTCTGCCCACCTCCTTCTCTGCTGCTGCGAATGCGAGGGTGTGTGCTTCGTATCGCGGCAACAGCTGCAAGGTGCTGAACGATGCGTCGTTCAAGTTCTGCATCACTTGCACCAACCGGTAACTGCACAGTTCAACACACAAAACTAACCACTGTCCACTCCAGGTTTTAATTACTTGCCTCTTAAGTAACTAAATAACTAACTACAGAACATACACGAAAGTCCCCCAGAGTGGAATGCCGATATACCACCCCAGATGGCCGTCGTCTTGCAGGTGCTGGATTGGCTCGAATCTTCCTTTCACGCTCCACCGCCTCAAGCAGTTCCTGACTGTCAATTACATCATTTTAATGATTCGCTACAAACATGAAATCACAGATGAAAAATCAAATAGTTTACCCGGTCGGATCCTTCAGGCTTATAGACTGCCAACACATGGGACATTGGGAGCTTCTCTGACACCTGCAAAGTTCGACAACATTCATTCCAAACATGTCCGAACCGAGTCAGGGATAAAAGTGTTTTGGATACCGCATATTTTGCCAAGTTATAATAATTTGGTAGTACTTAACATATGTATGTTGTTAAACCATATTTTTTTATGTTTATGAGCAACAACGAGCAAATGGTAGGTACCGAAAAATGAAAAGAGTTTCTACCAATACCAAATTGTCATGAGAAAGAAGAAAATACCATTCAAGGATGCAGTGGAGGTGAAACTCATGTTTGCAGCAAGTTAGCTGAAAAAAGAAGAAAACAATAAAAGAGCTGCAAATCCGATGAATGCACAATCTAATATTCACAGTTAAGCATGTATGTTACTGTTGAAGGATCGGTCTGAGAGAATTCTTCAAGGCAAATGCTGCAAGCATCTCCACAATCATCTTGTATACCTCCCTCCACAAAAGCAGCCGCCGAGGACATTTTGTTATCCTTCATCTCATGAGCCATCTTCTGAAAAACCTGATATATAGCCAAAACTATTAGGCTTAATTGTGAAGTACATGATTAATTATGATGTAGCTGGTGACTTAAATTTCTGGGTTCATCCACCCTTAAGAGAGAAAAACAGATCATTTTTTTTTTTAAATGGTAATTCAAAACTGTTCTTTTAATAAAAGATTCCGCCTTTTTCAAGTTTTTATGTTCAAAATGACATTTTTCTGCAGCAACAGAAGAAAACTGCAGGTGGGGAGCTCATTATAAGCAGCATTGTCATAGAGACATTTTTTCTACATCAACCAGGCTAAGAATGATGCATTCAATCAAATCAACAAACCCATTAAAAAAAAATCTTTTTAACTTCCGAACAAAAAAAAGGTATATGAGCAGAATAAATTAAGGGAAGGAGGAAAGCAAGCATGAAAATGATACCAAATTATAATGCAGAGAGAATGAGAAGGAGCAGTGGGATGGTACCTCCACTGGATAATGGAAATGCTCCAGAAGATGGCTTGGCTATGGAGGATTATTGACGTCCGACCAGGGAATGCTTGCTAGAGACTGATTTTATAGCAGAAACAATAACACAGCTGCTGGTAACGGAAAGGAGTGAGGGAGGGATGGAGAAAATAATTAACAAGAAGAACAAAAGGGCATGGAAAATTAGCTTTACCTTCAAATTATGCGGTGGATTTGTTTTTTCTTGTTTTCTTTTTGTTATTCTAATAATAACTATACTTTTTTTTCCCCTATTCTATGGTTTTGTGCTTCTTTCTGGTCGGGAGAACTCAAATTCCCCGCCCATAAATCTGCATCAAAGTCAGAGAAAACAGAGCAAAAATAAAAGTCATGGGCAAAATTTACGGAGGAATTGAGCGTCTCAACTTTCTCCACTTCATTTTTTTTGGTTAAGTACTTCCCTTCAAATTGATTGGAAAGCTATAAAGCAGGCGAGTAGAACTGGACACGGTCCGACCTCTTGACTATATTAGTCTGCTGGTAGGGTTAAGTTGACAAGACCAATGCATGCGCCGATTGTTCCTAGTCGAAAAAAAAAAAAAAAAAAAAAACGTAAGTAGGAGTTCAAACATTATGTAGCGGGATATGGTCACCACTATTAACCCATTCCAATTTTTTAGAAAAAAAAAATGATTGGAAAACCGTGACTTTTTCTTTTTCTTTATGAGGTGATATATAAATGGACAATACTTTACATCTACAGGCGGACCCAATTTAAGTATTTTACATATGTTATCATCCTAATAGCCTTTAGAATTATTTGTGAAAAATAGTATACGACATACTTGATGATCACGCGCATCGAGTCTCGGTCTTGCCCGTATTCTCGAGCCGAGATCGTTCGTCTTGCTCGTGTTCCGCTCTTCTCGATCTTCTTCTCGTTAACATGCGAAAAAGGAAACACCGGGGTGTTCGACGAATGAGTACTCGAATTTAGAGAGATAAAATTCTAGACAGATGTCAGAGCATTAAAAGCGAGATCAAGTTGTAAATGAGATATATGGAGTCCTATTTATAGAGATCATGATCATGGCATTGGAGGGGCCCACAGTATTTTGTGGTGTTCGCGTAATATTTCATACGGGACAGAGTGACCGACATGCGGTAGCCCGTGTATGGTCACCTAGGCGTCGGGGCTGAGTGTGGGGACGCGTCGTCCCCCTTCCCGACCGGACTAGTCACGTCGGGGAACCTTTGAACGGACTAGTCCGGTCGGAGGCATTTTTTCGCAGCAAAGACTTTTCTGCAGAAAGATGACAATTATTATATGAATCATTTGGTAGAGCAATAACCTTCAAATACATTATTATGTTGGCAGTACATACAAGGTTTTAATATGCGTCTCATGATATAAATAATTTTATAGCCTATTTGGATGGCTAATTTGATAGTGAAATCCACATAAAAGTCTCAGAATGATTTAAAATGCTAGTATAAATATTTTCAAGAATGTTTGATGATAAAAATATTGTACCATTTACGGGTTGCTTATGGTATATTATCCCCACTATATCAACATTTGAGCTAAGTTGTAGCGAATGCTAATATAAGTATACGATTAAAGCAAATTGATATTTGATAAGATGAATTGATCACGCTATAGCCGAAAGGGGCATCGCGTGAGGGGGAGAAGTTGAAGATATTGAAACTCCTGAAGAGTTTTAAATATAATAAACTTATTGATGGTGTTAAAATTCAGACGAAATATATTGAAATGACAAAAGTTTGACTCGGCCTGAAGATCGAGTACTTAAGATGTTGATTGATAATATTCTTGTCCAATAAGAAAAATGTCTTAAAGCTATTTTGCATAGCTAAACACATCTATTGAGTACGTTGGTTGTAAGAATGATAGATTTGAATAACAATATTTTCCGTCCTCGTGAGATTGATGAATAACATAATGGTCCAGAAGTACCTTATATAGTGCTACATTAGCACTAATATATCTTGCTAACTAGAAGGAACATGATGTATCATTGGTTATAAGCAATATTTAGTTCTATTCCAATATAGTGAAATTTGAACAAAGTTAAGAAAATATTTATGTATCTCCGAGGGACGAATTACATGAGTTTATTATCGGATATAATCAAATCAGATGGCTATGCAAAATGCAAGTTATATCATGAAACATATCATTATATTGTATATATTAGGATAATGCAAGTTATATAGATCGAGTTGAAGAATGCTATATCAAGGGAGACATACAAAACACATCCGCCTCAAGTTATTTTTCAACCACGATGTTGAGAAGAAGGCAACATAAAATCCAACAAGCATGTGCGTATTTATTCTCGGAGGTTTACCGACTGCGAAATTTGAAAATTGGTGAACAATACTGAATTGTGTCGACTTAATGAAATTACGTGATGTCAACATCAGGGGGAGAATCTACATCGCCTCTAGACGTTGAGTTAACTCATCATTTTGCCTCTGTACGTAATTTCTTCAATCATAGTGTCACGTGCGAGACTTCATACCAGCTGACATAGTCTTGAAAAATTGAGTTGATTTCCCAAATGTAGATCGAAACAATAACTCTCGAAGCTATGTTCTCCTGTCCAGTGGAGTTTGTCTATTTCATACCAAAACAATAACAACCCAAAATGCTCGACCTAGGGGAGGTTCTATTCATAGACCACAAATTACTCTATGTAGAATTAAAAAGACTAAAATGCCTTAATTATGTGCAATTTACCCTCGTTACTAAATTTAAAACCTAAAAAAACTTACTACATATCACCGTCCGCCTATTGCCGCTCCCTGCATGCCTCTGGTGTTGAGAAATTATTCACTACCTTGGTGCCAACACGTGGCACCGAGGTGGTGGACCTTCACCCAATTACAGATTGACATCTGGCGCACTCTATCCACAATTTGACCACATATCAGCTTACGATAGGGCGAAGTTTCACCACCTCGGTGTCATGTGTTAGCACCGAGGTAGTGAATAATTTCTCCTCTGGTGTTTGCCACACGATGTCATCAATCACGTCTCTTACAGGTGAAGTACACTAGCAAACAAATTTGTCAATTTTAACATGAAATCATTTCATTCTAAATCTAGTGGTATATTTTTGGATTTAATGTCTAGCACATAGTTATACCTTAAACTGGAGATTGGGGGCGATTGATCCCAGTGGAGGGTGATCTGGATTAAGAGTGGGATGATGGATGGAATCTCTGCATATCCCGATTGATCTAGTCACGATACAATCAATTGTCAGATGTGAAAAGCTAGCTAAGCTTTATTTGTCGAAAATAAACTATATTTACATCATCATCATCATCCAAATGTAAAATCTAGCGGTGGTGGATGTGGTCACACACTAACACTATAATGTTGTTGACTGAGGAGATGGACCACAATCAAAACAAGGACAGCTTACACGCGCCGGGCCTACCTTCCCATGCCATGGTCCTCCTAGTCCTAGTCCTAGCCCCATAGCCTAGCCTAGCCTCACCTGCCCACCCATTTTGGCTTAGTTCAACTCTGCTCTGATCACTCTCTCTCACACACCTGCTCTGATGAATGCTTGCTTGCTACTATTTACTTCAACTTTTTAATATTTAGCTACATATATTTCCAATTTTATTATTTTATATCATTAACTAAATACAGTCTTTTCACAAAACAAAAAAAAACTAAATAAAGTAAATGGAAAAGTGACATGTCATATAAAATGTTGATATATTGGAGTATCCATCCCTTTATGCCTTCTTTACGAGGATATATTGGATATACTAACATCTCGAAAGGCCATTATTGTGATGTGATGTCATCTAATGAACTAAAAATAATATTAACGGTTATTATTGTGATTCTTTATAGTTTATACTATAATATAATGATGATGAAATTTCTGTGAGATTGGACATAAGTAAGTTAGTTGACTTAGATCATTATATAGTTAGTAGCTATTATATGAAGAAGAATAAATAATTAGTTTAATACACTCCAAAAGTCACCCCATTAACTAGCTTCGTTACTTACGTATAAAAACCCACTACTCTACCATTAAGTTAAGTTAGCAACCCAAATAAAAGTCCTATCATCGATCCAAAGGTTGTCGCCAATAAATGGTTTCATTTGTCGTCTAAATCTTTCCTAATTTATCTTCACATCCAATCATTTATTATTTTATTTATTTATTTATTATTATAATATATCCATCCACCCCCGGCTCAAGCAGATATATGAAGTGGCCCGACAAAAAAACAAACAAAATCTGAATGTCGTGAACTAATTGAATGGGATAATTATTTGATATTATTATTGCGTCACCCCGTTGATAAGGTTTCCTTGAAATTACATCCCATAATTCTTCTCAACTGTAGCAACCTTATTCTTTTGCTTACTCACCGCCAACAAGGCATACAAACACTAATCAATAGTGGACTCCTACATTAATAAATATATTTAATTTTAGCGAAAAATCAAATAATGGGTTCTGCTGGATCAACTCATACTTAACAATTCAGTACGCCAACAAAAATTAACTTGTCCCCAACTTTTTTAGTTTCACGGGTAAATCAATGTGAAATTATAATTGCACATTTTTATATGTGTACTTTTTAAGTTATGGATTCTGTGTTTTTTACCAACTCGACTCATTAGGGTTTATGAGTTATTCTCTATAACTATATATAGCGATGTATTTTTCTGTAAAGTGTAACGTTGAGATAATCAATAAAATCGTCAGCCGCCATTGTCCGTGAACGTAGGTCGAACTGACCGAACTACGTAAAATCGTGTCTGTGAAGTGTTACTTCATAGGTTATTGTTTTGACAAGTTCGGTTATAAGTTTTGGATGTAAAGAACAAAAAGATCCTGAGACGCTGTGATGTGACGTTTGATGAAGACGTCTTGTAATAAGACAAAGATCAAATGGTTTCAGAGACTCCAAAGCAAGTGGGATTTGATGTTGAGTTAAGAGATAATAAACTCAATCAACTCTGGACCCTAACGATTAAGAAGCGGAGATCCAGCCAAAGGTAGATTCAGAAGTAGAACCACTAACACTCGAGCTCATCCAGGACCAACATGCCATTAAACAGGTATTCATCCTCGTTACATTATTTGTTGTTGACCGATGAAGGGGAGCTTGAGTTATTTGATGAAGCTCTACAAGTGGATGATTCGATCAAGTTGGAGTAATGAATGAATGACGAGATGAGGTCACTTGAGAAGAAAAATATGTGGGTGTTGACAGAGTTGCTTGCATTGCAAGAGACAAAGCATTACTGAACAAGTGGGTGTTTAGAGTAAAGACTGAACCAGATGACAGGAGAAGGTTCAATACGAGGTTAGTTGTTAAATGTTATTTGCAGATGAAAGATATTGATTATGATGAAATATTCTCTCCTGTTTTAAAATTAACTTCTATCCGGATTCTTTTGAATATTGTTGCAACAGAGAATATACACCTTGAGCGGATTGATGTGAAACATAGTTTTTAAATGGAGACCTTGATAATGAGAACAATATGCAGCAACTTGAAGGATTTATTGTTCAGGGCAAGGAACACATGGTGTGCAAGCTTAGCAGGAGCTTATAAAGATTGAAACAAGCACCTAAACAGTGGTACAATAATTTACCTTAAATAAGAAAGAGTAATAAAATAATTATAGATAGATGGACAACAGCTGCGGGGTGAAGTTTGACAGCAACTGCTAGAGGAGAAATTATTCTATGGCTCGGCTTTGCCACGTGTCGCTGACGTGGTACAGCATCAGCCAATGAACTTCTGCCATGTATTAAGTGAGAGAGTGTAAAATGACACATGGCAGAAGTTTATTGGCTGATGCTGTACCACGTCAGCGACACGTGGTAAAGCTGAGCCATATAATAATTTCTCCCGCTAGAGGCTCTCACTCACAACCTCAAATCTGATCCTCCCGAGTACGAATCCTTGGCCCTCCAGCTTTTCATCATTTTTATATATTACGGTATTCTTTATAATTTTCGCTCCAACTAAAGATAGTTTGCAACTTATGGAACAAAATTCTAGCTCCTTCTTGCATGAGCACAAGACCGAGTATACATGACTATATGCCTTCACAATCAGACATGGAGTTTGCCATCCGCGCCTCAATGGTGAACCCTTTCATTTCAGCTATTTAAAAAACCTCAAATTAGATAACCACTGGCACTCACCTCACCTTTAATAATGATAATTTAGGGAAATAACATCAACAATGGGTCAGACAAAATGTATGCCTCACAGTTAATATGCTCTATTCATACACAATAAAAACTAAATTCGCATAAATATTAAAATTCTATCCATTGAAACCTTTTGTATAGTTTTATAAGATAATTTTCATATAAAAAATCTTTACTAACTTTGTACGAACATTATGTGCATTATTCTTTATTATAAGGTTAAGATTAACTGTCTGAGGTTTGCCTCATGTGAGATTTTGGTGTCTGAAGTTTAAATTGTTGATACCGAAGTTTAAACTTTGTTGAAATTTGATTTTCCGTCCATTTTTCTGTTAAATTTGACAGAATAGTGTGAAAAGTCGATATTGACCCTGATATTTTTATGTTTACTCCGGAAACACCCTACTACGGCCGGCCACCACCCAACTCCGGCCGGCTACCACCCTACTCCGGCCGGCCATCACCCAACTCCGGCATGCCACCACCCCACTCCGGCTGGGGGCAATTTTGTGATTTATTTTTTAATTAGGTCATGTGACAAGTACATGACCAAATTTTGTCAATTTTAACAGCAAATTTGGATGGAGACACCAAATTTCAACAAAGTTGAAACTTCAGACAGTCAACATCAACAATTTAAACTTCAGACACCAAAATTTCACATAGGGGAAACTTTAGACAGTTTATAGGTTCTTAACCCTTATTATAATTATAGTATAAAGTATATAAAAAATAATAATAGACTAATAAACTATAAATATCATACAACTACTTTATCTATTTAATAAATAATTCATAATCTTGGATGTACGTAACCTCACATTATAGTGAATTGAGTTTGAACATAATCACATATTACTATTACAATAGACTTCACATTATCATGCGCATTTCATTGTTTAATTTGCCAAATGATATGACGTGGATACTTTCCCCGTACTGCAAAGGTTTTGGGCATGTAGCTTATCCCCCTTATTGGGGGGGGGGGGGGGGGGGGGGGGGGGGAATAGGGCTTGAAGCTCTCACCTTATCAACGAGCCGACAATTGATGACTGTTGGTCACGACTACTACCAAAAAGCTCCAATGGAAAATGAAATGTGGGACTTACTGCAATATTACTTCTCACATTACATGCATCTAAACACCCATAAGTATCCATTACATGCATTACGTGATTTGCACATGCCATTTAACGGCCAAAACTAACGGATGTATCAAAAATTATATTTTTTTCAAACGTTTGGTGCAAAAAATATACACAAAAAGTCATATTGTACCAAAAACCATATTCGGTTAAACATCTTGTATGATAGGTACATTTAACCCAAAGAATTAATTTAAACTTTTTCATGTGCATTGTACCAGCTCTCAGTAGAGAGATTCAAATAACACACTAACATTAGAATTTCACTCGTTTTACTAATTTAATCAGTTGATCCGTTATACCAATTGTTAAACAAACCATGAATACAATTTACTTAAATTTATGATTGCACTTGCTACAATTCAAAAGGTATGCAATAAAATTTTCACCTCAACCAAAAAATTTATATTCCCATGCATGTAACAAACATTCTATTTCTTTTGATTTGGATTTTTGGGTTTCATAAGTATATATCTCGGATTAATTTGAAACCCGTCTGAGATTTTTCATCCACCCAAATTGATCAGCACGTACAATTCAAAAACAACAATGACGTATACTTGGTTCATATTCTCTCGCCGCCGGAGATGATATCATCGTAAGCGCAGTTCCGATGATTCAGACCTTTGAGATGAACTTCTCCAGAACCCGCCGCCGTAGAATCGGTCAAACATCTCCTTCTCCAGCTGCGCAACTTCCTTCTCGTGCTCGAACGGCTTTACCTGCATCAAATCGCTGAGAGTGATTGGGTGGACCTGGAACTCTTCATCGAACATTCCAGACCCTGACAACGAGCTTCCCTTGGGCGACATCAGTCCATGCCGTATCAGTCGTTGCCGCCGCCTCTTCTTCAGAGCCCGCCTGCAGAGTCCCGCCGGCAGTTTATACGCCAGCAGCACCAGAAAATTGGCGAGGCCAAAGGGACAGCAACAGCAGACCGCCGCGCACTCCGCCGCCGTGCCTCCTGCCATCTCCCCGAAGCGGACGGTTCCCGAGGCGGTCGCATTCGACTTGACGAGCGGTTGGTGGAGGTGTGGAGGCACCACCCCCCGCCGGACGATTTGGCGAGTCAAGCTCCCATCCGGACGTGCGCAATATTCAATTGGTTGTTTCAGAATCATATCGGACGAAAGCACCATGCTCGGACCTGTACCAAACAGATCCGCTCGGCCACACCTGACCGAGGTGGCTACTGGTCGGAAACCTCAAAAGGATCCGCCGATTATTCAATCTTGATCAGTCGGAGAGCAAGAAATCGACCGCCACCACCCGAAATGGAGCGACTCGGGCGGTGTACGGAGCACCACCGTGCTTCCGCTCAGGATATGTTCAAGAACTCGCTCTGAGGTGTTAATGCTTCCCTTATGCGTTATTTATGAAGGATTGAATAGATAATTTCTGGTATTCGGAGGTTGGATCGGAAGGTAACGAGACAAGTTAGGGAAAGATGAAGGGTGAAGCTATACCAGACCAGAGAGCAAGCAGATCTTCGAGGGTTGAGGAGAGAAGAAGAGAATCGGTCTACGATGCAGGGAAACTTATATATATATATAATATTCAAAAATTAAATGCCGCTTATAAAATATGGTTTGTATTTTTGTTAGTTGTCAATTGTTACACTATCCCATAACTTTTTCAAGTATATGTTAGTTGCTAACTATATGTCACTTAGTCACTAGTCACCGCCGCAAGTGTTAGTGAGAGCACTTTCAATGTACTGCCTAAACTTTATTAAATATGAACTTACATTGTCTTGTTTCATAATGAGAATTCATAATTCCAATTTTTATCAGTGGATACCATTAAACGTGACTAGAATTGTAAATATTACTGTTTTGTCATTATCGAATGAATAGTGAAGTGAGACCGTGCCTACTAGTATGAACTCTCGCGTTACTGTTTATGTCGGTGCCAATTTTTTATTCAATTATTGCTTATCTCTTTGATTGTATATATATTCCGCTACGCTAAGTCAGATAAACATGAGACGTAATCGGTCATTTTTAATATTATGTAAGTTAAATAATGGCACGAATCAAAATTACTACTTTTTAACTTCGAATCAATTTCAGAATTTTCATATCTAATTTTTGTTAGTATTTTACCATGTTGAATAACCGTTAATTCTAAATTTTAAAATAGTATAACATTTCATTAAATACGGAAAATAATTATTAAAAATTATTATATTATTTTAATTCATATATATTTCTATATAATTTACGTATTATATTATATTACTATATGAAATAAATATAGTTTGTTTACGATAAATTTTTATACAAATTATACTTTTATGATGATGTATAATATATTTCTGATTCACGTATATGGGAAATCATTAGTAAATGATTAATACTTATAATCGATTTACTAATATGATCTTATGGATGTACATAAACGTGAATCTGCTGACGATAATGAATCAACATATGTGAATCAACTAATAGATATACACTAATTATGGTGAAATAATTGATTCAATGAATTTGATTAATCGCTATTATTATATCTATAATTATACTTATCACCATTATGCCTGCTGCTGGGGAGTGGGGACTGCACCTAATAATAATAATATTACCCTAGTCAAGTAATGTATAATTATTGTAATGAATTGATTATAGTTGGCAACTTTAACGTGTTGTTTTTATATTTTTTGTAATGTCATTTTTAAATTATTGTAATCATTATTCCATGAGAGAACTAAGCATATCGAAATCGATTGCCATTGAGTTCGTGAGCTTTTGGTAAGGCAAATTATTCAGAATGAGCATGTTGCTTCAAAAGATCAGCTCGCATATTTACTCATCAAAGGACTGGATAGTAAGCAGCTTAATGTGTTGTTGCAGAACTATGGGGTGAATAACATTTTTTACGGAAACGCAGAAGAGGGAAATGAATAATAAGAAAGAAGTCTAGATGAATGATGAAGTAAGATAATTTAGGAATATTTAATTAATATATGAATAAAGTTTAGGAGTAGCTTGTTAATTCTAATACTTAGTCTATTAAAGGTAGTTTTGCTGCTTACTATAAATAGCAGCTGATGTATCCTTCTTCAAGTTAGTAAATTGAATGACGAATTGAATTTCTAGATAAATTTCTCTCTATGATTGAGTTAGTTTACAAAATATATATATATATTCTTAATGAAACTAGATATTGACAAATAGAAAATAAAGAATAAAGAATACATAATGGGAAATTATGAAGGTAATGTTCATTTCTAACTTCTAAGAAAGTAATCAAACATCATAATTTCTTATAAGGATGAAGATTCATAGTCTATATTTTATTCGAAAGTAAACTTCTTTATCCTTTTGGCCAAAAAAAAAAAAACTTCTTTATCCATATCATACTCCATAAAAAAAATTCCAAATGTTTTTTAGGAACGTGATGCTGAGTGAAACTCAAGAAGTGATATATGTTCCGAACAAGTATCATGAAATGTTCCGAATGTAGACACTAGAGCATCGGTGGTAATTAACATCACTTTTGAGTCTATTTTACAAGTAGACACATTCGGAATTCCTCGGCCGCCACACGTCGGAATCTTTTATCATTTCGGGTGAAACCCCACGTTAGTGTCTTGTAGTGTTGTTCTGAAGTCGTTTTGTTCCAAGAAGGCAGAAGAAGCTAACAGCAGCCGACTACCTTAATTTCTTATTCGATATTTATATATATATATATATATATATATATATATATGACGAGTCAGATTCCACCACGTCTAATTGATTTCATAATGTTATCACAATGTTAAATATTATATATTTCGCGAGATGTACTCAAGTCTCAAAGTTTAAAATAGTTATGTTCTCGTATTGAATTATACTTTATTTAATATTGCTTACACGCGGCAATATGTATTCTTTTCTTATTTTATTATATATATTTAATTATTGATTTGATCTACTAGTCTCATATTGCTTCTTAATTGATTAATTACTTGCTGGAACAGAGCTGTAGTATAGTCGGTAGTAATAAAACAAAGTGCATACGATTTTAAGGATTAACTAATTTGCTGTATATATATGACTCGTGCTTGTGAATGCACGGTCTATTAGACTATTACTAAATAATATTTAATTACACAAACATTTAAAAAATTGAAGAAAACAATAATAATAATAATAATAATTTATGCATATGTGTGTGTATATATAGTTTTTAGCGCCCCGATCTAGATTTGGAATCTTGCATTTCTTCTTTTTAAAATTAAGCAAAATATGGATTTCTTGAAGGAGTATAAATGTGGTTCTTAGTATCCTACTCACAATTGATTTACAAAATACACATTTCGTATAGTATAATCTATCTAATTTAAGAATGATTTAATTAGTCATACATCCTACGTAAGCTCAATCATTACTCCCTGTTTTATCATCATACGTCTAAGATAAACCCAATTGTTTAGCAAAGAAAGCTTTGTTAAGAATAAGGACGATTTTTTTTTTTAAAGGAAAATACTTTTTTTTTTTTAGAAGGAAAATACAAGCTGAATAAATCCACTTACGTGTACTCAGGTAGTCGGGTGTAGCTTTCGGAGGGTCCATATGGATAGGACAACATATATATATGTGGATGTGGTTTAATTGTCCCAAACGTTGTTTAAGAAAACAAATCACCTACGCTAATTATCGTTCAAACTAGCCAGTTCACGTGTCATCAACCGCACTTACCACTAATTAATAACATTTATACAACATTAGAATGTAAGGTTAAGTTGAGTTTAGGGTTTTTAATCATCCAATAAGTGAATTTTATTAGAGATTCATTAAAATGAAGTTAAATTTATTTTAACTTAATTTTTCAGTCGTTACGTTATAGGAGAAAATGAATCAAATTTTAGAAGAGAATTTGGAATTAAATAAACTCAACTTTCTTGTGCATTTTACAGCTCAAAATTACTTATTGTGTCCTGTGACATAATAACAATATAATACACATTTGAATCTAGAAGCCATAAAATTAGCTGTGAAAGTCATAATAGCCAATTTCGCTACATGTCATTATCTATCAGTTTTTATATTGGGGATCAAATTCATCTATATATATATATATATTCAATTGGAGTTTATTCTGATAAATTTTAATAGTAAAGTTTAAGCCAGGCGAAGCTGAACCTATATTCTAAAAGCTAGTGTCAAGTTGGAATGTTTAAGAAAATGATTTGGGTGCAACAAGTCCTCAAAAACTCAAAAACATACAGAACATGTTATAATTACTAATTTACCCTAAACCTTAACAAAATCTCAAAACGAGAAAATCAAAAGACCATTATATGTTATTCATAAACATTTGTAAAAGAATAATTGAATCTACCTAAGTTTAGTGTGTATATATATAGTTTCCAACGCCCAAATTTCCCTATGGTGGTCAGCCCAAACAACTACGATAGGATTCTTGTCTGGCTGACCAACATCAATACCCTAGGGTTTAGCAAACCAAGTCCAATCTAAGTACAGGGTTTAGCATTAATTCCTTTCTCCATGTATCTTTATTACAACATTTAAACTTTTGACAAAAGCACCCCATATAGTAGACATGGCTAAGCTTAATCCCACTATTACTATTACAAGTTGGAAGGAAATGATCGCGTAAAATGAAATATTTCATTGGAAAATTTATTCGGGTTGGTAGGACCTGCTTCGACCGACCGCTTACTTAGTATAACCATGTTCCTTCATCTTTTCCTCTTGATTCCTCCGACCAGGTTTCATGCATATGCATCAAACTAGCGCTATCTGACTCACTATTTTTCTGAAACCCATCAAATTAATCCTCCGTTAATAAAATCTAGCTTTCCAATTTCTTCTGAGGAGTAGGGTAAGTAATCGTACCTTGAAACTCAATATGACGGTGCAGATGCAACTCCGCTGCTCCTCACCTTCAACAAGGAACACAACCAGTTGTCAATAGATAGAAATGATGCAATATCATAATTTCATCTGTTGCTCTTAAGATATTCATATTATATAGGGTACACTATAAATGATCAGATTTTGCAAAATAATCATGTCTGTTTCATGTAATTCCTGTTCCTGTGGTTTTGAATTTTTGTTCTCTGTAAATGGGGTTGGTGGCAGATACAAAGTAGGTCATTATAACAAGTTGGAGGCTTACCGGACATCTCCCACTTCACAAACTTCACCAAGTACGACTCTGAACTGATCTTTGATGCTAGAACACGATCCACCCAAACCCTATATTGTTTCCCTTGTTGGTCTCCATACCTGCCTTCAATTGCACTTACAGCATCACGTAAAGGAAGCTCAACGCCAGATGGATGAATAAATGAACCAGATGGATCCTGCTCACAAGAAGAAAGTAATAATTGTTTTAACAGCCAGCATATATTTGATTTGCTTTCAAGTGCTAAGCTCCATCTCCTCATTGGCATTCAAACAAAGGATTAACGGAGAACCGCAAATGGTACTAAGATACCAACATCAGCAAGAGACGAAAGGGCAGTGATATCTAATACCTACTAGCTTCTATATTTATCATAGTCATGAACTTATGTGCAGCAAATGCTAAAAGAGAAGTGAATTGTTCAAGTATATTATACTCTAACTCTGTCAAACTCTCTTACTTGGTCAAATAAGGCATCAGACTGCTTGTACATTTTCAAAAGGGAAGAAGCAAGTGTAGGACTTGATGTAACTTGTTGCACAGGACAAACCAAGACTAAATAACAACCACCTCAGGTTATCATATCAAGTATTCCATGAACACAAACCAATTACATACACACTAGTACAGTGACCGTCATTTTATAATGGGGCCATGAGAACATGTGCATGTGAAATTTAAGCTCAATCATCCAGCAGAATGACTATGTAATCAATTTGTATAAAAGATATTAGGTTCACATCGTAGCACAGACTGAAACTACGAATTCACTGAACATGCAGAAAGTCGATGTCAGTAAAGTAGCATGTATGATTTAGGATCAGTATAGATACTACGTGTAGGACTTAAGATGCCGAGAAAAAAAATTCGGACTCAAGAAATAGAACCTTGCATTATGAAATATGTGTATCAAGTGCTTCTGAATACTATTTATCAGAGATTCTGCATCCAAGTTCAGATGTATGATTTTGATGACTACGAAAGAGAAAGGGAGTTTAGACATACGCAGTATGCTTTTAGAGCTGCAATGTACTTCCCGCGATCCTCAACTTCTGCACGCCTAAATCTTTCATATAACAAATTGAACTTTACTACTTCATGACTAGCGTTTGTCTTCTCCACTTGGCTATTTGAATTGTCAACCACATCTCTTGGTGATATATTTGGACCTAGACCAAAGTGACCAATTGCCTGAATGATCCCTGCAGCGCACGTTTCAGAGGCGTGGATTATCTTTGGATTATTTTTAGCATTTTCAGCATGCCATTGCAACAGCTCTTCTTGGGCATTGCTAACCTGCAGGAAATGGTGTTTTGTTTAACAGCAAATTAAAAATTGATAGATGCCATAAGAAGGCTACGAGATAAACTACCCACCATAACTCCATATACATCTGGAATACTGAACAGTTCAGCATCATTTCCAGAGTCACCACATACAAGAGTGTTATTGGGTAGCTTTCCTTCTGCCTTAAACTTCTGGAGTAGGTAAGCCAAAGCCTGTCCTTTTCCAGCTCCTTGGGGCAATATATCTAAGTCCATACCTCCACTGTATATTATTTTCACATCCAACTGTCAAAAGGAAATCAAGAGCCCTCTTTAGCTGTAGCACCTTAAAATCGGTCAAAAAGTTCAGAACTGTAAAGGCTTAACAAGAATCCAGCAGCATCAGAACCTTGTGGTCCTCAAGAACACTACTAAAAGAACCACCACCAGGACTTACCCCACGGTTTCTAATTTTTTCTGAAAGCAACTTCATCACATCCTGAGCCTTGGTTTTATCAACAAAAAAACTGACCTTGTGAGCTCGTTGCTCTGTTTCGGGCTGCATCACACGATTCAGTTAGGCATTGCATAATGAAACTGACTTGCTTCAATGAAATTAATCAACCTTTCTCTATATTCCGTCAAACAAACGAGTCTAGAAGATGGATCTGATCTGAAGCGAACAAGAAAAGGTCTCTAAGTGGAAAGAAAAACCTGAAGAGTAAGTTCAGGCAATTTGCTTGCTTCCTCCAGAACTATGTCTTTGTCCCACTTCTGATTTAAAACTTGAACCCAACCATTATCAGGCACCATTGCATTACCATATGTTATCTCTGTCCCAACAGACATAATGGTTATGTCAGGAGTTAACATTGGTTTTTCTTTCCTCAGCTGCTTGTAAAGCATAGGCGACCTTCCAGTTGAGAAAACAAGCAGTGAATCGTGCCGATAATTGGATTCCCACAAGGCATTGAACCTGAGGATGGAAAGGTTCTCAGGATCGTGGTGATCGACCTGCAATGAATAACTTTTTTAAATAAGTCCAATCAGCAAATAGATACGAATCAACGACAAGTAAGCAGGATTACGAACCATCGTATGGTCAAGATCTGATACAATCATTAGTCGGGCAGAATGAGCGAGTCGATCCATCTTGCTTCTTCTCAACCTTTTTATTAAAATAAGAAGACCAGATTAGAGTATGCAAGTATTACAGACTCAACCTTATAAAGCAATTTACAACCATTAACAAATACAAAACAGTGACTCCATCAAAGCACAGAAAATCAATAAATTAAAATCTGTCAGTAACAAAAAATAAACATAAGCATAATTTGAAGCTTAAATAACATTTATTAAACAACATAATTGAAGATTGCAAAAATATACCAAGTACTTCATATGAAGAACGGTTACATCTCAAAACACAGCAACAGTAAAAAAGAGACAAAAAGATACGGAAAATGATGGATTAGAAGAATATCTGGGCTGATTCGTCATCTGCAGCTTCAAATCAAGCTAAGAATTCAATTTAATACGCTGCAACTCCTAGTTCGCATGCATGCTCTCACCATCAGAAAAAACAGGGGATCATAATAATCGAGAAAAACATCAAGAGTACCTGCTTGAATTCAATCAAACTGAATGGAGGAGGCCGAAACTACCTCAAATGGTTAACAGTTGGGTGAGTTGATACTGATAAACGGCACAGAGACGTATATGATTCGTGATTGAGAGAGCTTGGTGGTTTAGGATGAGATAGGGAATCCGATCCGCATCTTCCTTTGTAGGTTGGTCCTCAAAAAAATAACTAGAAAGTAGGCATCGCCCACGTCCAATTCCCAGACTGGCAGACTCACTCAATACGCTTCGATTAAAAATATTTTATCAAGTAATTAAAAGGAAAAACTTATTATTATATATATATATAAATAAAATGGGGCGAAATATTTGGTTAAGATATGTCAGATCCGTCGACGAGTGCACAAACACAAATGCAACCTAACCATATATCCTCTCTTATTATTATACGAATTGATGAATTTGATATTAGTTTAATTATCAGCCTTAAACTTACCACGAGTTTGCTGCACAATCTCGAATAAAGTAACTATTATCTTAGTTTATGTTAATTTAAACGAGATTTAGTTCTGACAAATAAATAAATACGCATTAGGGATCCCTATGCTATGGGCTATGAATTACGGTCTAGTATTGAAAATATTAATATATAATATAAATATTAATAATTATAATTATAATGCTAAAAAAGTAGAATATTCGAGGACCACTAGAAAACTTTTTTTTTTAATTAATGTGTGGATTTTGTAATAATAAAGCATATTAACATTAAATAAATGGCTTGCGTAATAATAATAATAAATTAAAAAATGTTGGATTAATTATACAACTTGTTTTGACTCAAATGTTGTGCAATATTTTAGTTAGATAAAGACATATATGGTATAACCTAATTAAATTATCGCTTTGGGCAAAAATTCATTTTTAATATTACATATATATATATATATAATTCTTGATTAAATTGTTATATAAATGTATGTAATAAGTTAGAAATGCATAATATGATATGCCATTGTAAAGCTTTTCACAACAAAATTACATAATATTATGAAAGAGCTCACTCGACAACCTCTTTTGTACTGTACGCAAGCAAGAAGTTAATAAGCCCTAAAAATGGGTAAACAATAGAAGGATATCTATTGCCATTGCTTGGTGACCCCTATTCTCTCTCTCTCTATATAACAACAAGAAATCAATTGATTTCAAGTTGTACTTTCTCTAATACTATCATAAGAAGAAGAAGAACAAAACAAAAGGCATGAATCTAATTACTCTGCAGTAGTAGCTCATTATTTTCCAAAATTCCCATCTTGCATCATATCCACAAACTCATTGTAATCGATCCGTCCGTCCTGTAAATACATACAAAGAAGAATATTGAATCAATTTGGTAACGACATTGAAGGAGAAAACTGTATGAGAATGCTTACATTATCTTGATCAACTTCCCGAATGACATCTTCCAAGTGCATATCGTGTAGACCGAATTGATCACATACGACTTGAAGCTCATCTTGAGTAATGTACCCGCTTCCGTCTTTGTCGAAGTAGGCGAAAGCTGCACACAAGTAATCCTCTCTCTGGATCTTGTTCAGGTGAAGCATTGCTGCAATGAACTCACCATAGTCCATTGTACCGCTCTTGTCCGTATCCGCCTATACCACTCGTAAATCATCAGTTAAACCCAAAATTTTGACTTAGATTTTGCATATTGTTAATACCATAGCACTACTACTTACTGCTTCCATTAAGGTATTAATTTCGGATTCTTTCAGTTTAGCTCCTACTTTCTCCAAACCGGCTTTAAGCTCCTCTATAGTTATATGACCACTATTGTCGATGTCTATCATCTTGAACATTTCTTTGAGGCCAGCAATTTCTTCCTCAGATAGGCTCTCGGCAATCACCTTCAACAGAACAACCGAACAATCAAGATAGATCACATTATTATTAATTTGAAAAAAGGATCCTTTAACCGATTTAGTGATAATTTAGTCAATTTCTGCAGTAGCAGCAGCCATAGCCAAGTTTAAAACTGCAATGTCAGTACGGACACTCACCCTGATGGCCACTTTCTTTAATTTGTTCATAGCAGAAAACTTCTTCAGGCGATTCAGCACGGCAGAATCTAGAGGTTTATCAGAAGCAACACCATCCATTCGAACCCAAGGATGACCTTGCAAGGGCAAAACATCTCTAATCACCGCGCAGTATCGGTCAGTAAATCATCAAACCCTCTACTGTTCATTGCATAAATTTAATCAGCAAATAGTTCTAACTATTCTATACTTGTATTTTGCTATGTTTTCATCTTGTATGCTCAAATCAGCTGTAGAATTTTATGTCGTTACAGAATTAATAAGAACAGTGTGCAGAATCAGACATACTTAGAACCTGATGTGCAGTCAGTCGCTTCTTAGGGTCCCTAGTAAGCATTTTCTGGACCAGATCTTTTGCACCTTTCGATATACTAGGCCATGGTTCCGATACAAAGTCCAATTCACCTTTCAAAACCTGCTCAAATATTCCTTGCTCGTTTTCTGATCAACACAATAACAATTACAACGGTGAAAAAATAGCCACTGAGCTAAACAAAAAGGTGGATAGGACAACGCAATTCTCACCAGACCAAAATGGGGGTAGTCCGCTTAGTAAAATATATATGATAACACCTGCACTCCAAACATCACATTCTTTACCGTAACGCTTCTGTAATACTTCCGGAGCAACATAATAAGGACTTCCTACCACATCGGTAATTATTTCACCTAATAAAACAGAACAAAAAACAATATATAGGAGGTGTTTTGTTGCATAACAAGACTAATGAATGTATAGTTCATAACAAGGCTAAAGCACCTGGCTTGAAGAAAATTGAGAGCCCAAAGTCTATAGCTTTCAACGGTGAATCCTCCTCATGGTTGATGAAGAGGAAGTTCTCGGGTTTCAAATCACGGTGCATGACACCCAAAGAATGACATGCTTCCACAACACCCACAATCATCCTGGTCAGCTCAGCAGCTTTCTTCTCTGAATAATAACCCCTCTGAACAATCCTTTCAAAGAGTTCCCCACCTGAACAAAGTTCCATCACCAGATGAACAGCAACAGCATCCTCAAATGCATCAACAATGGTGATGACATGAGGATGTCCTGCCATATGATGCATAATCTGAATCTCCCTTCTCACACTCTCTACGTCCTCGAAACTCACCAGCCTCCGCTTCACAATTGTCTTGCAAGCAAGTTCTCTGTCCGTGGCCTTCTCCACGCATAGATAAGTTGTCCCAAACTGCCCCTGGCCAAGCTTCCGCCCTAAACTATAAAGATCCTTCAAATTTGCAGTTTTTCTTCCTAAAATGGAATCAACTTGAATTCCTGCACTTGGTTTCCGTTTGTGTGCCGGGTTTGAATTTCCTGCACCTGATGGGTTTTCTTTTGCACCAACCTTGTGCTCATCAGGAGGTGTTACTTGGGTGGTGGCGTTACCTCCGGTGGTACCTTGAGGAACCTGGTCGTCCTCCAGTGGGCCGCGCCACACTGCTGCCCTAACGGACTGCAAGAATCCATTTCTACCAACTCCTGTTGATCCCACACAGGCGTTGCCCATCAAAGGATACCGAAAATTGAGCCCAGAAACCCTAACTTGCTTGCCTCCACCATCAAAATTGATCTAAGATCGGGTCTAGGGTTTTCATATATGAGCTCCAGCCTATACGCAATTGAATCTAAGCAGCTCGAAAGCTAATGAAACTCAAAATGCCGCTGCAGTCTAACCGTATAGCTAATCATCGGAATTGAGAAAGTCACCTGTTTGCGGACCTCCGATGGAGAATCGAGGGGGTGTTGTGAAGCGATTGAAGAGTCCAATTAGGACCTAGTTAGTGAAAGATTGAAGAACGCAGGAAGGAATGAATTCAATGATGTCGTCCCAGATGTTTTTGGCTTCTTCCATGATTCATGATTCAGTTTTCAGTTAGGAAGCGGACCCCACCAAACTATACTTCGGTATTTCCTTCTTTAACGGAACATTGGCATCTTACTCGTTTTTTCATTAACCATCGCAAGCCTTACTTAATATTATTATTTTTCGGCCATTTTTAATATTATCACTTACCGGGATTTTTAATACTATCATTTTTAATAGTATCCATGATGATAATAATAATAAGATATAAGTATATGGTGTAGGGGTGGCAACGGATTATGGGTATCCGTCCCGATTTCTTCCCGTCGACCCGCGCCTTGCGACCCGTGGAACGGGTTTAGGTTCGCCGAGCCCCGTCGACCTGCCTCGTGCATGTATTGAACAAATATATATAATATAGTATATTATATAAAACTATATGTATAATATAACACATAGTCAAAATAAAAAAAAATAAAAAAAAAAGTTTTAATGAGTTTGGTGATTTATATTTTAATTTTGAGTTAACTTGTAATTTAAATTTGGAGCTGAAGTTGGATACGGTGAACGTAAAGCAATTTAGAGTTTATAATAATAAACATGTCCCACGTGGAACGACCCGCCCCAGTTGACACCCCTAATATGGTGTCCCTATGCTGGGCCGACACTGACACTGAGAGACGAAAGCTAGGGGAGCGAATGAGATTAGATACCCCAGTAGTCCTAGCCGTAAACGATGGATACTGGGCGTTGTGCGTATCGACCCGTGCAGTGTTGTAGCTAACGCGTTAAGTATCCCACCTGGGGAGTACGTTCGCAAGAATGAAACGTATTTTTTTTAGAAAAGGTAGCAATACTGGAACCGATGGTTGAGTATAAAAAATGACGGCCACTACTGGAGTAAAATCTAAGGAAACATTATCTTAATCTGACGAGATTCGCAGACTTCAATAAAGTCGTTAAACATATATTATCGAGCGTCTGTTCTTAGAAGGGACACAATTCGTAATAAAATTGGATTGTTGCATAACTTCAATTCTAACCAGAACGTCCACAAATGAGTTCTACTTAGGATGAATATGTTTGAACTTGTATATACTGAACTTGAGTAACAAATTTATGTAATACAACATAATAGACATGAATTTTAACTTAAGATCCACATTGTCATAGATAAATTGTTGGACAATCAGAATATCAGTTTAACATATAAGGACGTGATCTCCAAATGGAGAGAAAGTTTAAAACCATCCATTATAGCCCATAGTTTCACAAGAAGGCTGTTAATAATTCTAAAATTGGGAGAAGCCTGAGATTTAATTTGTGTTCAAGTCAAAGATTACTCATCCAACTCCAACTTTGTCAGTTTCCATGCAATGCCTCATTTGTATTAAGTTTTTTTTCCACCAAAGTCATGTGGAATCCACTTAACCTAGTGGCCGCAAGTGGTGGATGTCTTTCGCATCACTAGAAACAATCCTGGCAAATAAGATGGAAATTGTCTTTTTTTGTAGCCTCCTAGAAAAATATAGCTTGCTGACAGACATCATGTACATCATTAGTATTCTTACGTTTCCAGATATCCCATACAGCATAGAAAAAAAAAAGTTCTTAAATCTACTCCTCTAATAAAAGTGTCATTAATAGTGTACTAAAACATAATTCACCATCCCAAACGAAGAGGGAAAGAGGTAGTACAAGAGGGTCGAATTAGACAATCATCTCACACTTTTCTTGTATGGCCACAAACCCGAAGAATATGGTTAACGTCTTCTGCGTCACTAGAACAAACCTGGTGTTAGATCAAGAATCGTCAGGACTTTAGCTTTCGGGAATGGATTTCAGGAAGTCGCCTTGGTAGCTCTTTTAGGTATCTGCAGAACCAAGTGACTTATTGACATCACGAACGACGAGCGATGTGGTCTGGCAGTCGGAGCTGGGGCCGACGAAGGTTGAAGCTTGGGCGGCTCGAGCGAACGATGAGCTTTTGGTCAGCTTTTGTGTAGGAGTGCCGACAACGGAGATGGATTATAGACGACTGGGGCGAGACAGACGAAACGGCTGGGCTGGGCTCGACGAACTGCTACAGTGTGACGGTCACCGGTGGTGTGGTTTGGACAGCTGTTGTCGGAGCGAGATGGCTGGGATCTGAACGAGTGTGGCTGGAGGGTGGAACTCCGGTTGGTGAGATGGTTTGGACCGAAGCGCAGCCACAATCTACTCTTAACATATCGAGGCGGGGATTCGATTCCCTTTCTGTCCCGATATTTTGGAAGTTTTCGAACACTATGGGATTCAGCCGTGTCAGCTTTCAGTAAACGTCATTCGCTTTTGGGTAGGCTTTCGCTGTTTGTGTGACGCCCAAGGCTGGCGTCACAGCCTTCAAGTCTTCAGATGATTCTATCGCCTAGAAGGCAATGATAAAAGTGTCTTTATTTTCAAACCCCGCTGACCAAGGGCAACGACCCTTTTTCCTGAAAATTCAATAGATCCTTAGTAAGGGGTGAAATTCCTCAATGCAAACTGGAAGGACTATTACTTCTTTTGTCGAGTGGGTGTGTCTTGACCAATCATTCCGCCTGTTAGTACGGATGTCCCACATTCACTAGAGGGACTATCTTCTGAGGAGTTTTTAGTGATAAGTAAGATCCATGTCGACCTCACCAAATGTTTTGATCCCTGGCATTCCGTCGACGACACCACCGAGAATGCTCTTATTCAAGCGGGCATTCGTACCCGTTGAGGTGAAATTCCTCTTAGTTGGGTAATTGTGTCTTCTATTCTTGCCGTTTAAGATTTTCTTTTCTTTTCCGTAGGCATTTTTAAGAAGTTTTTACATACTTGTGAGCATGCTAAAACTGGGGTTCCTCTGCCGAATGATGCCTCGACGACGAGTGCTGCACAAGAAACTCATGGAGCGTCTATTTTTTTTTTAAAATAATTGAAGAATATATTCATCGATATACCTGACTCTAAATTTGTGAATAAAATAATTTTTATGGTTAAGTGAATAATAAAATTATTAAGTGAGAACGAGAAATGGAAATAACTAATGCGTGTTTTAGAAATCCATCACAAACAACTCCACTCTTATTATGAATATGAATTGAAATACTAATTACACGTGATTATTATGAGCTGAAGTTTTATAATAATTCACTTTGTGTTCTTGTTGTTTAAGTAAATCCAAGATGCATAAACCTAAGTGAAATACATTTTTACATTTGTATGTTCTAGTAGTTATTTGTTTTAGAGTAGACTTCATTAATTTTGTTCGAGTTTGAATTGAAAAATGTATTTGATTGTTTGAGTCACATGCAACGCGTGCAAATATTTCTAGTATATATAATAACTAATAAAAGTCTAGGGTTTGTTTTTATTTTTAAATATGTAATATCATTATGGATATATATATATATATATATATATATATATATATATATATTGTAATTTTCATTGTTTTTTTACATTTAAATTATCATTTAAGTAATTTTTTTAAAAAATATAATATTAATTAATTATTATAATATTTTTAGAATTTTTATAATTTTGTCAAATTATTAATTTTTAAAAAAAATTATTTTAGAATAATAATTTTAAAAAAAATTATTGTTGAATAGGTAACAGTTCTTTAAATTAATTTTAAAGATTTTAAGCCAATTATAACCGCTTATTAACTTTATTATTTCATAAATGCAGCATAATTAATCCAATGCAACGCTGAACCGAAGTTCCAAACTAAATAATTATAGGTTAGAGCCGTTGCAACTTGCATCAACTTATGTGGATAAACAAAACGGCCACAATATTCATTCACATTACAAGTACACCAAAAAAAAACATAATATAAAAAGACAAAAAAAACTGTAACCAGGTGTTTTAGAATACAAATTATACAATACTACGTATGACGTAGTCAAAAGTTCTGCTTATGGGCAAGAACTGATTCAGTTAAATAATTAGTATAAAAAAAATTGAATTTATAAATGTAAAATTTTAAATCATCAAATGAATTAATAAGAAAATTTTAGAAAAAAAAAATGTAAAAAATAAAGTGGTTAATTACTCGTGGTTCCATGGTTACTTGGTTGCGCATATGAGGAGAGAATTAATTACTCTTATCCATTGGGACTCTCATCCCCGCAATTCGGCTTTGGTAAAGCATCTCAATCGCTGCTTCTTGACCAAGCTCATATCCAGCAGTATTAGCAATCCCACATGGTGAGCCGACATCCCAAAACTGTACCTGCGTCCGCATAATCACAATCTATTTCACTAGTGTCCAGCTTTGCAATTTTTTATTTTATTTAAATGTCATTTTATGTTATTCAACTTAACATTCCTAATTATTTTTAAATTCACTTTTATTGGTTTAAGGGTAGTATGGTTAATTTCCAAGACAAATTAAGTAGCACAAAATATAATCTATCTGTACGTACTTGCAAGGACGCTTCTTCCTCCACCATAGGATAGTAGATCCGATCCACTGCATACGACAACAACAACACATGATATATACTAAAACTATACTGTAAATCATTTCTTTTCTTCCTACTTATTATATAATTAACAAAGTTTGATGATTACCTTAAAAACATATACGACTGAGAATCTTCTCCAGAGAGGCGGTTTCTTAGGAGGAGGCGATACAACAACATCATTATTCCTCTTACACAAACATTCAGCTATTTCTTTAAGCAATAGCAGTTGCGTCTTATCAGTCTGCATTGAAATGATCTCTTGCCGCATCGATTCCCTGTCTGCTTCAAGCGCCTGAAGCCGAGCAAACAGCTTCTTAATCTCATGATCCCCAGGCGCAAACGACTCCCTCGGCGTCGTGAAATAATCATCAAACGTCCCACAGCTTCTCGATGTCCGTACCGTCGTCGGTATATAATCCACCGTATATACCCTGTCACTCATATCATCTCCTTCCTCCGCAGCATCTCGCACCGTCTTCAACTTCGACGGCGTCTCCACGTGCCCGATGCTCTTCAAGCTGCCGATCGTTTTCGGAGAATCCGTCGGGACTTCCAAGTACGGGTCTCTGCTCAGGGAAGAAGGGAGACTATCGGTGGAGAATCGTCGGAAATGTCTTAACCGCCGTGGAGATTGACCGACGATCAGTGCTTTCTCGGAATCATCGATGTGGTGGATGAGGCTTTTGAATCGATGAGTCTCACCGAAAGTGGATTTCTCGATGCCAAACGCATCGTCGTTCTCCTCGTCTTCTTCGATTGAACCGTGTTTGCATTTCAGGGGAGGGTATTCATAGGCTTGGACCTCGTATTCGGGATCGAAGTACTCCTCGTTGGCTCTGTCGTGGTTGAATTCCCCATCGGCTTCTTCTTCGGTGAGGCCGAAGCTCATCATGCGGTGCTTATAGGCCTGGACTTCGCATGTTAGGGATTGAATCACCTGCTCCCGCTTGTATAACTGGTCTTGAAGGGATGACATCTCCTGCTGATCATGTCCCATCCGCTCCTCCACCAACCGCTTGAACTGCCTCGCCTCCATCTGAGCTTCCGCCTTCTCCCTCTGCAGCCTCAGAATCATGGACATGGCCTCGTTTGCAGCGGAGGAAGACGCGTTCCTCTCCTCTTCAAGATCCGAGATTAAATCCTGTATAGTCTGCTGCTGCTTATTAACCATTTCGCGCAAAATCACAATCTCGTTGTCAGATTCGATTCGGGGAGGCGAGATTTGGCCCAATCCGGATACAGAGAACAAGGCTGCAGCTCCTTCGGTTTCGTCGTCATTTTTAAGCTTGGCAGAGGGAATTGAAGGCGGAGGAAGAAGGGAGCAAGTGGGACAATCGCAATCGCAACATTTCCTGGATTCTCTCTGAGGGGAAATCGGCTTAGAATCCATGGATTCAGGACTCAAGTATGAACTGACGACTATACATGATAAAACTCGGAAGAGCTTGAAGGACATGGTACCAAACTTATGGATCCCTCCTCCCTTAGCATTTCAACCTTCAATCAACGATGAAGCCTTGAAACTTTATTTTAACAAAAAGAAAACGGGAGGAATTATCTGGGGAAAGATGGCACTTGAAAATTAGAGTGCCATCAATCAATCACCAGTACTAAGGGGGAGGGAAATTAACTGACCTGATAAGGAAGGGTGGTAGAAGAAATCCTCCCAGGAAAATGGGGCGTGGTAAACGAGGCGATGATGAATTGCATGTAGAAAAATCTATCCAGTTCCCTCCCCTCCTAAATCGGTGGAGACGAAGACTTCTATTCCAAGTAGGGGATGAAATTGCATGTACCTGCGAAAAATGAGGAGAAACATAAATATATATATATATATATACTGCCGGGCTGGATTAGTGTTAAAAGGTAAAATATTCATAACTAGCATTTTATCCGGTGTTAGTGAGATTAGTCTATAAGGTCGATCCCTATCGTCTTTACAACAGTGCAAATGACTGGTGATGTACGACCCAACAATACCGTATGGTTGAGTTCTCTCCCTACAGCTACGAGTGTTCTTACTTAATCATAGAAGTGGAGTCTTATGCCACGGCCCGGTTTAAACAATTTTTATGTCCTCGTACACTGTGACCACATAGCTAAATTAAAGCCCATTCAGAAGGATCCAACAAGAACAATCGTGCGGAGCGGGTTAACACGATATCGGTACTACAAGACATCAAATGCCTACCAGAAAGCGCACCGATTCGTTTAAAATCACTTCAATTCACTTAACCACTAATTTGGTTATTTAGCCGGTATCATAGATCAGTTCCAAACCAATTCAATTCGATTCGTTTGAATCGATTTTTATTCCTAACCAAACCCCTTTTTAATAAATATACTATTTACTGAAGAGTTTGGTTGGATTAACTCGGTTAAATCGTTCACTTAATACGATAGTTTTATCTTTTAGGTTAAACTGCCAAACTTTCTTTAAATATATTACGATTTAAAAAAAAAAAAAAACGTAAAACTACATCGATCCTAAACCTTAAATTCTAAAATGAACGGTTTATTTGAGTTATTAAACCTAAAACACGATAAAACTATTTAAACAGTTTTATTTTATAAAATAAAATCTTATAATAATAACTAAGATATTACTGATAATTAATAACTGCACCCAGTTTAATTTGCAGGCTAGACCAGGCAACCTTGTTCATTTCTCGACTTGGTTTCAGACTTCCAAGTCTCCCTCGAGCTAGCGATTCTTCGACAAGTGAGTTCCGTTCCCCCATCTCCTCTCATAATTGTTTCCTCTCCATGAATGATTAGTTTCCCTGTGCTCCTGCTCCTCTACTCCCAGCCCCTTCTATCTGACCCGAGTTTGGACTTAGGGTTTCAATTGCCGGGAGTTGGCATCCTTCTTAATTTCTCCACTATGTTCCAGATAGCTGACGATTCTGTTCTCTCATCTTTGATAGTCATATCGCTTCCCTGAAGGATATTTAGTTATATGCTTCTGTTGTATGGATCTTCGCAATCTGCTTCGCCAAGGAAGTTGGCGAAGCATGAATCTTTTTTTTTCCTTTATTCTTTTACTAGGGTTGTCCATAATCTGAATTCATGTTATTCATTGTAGAGTTTGAAGACCGGCAGTAAGATGGGTGCGAATTCCTTCTCACCTGATGCAACTTCCGATCTTGACGAACAGATCTCGCAGCTTATGCAATGCAAGCCGCTTTCTGAGCAGCAGGTTTGTTTGGTTTTGAGAGGAATTTTTTTTATCTATGATTCCTTTGGCGCTAAAAGTCATCTTTCTGTTTTGTCTGTTATCTCTAATATGGTGAAAAGAAATTGATCTGCTTCAATAAACTGAAATAGGCCTTGGAAATGATAAATTACTATGTTTTTGAATTGGTTATGGCAGTATGTGTGCATTGAACTATTTTTTTTTACCGAAGCAGTGAATGGTGCCCTGATAAAAGAAGACGTTATAAACCTATTAATGAGTTTTAGGAGATATTTCCTATTAAAAGATATTATAGTTCAAATCTTCAAGGATTTCAGTTGTTAATGTTGTTGAAACAACCCTGATCCAAGAATACTAGTTTTATACAGGAACCCTGATTTCGTGATCAATATAGGAAGATGAGGCTAATTCAGGCTATTTTCAGCTATAGAATTGTTTTGTCTGCAAGGAGTATCTTCTAATGTATTACTGCGAAAGAATCTAAGCGGCTATTCATGGTTAGAACAGAACAGGAAATTTTGGTTTAGTCTTTAGCAGGCAGGCAATATACGGTAATGATTCACTTGGGAAGGAAATGCAGTTCCGATGACATTTTGTCCAATAATAAATCAAAAGGTCTTACATTTGGTTGCTGTAGATGTCAACCAATGGTATTCTGCAGAATAAGATCGAAAACACTTTTTAGCTATTGTTTAGTGTTTCTTCAATTGCTTTGCACTCTAGACAAATATTAAGTTTCCCACTTCATCTTCTGTGCTCCTTTGTCTTTGTAGTATTCCAATGCTCAAGGTTGATGGTCCATATTTTGCTACTACAGCTACTTTATTGTTCCTCTTTATTGGAGATCTTGGTGAAGCCGTCATTGTATCGGCGTAATTTTTTTGCAGGTCAGAGCCTTATGTGAGAAGGCTAAGGAGATCTTAATGGAAGAAAGCAATGTTCAGGTGCACTTCTCATATACTAATCCAAATTTCTTCGACATGTACCAGAAGCAGTTACTTGACCCAATGAGAATAGACGGGTCAGAGGTCTAGGCACCCACTTCGTAAAAACAAAGGACATGTACTGGCAGTCTGGCACTATGTATGCAAAGATTTATTGTTGAGTGGACAGCAATGAGCAGCTTTCGTTTCATCTTTGGAGCAGAAACCCCATTAGAATGATAAAACATATCTTATTAGTTTATTATAGTATTGCATAAGGGCGGCAGGCTACTTCATTGCTCTCTGTATGGCCTCTAGGTAATGCATTAACTAATTAAAATAAGAGGCGTTCAACTAAAAACAAAAAAAAAAAACTTATTTTTGCATTTCAGTAAAAAAGAGGATTTACAGTTTATTGTAAGTTTGTCACAGAAAGTGATGTGCGTTTTAACAATAGACTAAGGGAGCTCATATGCCTTATGTATACTTTGTTGTAATTCCGTGATGCCAAATACTCTCAAACTTGGCGCTGTGTCACTAACTCTTTGCGGGTCAATTGTGCAGCCTGTCAAAGCCCCAGTGACAATTTGTGGTGATATTCATGGCCAGTTTCATGACCTGGTGGAACTATTTAAAATCGGGGGAAAGGTATTGTCATTGAATAGTTGTAGCATCTTAGTCTGTTGGGCTGTGGATGATCTGTTTTACCATTTTCCTCACTGAACACAGAAAATTATGAATATCAACACAAAGTGAATTATCGGTCACAGATCACACAAATAACTTTCTTAATGTCTTGTTAACCTGTAAATCAGAAGAGAAGCAGCCTTCATTAGGACATAGCTGGCAAGCTGATGTGGAACCAAGGCCTTGCTCTCACGCTCTACCTAATCTTAAAGTTTCTTTAATTCTCACACGTTCAGCATCAAATCCTACTTCTCATCCCGGAAAATCTTTCATAATAGCTTGTGCCACTGTTCATGTGTTTGATGGTGGAACTTCATTAGCCTTCCACTACAACTAGTCATTAATTCTTTCGTTTATAACAATTTACTAAACGGATAAGTTCCTTCATTGTCCTTCTTGTGCCTGTTATAATTTTGTCAGATTAACGTACTGAAACTTAAAGCTCAAACTGGAAGAATCCTTTTGTTGATCGAATTCTTAACTTCCTATATCTTGTTCATAACATCATTGTTGAAATTTTTATGGTGCTGTCACTGGTTTTCAAGTTCTGTCACATGAAATTTACTCGTGCATTAATTTTTTTGTTGGCAGTGTCCTGATACCAATTACCTTTTTATGGGGGATTATGTGGACCGAGGGTACTATTCTGTTGAAACAGTGACGGTAAGTTGACTACACGAAAGCATACTATAATTCTGCTTTTCTAACCTTGTTCAGTAGATAGACCTACTCCTCTTGGGGCCTGTGGGAAGTTTGTTACGGTAGAAAAAGTCGAACAAGTGGTTCATCCACTGATAGGTGTGATTATACCTCGTAATTATGGTGACATATGACTGGGGTTGAAATAGTTCTAGGGAGGTACAGACAGTCCATATGGTCTGTCTTTCTATATTAGCGTGGAGAAAAAAATGATTTTTTTAGATCTTTAGGTGTACTTTCTGAAGTTAGGGGTTGTTCTATTCTTTTGGGGGGACACTGTACTTCCGTTCAAAAAAAGTTTGATATCAGGAACATAAAATATCTTCTATAGGTATCAGTATCTATTGGTATGGACCTTCAATTAATTGCTTTTCCAAATCAGTGTCAAGCTCTTGACTTAGATAATCTCTCGATTTTGTCAATCTCTGTATCTTAGGTCAACTTATAAAATGTTTTATTTATCCAGCTTTTGGTGGCACTCAAAGTGCGTTATCATCAGCGAATTACTATTCTTAGAGGAAACCATGAAAGTCGTCAGGTAAGAGTTCCATTCGTTGTTTTATTACATGCTAAAAAGACGCCCTTCAATAATAAACTATGCACCTTCCATTAGCAAATATCTGCTTTAATAGTTGTGAAGAGATCTTCTATAGTAATTTTTATCAGTCATAGGAATTATTTTCTCACAGTTGGATTTTGGGGTGCAGGCTGTCAATCTAGTTTTTACATGTTAACTTACTGTTGTGGTTGTTTTTGGCAGATCACTCAAGTGTATGGGTTTTATGATGAATGCCTGCGGAAGTGAGTTTTCTGTTCAAAGACTGCATTTTATGTTATTGTTAGCATTGAGATGCCACCCTGCGTTTAATGCTACTTTTTCCGTTTTTTTTTTTTTTTTTGCTTTCTTTTATATGGGCGATTAAGCTGTGGAGTGTGGGGGTTGCGGAGTTGCAGTGTTTAATGAGTTGGGCAATATACTTGGAATTTTTCATTTTTTTAGTAAACTGCTTTTGTTTTCATTGATTTTTTTTAAAGAAAAGGGAACTGTCCTACTTGCTTTTGACTGTACTGCTGACTGATTCCTGGATCCTGGCTTTACAGCATCTCTTATTGTTCTCCAAACATGTCTTTCCTTCAGTTTGCCTGGCTGAAGCTTTTTGGTGGATGTATGTCTTTTCATCTTGTGTAATGCGTGGTTTACGAGAATGCTCTCTTCGTTTGTTAAACTGACAGGTATGGAAATGCTAACGTATGGAAGATATTTACGGACCTGTTCGACTATTTTCCTCTAACAGCCCTGGTGAGCAGAATCTAGTAAATAGTGCCTTAGAGTATCAAATTTGGACAATGTTAAATGGAGAAATACAGTTGAAATTCAATAAGAGTATGGTAAACATGCTTTGCAAACAGCATGATATTTGTGTGTGAAATAAATGGCTTTATTATCACGTTAGGATTACAGGCACGCTACTTAGTAATTCAACTTGTCAGAATTCAGTCTAAATGAACGGACAGTGGTAATTCTTCCTTTTCTGCTTTCGCAGGTTGAGTCGGAGATATTTTGTTTGCATGGTGGATTGTCACCCTCTATTGAAACGCTTGACAGCATTAGAAATTTTGACCGTGTACAAGAGGTACCTCATGAAGGGCCCATGTGTGATCTTCTGTGGTCAGACCCAGATGACCGATGTGGTTGGGGTATTTCACCTCGCGGTGCTGGTTACACTTTTGGCCAGGTCTTTTCCACCTGTCTATGGTTTGATAATCTAGATCATTTTCTCTCGAACTCTTTAGATAGATATAGTTATACTGCTTTCGCTTTTGGGAGACAGAATTTCTAAGTTCGATAACCCTGCTCTTTTTTGGAATGCTAACAGGATATATCGGAACAGTTCAATCATGCAAACGGCTTGAAGTTGATAGCCAGAGCCCATCAGCTAGTTATGGAGGGATTCAACTGGGCTCATGTAATTTTATCCTTATTATATTCCCCTGATATATAATTTAGTGCTTAATTATCCGTCATATATTCCTGTTCTTATTTTTATTATTGGTCATATTCTGTATTGTATGGTATGGTATGTGATAATGCAGGAACAAAAGGTGGTGACCATCTTCAGTGCACCCAATTACTGTTACCGCTGCGGAAATATGGCTTCCATTCTAGAAGTTGATGACTACAAGGGCCAATCTTTCATTCAGGTTTGTTTCACCTGAAGTTCCTTTTTCCTTGATAATTTATACATACAAAGTGAAGCTAATTTGGTGGGTGTTCTATCTCTATCTCTTGTGTGGTGTTGCAGTTTGAGCCAGCCCCAAGGAGGGGAGAACCAGATGTTACCCGAAGAACACCTGATTATTTCCTGTGAAGTGAATTGAAGCAACCGTGCCACACCCAATTATGTGATAACCGATTTTGATTTGTTGGCATTGATGCATAAAGTTTGCTGTTTGCTGCATGGTGCTCTGTTTTGTGGCTGCTGAGCCGTCCAAAGCACTACTTGCCTGCTAGAGCTTTTCTATCTTGACTTGATAATTAAGTTATTTTTTAGTGTACCAAGAAAAAGAAAAGATGTGGATAGAAATTCTGTTTCTGTTTTGATTCCCATTGAATACTATAATTATTCTTCCACAGAGAGTAATGTAACAGGATAGAAGAGTGATTTCCATTTGTTTAGTGGGACTTTGGTTTCACCTTTCCAGATTCATCTCTTATCAACTCCCCGAAAGGTTCAAGTAGAGAGTACTGATTAAAGCCGGGATCGTACTGATTACTATGTGTTATTACGTGTTACACTCGATATGGAAAAAACATAATATGATGACTCCTATTCTATGTAGGGAAGCTACTAGTAATAAATAAGTAATAATAATTCTATACATGAGGGGGAGAACGTGTATATATATATATATATAGAAGGGGATGTATCACAAGGACAAGTGAGTGAAAATCGTGGGAACAAGATCAACCACAGACCAAGCGAGACCAGCGTATTGAATGAATCTGATGCCAGTATCGACATCGAACCAAGACTGCAAGTATTTACCCTTATTACTTTTCTCCTCATCTGTCTTCTTGTTTTTGTTCAGTAACGGGATGTAACCGCTAGAACGGATGGGGATCCCAAGGGTGTTTGATACGACAGGAAGCATCCATTTTGCAAGAGCCTTGCTGCAGAATTTCGCTATTAGGATGGTTGGTATCCCAACTAGGATCCTTCCTAGAAAGGCCGTGGATGTGAGTTGTTGCGTCCAAATCTTCGGGACCGAGTCGTGGTGGAACTGATTGTATGTCTGTTGCACTCCACAAACCTGAGTGAGTCACACACCAAGTAGTAAGTAAAACTCCATTTGTGTTCACTTCATCAATGAATCTCTCTGTTATTATTACTTGCAACTAACTTACAATTCCTAATGCAACTCCATTGAATGCTGTGTGGAACTCGAAACTCGGGGTCGGGTATTCAGGTGTGGGGTACGCGAAAAGTAGCAAGAAACTGAGGGCAGTCCAGAAGTATGTCACTGCAATGTCAACATACATACATATCAAAAGCTAGCTAGTTAGTTGTTAGTCCATAGAGAAACTAAATAACATTCATGGCAAGTTAAGGTGATTTCAGAATGGGTTGATTAGCAACATGCTAGCCCAACACTAGTAGGGCTTTCGACAATTTACTAGTTGAACTATTTTTTGGACAAGATGCTGCCTAAAATTATACAATGTATCAATATTCTAGCTCCATCTGACTTGTCAATAGATGGTAACAGAATGTTATATGTTTGTTGCAGTGTTTTGTTATTTGAACAAATTGCTAGTCAGTTCTTTATAAAGAAATTTGCAGTCTATTAGCTTAACTTACGGAAAGTTGCAATTTGATAGCTGAATTTTGGGGATTTGCAAGTGACACGTTTCAATCACCATTTAACAACAAATTAGACAAAGTTACCAAATTGTTAACTTTGCATAAATTCAGCTAGCAAAAATAAATTGAGCTTCCAGAATCTCAAAGTTTAGCCAGCAAGTAGCTAATTAACCCTTTTAGAATTGAAGCACAGAAACAACATAGTCTATCAGGGAAATGACTCACCATTTTGACCTCCAACAACAAAATGGTCCACATAATCATGAACTGTCAACCACGACGTAAGAATTATCACGCCAAGACCAAACCCGCCAATGATGTCGACCGGGCTATGCATGCCCAGGTAAATTCTACCTGCCAATGTAGAAACCCATATATCAGTCAATCTGTCAAACACTGTAAAACACTACTTTTACTAACACGAGAATGAAAGTACCAGTTGCTACGAGCCCAACAAACACGCAAATAATTGCAAAACCAGCAACTTCCGTAAGTGCGTCCTCATTTTGGTTATAAGATAGAACATAATGCAAAAGATATCTGGACAACACAACAACCAAATATGCCAATGTCAGTATATCATTAAGATATGTATCTGCTCATATATGCAGTCTAAGTCCTAGCAAACTCTGTTACTACTTACTGTTTAAGGATTACAGTCCCTATATTTTATGATTGGTATAGCTATATCTATGAGAAAAAGGATCAGGTGACGATTGCTAAGTTGCTATTGAGGGTGTGAGTGGAGATACCCAGACAAGCAAACCGTGTTAAGGGTGTGAGAAGAAGGCAGCCCGTATTCCATTGCATTCTCCTCTTCATCTTTAGTCGCGGTAATTCTCCTAATGGGTGGACAACTTGGTCTTGGAGCCGAAACCACGTCCTAGTTATTAGTAAGAAAATGACACTTCAGCAAACACACACTCCTCAATCAACAAACACCTTATTGGAACAACCATATATCATAAGAAGACTTCACTAGTATACCTTGATAGCGTTGCCTATATAATCACATACTGCCATCAAAAGAGTCATCTGCCTCGCAAGTTTTCCATGTCCACTCTTCGGTATCATCCATCCAAAATCCATAAACATTTACTATCAAAATCCATCTTATAATCAACAATTCAAGTAACAAATAAACGGAAAATCAAACTATCTAGAAATTCCTGTATCAAAAACGTCATCTTCTCATTGTCTGACTGTAAGATTCATAACAGTATAAAGGAATCATCAATCAACAATATCCAATTCCTTAGTATTACTATAAATTATCTCACAACAGTATAATGGAATCATCAACTACCAACATTATCCAATTCCTTAGTATTACTACAAAATTATCACAACAAAAGCTGCATAAATGTCAAATATTGCCAATGACAAAAAAAGCCATCTCAAAGAAAATAGAAAGATCCATAAGTATAGGGAGGGAGATTACCCAGAATAGCAAAGGGAGAAAGCCAGTGTAGAATGGGACAGAAACAACGCAAGACAGGGCAGAGAAGAAAACGTCCAATGACCAGTGCTGGTACTTCTGCAACAACCAACAGGACCAGTAGTTGACAATCTACAGAATGGACCCAAAAACAACTAGGGAAGGGTAAGTTAGAGAGGAGAAAGAATGGTACCTGGATCTGGAGGATGAAGGAGGTCTCGTTAACAACGCGGTGGGCGACCCAAGGCTGGACTAAAGATCTAACCTTTTGGGTCAAATTGAGGTAGGAAGATACTAAGATCCAGGATACGATTCCACAAAGAGTCACCCCTTGCCAGGCGGCGATAGTCTCCATTCCAATCGGTCGGCACCTCTCTGTGTCAGATCTTTCCCCCTCTTCAGATGAGAGAGACCATGCAAGAACACGGGAGAGAGAGAGAGAGAGAGAGAGAGAGATCCACAAAGATGGGGGCGGACTTGGAGTGGCGAAAGAGGACGAGAATTACAAAGACGGAGGGGGGTTCCTGCAATTATATTAGAGTTTCTTTGTTTAACGATTTTATTGATTGATTCAACATGATGTGTGTTGTGTAAGGGGGAGGGACCTCTTGATTTTGGCCAACATCAGCTCAAACTCAACTCTGCGGTTTGTATTTGTCGGATTGATGGATCGAGCTGGCCTGGTCTGTCGGCTGTTGCAACTACGAAAACTCGGTTTCACGTTCAGAAATTAATGAATGGAACATGCAAATCCAATACCTAACTGTTTTTGCATTCATCCAAGTACCTCTTCTTTATTTATTATTATTATTTGTATTAGCGTCCGGAATGGAAAGGAAAGCTTTACGTTAATTTAATTGATGTGTGTAATGTGTATATATACAAATTATTGATACCGTTTTGGGTAATATGAAAGTTTAATTTATTTTTTTAATAAGTTTAAAATGATTACATTTAAGCCAAGATACTCTAGAGCTAATTTTAAACATTAAAATTACCAATTTTGCAATGTATCATCATCATTGATTTTAATCCCCACATATTATATTTATTTAGATAAATATAGATTAGTTATTTTGAGTGGCTGCTTAGCAAATAAGAAGGTCAATGCTGGGCTGCTGGATTGACTTCTTCTAAAGGATAACTTCTACACTAGGTGGAACATTCTTCTTAATGCTGCCTGCACACGGGATTTTTGCTATCATGCTTTGAAAGATCCATACTATTGTTTTATTTTTTCAAAAAAATATTATTTACATTTTACCCAAAAATATATATCGAAAATGTTTAAAACCTCGAAATAAATAAAAAATTAAGGAAAATATATATAGTAAAAAAAAAACGTAAAAAGAAATGAGTACAACTCTTTTTTTAATTAAACTGAATAATCACAAAATTATAAAAACTATTTTAAGTATAAGAGTTTTAACTGGATTTTTACAATAATTCCATAGTGAACATTTATATTAAAAAAAGAGTAAAAAATTCTCTAAAATTGGTAATATATATATATATATATATATAAAACGGTGGAAAAGTATATCTATGCAAATAAAAATAAAATGAAGAACAAAATATATAAACGTATTAGTAAATGTATAAATGTACAATAAAAAAGTAAACAATTTAAATTACTTATAAAAAGTTTAAATGTGTAAAAAAATGGATTTAAATAAAGGAAAACAAACTCCAAATGTTGACACTCGGTTTGATTGGATGTAAATGGGTTGAAATTGTATTTTTTTTTTCATTTAAAAAAATATTTTTTAGACTCTTGAAAATTCATTTTACCATTTAAATATTTTTACTAATTTTCAAGTATTATTTTAGATTTTTTTTCTCTATTTTTGAAATATTTTAAATGTCATTCTTTAATAAAAAAATATTTTATAATTTTAACAATTGAGAAATAAAATTACAAACAGACCCTTCCTACTAAAAGTATACATGCTTTGAAAGCATGGTAGACATAATAAGAGAGGGAGGGAGAACGCCAGATTTCCCTATGAATAAATTATTGAAAAAATTATTTTGTTTTTGCCAAAATAAATTATGAAACTTGAAGCTGACAATTGACTAAAATAAAACTTGAAGCTGACAATTGGCCAAAAAAAAAAAGTTGAGAGACAACAGAAAACCTATACAGAGCAAGCACAGTACAGCACCACATATTTCTGATTCGAAAATTAACACTCCAATGGCACTGCATTAGGTTAAGTATAAAGGAGGGGGTGTGTTCATTATCTCATAGCGCCATGAATATGAATATGACTATGATACTAGTGATGATGATGATGAAGGTTAATAACCCGGGGATAGCTTTGTATTCGCGGATAAGACAGGTTTATCTCTTGTTTGGTATCGGAGGGGTCCATAGTGTCTGCGTATTTTTCATACGTGTATTGGTGTTTCGAGGTGGCCTCTAAGGGCGCGGCCCGAGTGAAAATCACTCTGGTGTCGGGGTTCGAACATGGGCGAAGGACGCCCGTGCGGATCACCAGCTCCATCTGAATTAGTCAGAGGTCCTTCAGATGAGTGTTTTTTTTTTTTTTCATCTGAACCTCTTTTTACCCGAGGCATGGGTTTTTGGTCCATTTTCTAATTCCTTGGTCGATCGGTGTCAACGTTTCGGTTTTTAACCATGCATAGGGTCGACGTGGCGACTAAACCGAGTCTAAAATGAGTTCAAATATAGATAATTACTAAATAGAATTAAAAATCACTGCACAAATGATCTCGATATGCACAAATCGAATGGTTCATAATTCGTTTTTTTTTTGGCAACCATGTTTTCGAAGTTTTTATTTATTGAACTGAAGTAGTAAGATTATTAAAACACACAATGTGTATATAAGTTACATATTATATTACCCACATCTAGCTAGTTTAGTGACGATTGTTACACGTCCCGGTCGGGAATGAGGTAGCTAGGAAGCAAAATGGAGTGTGTCATCCAAGACCTGGAGAAGCATAGCATACGCAGTGAGTTGAGGAAAGTGTCCTGCGGTCTCAAGAAACCTTACTTGTGTCCCATTTCCCAGCTTCTCCTTCATATAATACGCGACAGAGGTCGGTACGACGACGTCTTTCCGAGTCTGGATCACTGTGCAGGGAACCCTAACCTTAGGAAGCACATCCCTGAGATCAGTCGTATACACAAACTTGGCCACACTATGTGTGATTGCTGGGTTCATGCTATGCAAGGTGTTCTTGAACTCGGTTACGGCGGCGCTGTCGTTCAATACAACAGGTACCGGAGCGAAATGCTCCACCCAGCTGGAGTAATCCTGTTCCATCGCATTTAACATGCTATTGATATCCGATTCCTTGAATCCCCCGTAGTACCCATCTGATGCATCGTTCAGGAACCTGTATTATGTGCCAATCAGGATTTCTCGGCCGTTAGATCAGAAGAGAGAATAGAATTCATAAAAAATAAAAAGTGTTTTATACACATATTACGAGGTGCATAATCTAATGACTGAAAAATCGAGTTGAAATAAACTCGACTTTATTTAAGTAAAAGAGGCGGGGAATTAGGGAGTTGAGAGACCTTGGGGAGCCGTTGAGCAAGACGAGGTGGTGGAAGAGGTCCGGGCGGTGAGCGGCGGCAACACATCCTATCATCGCCGAAAATGAGTGTCCCACAAACACCGCTCTATCCACCTTCATTTCCTCCATCAGGCATACTAGGTCTGATGCATACTTGTTTATGTCAGAGTACGCGGCGGCGCTATACAGCCCGGTTCTGACGTTAGGGGCGAACACCAAGTCGTAAACCACCACCTTGAAGAAGAGTGCCAGGTAGGGGATCACATGGTGCCACACACTCTGCTCAAGTCCGAACCCATGCGACAGTATTAGGCTCTGCGTCCCGTTCCCGTAAACGTTGCCGTTTAGGGCCTCAATCATGTTTTCTCTACAGTTGTTGTAGTTATATCCTCCTCCTAATTCCATTCTTTCTCTCTTCTACTCTGCATTTTCCTCCTTTCTCAATTTATACTACATTTATATATTATTATATATATATGGTTCATAAATTGACATGTATCACTATACCCATTCTTAACTTAGATTTGAATTCATTTTGCACTTTTTCTTACATACATATAAATATGGTTGGAGCTATGATCATCACTGTCAGTCAATTACAAAATCAGGTTGAGCCTTATTAGGCAGGCAGGCTACCTCTTCACTCATATGATATATCCTTTGTTTATTAATTAATTGTAGTGGCTATTATTTTGACATGCTTCACTACGGTACATACAACGTGTAATGAATAGCTCATCTAAAATTAATGCACACTTTTTTCTTGCATATATTGTCAAACTTCTGATCACGTCAGTTATAGGTTCCTCCTATCAGGTTAGATTATTTTAGTGTTATTCGATTTAATTTTGATAATTATTTAACGTTTAAATCTTATTTAACCGTTTTTTTTTGACAAATTGAGTATTGAAAGAGCAATATTATTATCATGTGTTTTAAATCGTAATAGAACCACCGAACTCGAATATCTGATCGTAGACCGATTTTATACATAGGTGTTTAATTCATTATTCTCTTAAATAATTTAAGATTCTAGTTAGTCTTTTAATTAACTAGTGGCGACTCTTTCAAAATCCACGTTTTCAAAACGTAATTCGATGTAGGTTAGATTTTGGTCTGACACTTTAATTGATATTTTTGTATGAATAAAATCAATGTATAACTATATTTAGTTTTGTGAACTTACAGAAATTAAAAAAAAATAAAAGAACTTACAACTTTTTGTATATAGAAACTATTATATTGGTTTTTTTTCAAGTTATAAATTACTAAGTTACATAAAGAAGTAGGAATCAAGAATCACTAAAAGTGCATCACAAAATCTAAGAGTTAAGACACCACATATTAAGATTTTAAACTATAATTGAGAATCCGGGTTTATAATGTATCCAAAACTGTTTAAGCCTACCTACCAACAGGATTGGCATTCACAAAGCGCATCAAAGGAAGCGATCATCAGAGTTGTTCTAAAAAAGCAAAAATCTCTTAGCAAAAGAATTAAGAAGGGAGCAAAATGTTCCTAAAAAAATTCATCTAGAGTGAACTTCTAATGTCTGTCTATATCTATACACGTCAATATTTGGTTTAAGGTTGCAGAAGTTATCCGGGAAACTACTAATGTCAGTACAAATAATGCTTGGTTCAAGGTGTTTTTAGGATGTCCTTCCACTCCCAAAATTCTCAAGCACACCGTTACTCAAAGGGTATTTTAGATCTATATGCTTTATGACTTATGAGCGTCTAGTAAGTAACCTGAAATCTGAGTAATCGTTCTCGATGAACAACAAGTGAAGTGAAGTGAATCGAAATAAGCAGCAGCAGCAGCATAGTAGCATCTGATGTCAGGAAACATGCAAAACAGCGATTTAGACGTCCAACTGAAACTTCAATTCAGCCAGCAAAATTTAGATAAAACTCACATCAATTCAAGTTCTCGATTGAAAAAAAAATAGTGGCATTTAACCTAACTGTCTCATGAATCAGATTAACTATTGGATCTCAAGTAAATCTCAAAGTGAACAATCAAATCATAATATAGCCAGAGAGCATAACATAACCCGATCAATTGGTCTTCGGATCTGGCATCGGGAATAGTCCACCAGCTCCGGCTCCTCGCGGCGGTGAGAATCCGAGGAACTTCTGCAAGTTAGTGCGGATGCTAATCGAGCAGAGGAAGTACAAGAAGGCCATGGAGCAATCGGTGGGATCGTCGCCCTGTAGGCCCCTATGGCTCATCTTCCTCACAAGAGCAAACGGTTGGAACGGAAGTTTGGCGACAACCTTGCCTTCGAAGAGAGAATTGAGAAGGCCGAAGACGACGAAGAGGACAAGGGCGACGACGGCGCCGGACTTGAACTTGAAGAGGGAGAGATCGCGGCTGGACTCCTTAAGGCTTGTCTCAACACGGTCGATCTTCTTGGTCTTTGATTTCTTGATGGAGTCGGTCTTCATGGTCTCGAGCTTCTTGGCGGCCTTGTCAATGGAGGATCGGAGTGACTTATAGGAGTTGGTGCGGTAGATGAGGAGCCATGAGATGGCTTCGCAGACCACGGCGGTGCAGAATGAGATTCCGACGACGGTTAGGCTGTCGGCGTACTTGGAGGAAGAGAACAGTTGGGGAGTCGCCATTGTAAACACCGCCGTGAGGTCTTTCTCTTCCTTTGCTCTACCGAGAGTTCGATCTATTTGGGAATTGGTATGGTATTGGTGGTGGACCGTATTGACGGCGTATATTAATACACCGTAATACGGTTAATTACAGTTTCATACATAAACTATAGTGTTTGCATAGTTTGTACCCGGAGTTAGTTAATGTATGTTACACCCCCTAAATTATTGATATTGTACAAATTGTACCTCCATCATGTTAAAAGTAGCTTGTCCGTTTGCGGTAATGCAAGTAGCTTGTAGAGGGCGTTTGCGGTAATGTTGCATCATTGGGCAGGTACCGTAATATACGTATGTTTACATATAACCATGACATTACTGTACACAAATTTATTGGCGGCTTTGGCCGTTTATAAGAGTTCTCGAAAGGAATACGAGATACAGTTGGATAATTGTTGGAAGACTTACAAAAACAGGTATGCCTAAACCCGAAATATAACATAGCAATCTAATAAAATATAGTGGAAAAGTGTGTATTGTTTTCTCCACATAAAACTACATTTTCTTGCGAAACAAGAAACACAAAGAAATAAAAGCCTACCAATTATCCTTATACTCTTCTCTCTCCCTCACATATTCTTTATCTAACATACAAAATTCATTCCTCTTTTGATGAGAAGCAGATGAGCTGAGCTGATAAAAGTAAATAATGATATCGACAGTCGGATGTAGTTTTCCGACTATGGTGGGGTGGACTCTGGGCCGGCTGGTTTCGAGTTAAGCAGCGGTTGAAGAGCCTTACAGACTATTGTCATGTTTGGTCGAAAATCGGCCTCATACTGTACACACAGAGCTGCAACTGCTGCTAACTGATCATTCATATCAAACAACACAATATTAATTCAACTATCAATCTATATTTATGTTCGGTTTCAGTAAATCAATCAAACCTTAGCAATTGCTTTAGGTGGGTATTCATTGTTTAGCTTCGGGTCCACACATTGCTTCACTTTGTCCTCGCTCAGTCGCGGAGTTGCCTACAATATTACACAAACATAACATAAAATGGAACACATTATACACTTGTGAAGCCTACAATGTTGCATAAACATAACATAACATGGAACACATTATACAATTGTGAAGCTCAGAATGTCAGTGAGATATTTTTATACGTTTTAAAGCTTAAAATTGTCAGTTGTGCCACATGATGAAATACTATGGATTTGGTCCTAGAAGTTTCTAATTTAATTTTAAAGTTCAGAACCACTAGTTTCACAACGTCTCTGGTAGTTTTCAACAGAAAGTGAAAGCGAAGAGACTTACCCATGTGACAAGACTTTGTTGTCCTTTAGGCATCGTGTGGTCAACAGGCTTTCGTCCTGTTAGAAGCTCTAAAAGAACCACTCCAAAACTGTAAACATCGCTTTTTTGAGTTATCTGTCCTGTCATAGCATATCTGAGGTAACAAGATGAGAAAACGTGAGCAAACACATATCCATAGTAACGAGTTAAAACAAAGTAGGGTTGAAGTAGTACGGACTCGGGTGCATGATATCCAAAAGTTCCCAAGACCCTTGTCGAATGTAGTCGAGCCGCCGTATCTGAGGATTGATTCGACAAATTGAAATCGGCAATCTTAGATGCAAAGTCATCGAAGATCAATACATTGCTTGACCTCACGTCCCTATGAACAATGGAAGGCTGAACTTTCTCGTGCAGGTACTCTAACCCTCTTGCTGCCCCATAAGCAATCTTGACTCTCTGGTTCCAATTAAGAACTGGACCTGGTTCAGCTCCTTGAACACCTTTCCGACCTACATAAAACATGTTCAAGTGTCGTGTTAGCTTGATTGCCAAGCTTTCGACACACTGAGAGACGGCTTAATCTTGGTAACAAGTCAAATGGGTTTCGATCTATGTGAAAATGGACGCTAACGAAGCAATCAACTTATTTGTTCATGATTTGGCTACTGATAGACGTCTCTAATATTCTTGGATTGCAGGAATCTTTTGAATTTCTTCCGAAGAACCATGATAGAGCATATCTATCCAGACGAACAAGGGTGTTACCATGTAATATATCGTGTAGCGAACCCTTGGTGGCGAATTGATACACCAAAATGCGGTTATTTGTGTCCAAGCAGTAGCCAATCAACTCCACAAAATGTTCATGCTTGAGTCTTGAAACTACTGATAGCTGCATCCAATATGAATATTAGGAAGAGAAGAAGAAACTATCTGAAATATATCATTGTTTTAATAGAGAGACAGACAGCTACCTGAGCTTCGAAGTCAGAGTCGGGTTCTTGAGAGGCATTGGTATCTAGTCGCTTAATAGCAGCTTCGCGATCATCATCCAATTTAGCATAAAAAACACGGCCATATGAGCCTTCCCCGATCAATGCCTTGGAGCCGAAGTTACTAGTGAGTTTGTTGAGCTCATCGAAGGACATTGCTGGTGTTTCCACAGGCAAAACCTTGGGTGGCCCTCCACCCCTAGAGACCGTTGACATTGACGATTTCGGCTCTCCTCTCTCATTTGCTGTCGTGACAGCACAAAGAATTAACCATCTAAAATCAACAACCCCATCGATCTAGTCTAGGAATAAAAAAACAATTTTGTTTTGAATTAATAGGCACATTGGATTAATGAAATACCATATGGATTGCCTCGGGGCGGGGCGGTGTAGTTATTTGAAGGGTCTCCTAAGTGTTCCTCCTCAGCGCCTCCGCAGCACAACATTCTACCGATTCGATCCTTTAATCGATCTCTCCCAAATCTACCTCTGCTGTTTCATCCTCATACATATATATATTTCTGCATAAAAATCAATCACAAAATCAATCAATCTGTGTGATCAGAATTCCGGAGAACAGGTAAAAATCAATTGACCCACCTGAAATTAGCTACCGTCCAATGAATCAATAATGACACGAAGACAGAAAGAGGTCGGAGAAGAGAGAGAGAGAAAGTGTGGTGGAAGGAGGCGAAGTGGAGTCTGCCGGAAAGGAAGAATGTTTTTGGGGGAAGAAGCAGAGTCCTCTGTTTTCCCGCGAAATTCGGTTCCCAGATTTCAACCGTTAAAAACTAACGCCGCTCCAACACCAACACTCCTTCTTTGTGCGCTTCACGATGCACGTCTCCAACACCTTCTTCATCGGACGGTTGGTCGGAGCTGCCTATATATAACTTAGATTCCACCACGTCGGTACGGTTGGTTGGTAAGCTCGCTGAGCTCCAAATGGGCTGGCTGGAAAAGTCTCATAATGGGCTTAAACATTTCATGGGCCATAACACAAGTTATATATAGTTTTACCCGCCTCTTTAATTTAATGAAGAATAATTATATATATTTCTATCGAGATAATAATAAATAATAATTAAATTAAACTAAACAAATATTACACCACGATTTAATATAGTGATCTTAATTCTTAAACACCAGTTTGACTTTGAACCGAGAGGATCGACCGGTAGCGGTTTAGCCGGTTATGTAAACATTGTCAAGTATACAAATTTTCAACTTTCCCAAAACAACAAAAATGTTTCTCATTTCCGCGCCCACAAACAATCAAAAAGATAGAGAGCAAAAAAAAAAAAAAAAAATAGCGTCTCCTTCTCTCACCTCCCCACCAAATCTCTCTCTGCCCCTTTGCTCTACAGTCTCCACTCTCCCACAGCACAGTGTTCCTATACTCTGTGAACCCTTACTCCGACCTCGACTATGGAGGATGAAGACCAGCAGAAGATCACTGATCTAGTTAAAGAGCTCGTCCTCCGATTGCTCTCGCAGAAAAGCCCCTCCAATCCACCAAACCCTAACTCTCCCCACTTCCATAACTCTCTACGTTACGCGATCCGCATCCTCTCTAGCCGCCTCACTCCCTCCGTTTCCCCCGATGACGCCGCCGTTGCCGAGTCTATTAAGCGCCGCCTCGCCATCCAGGGTAAGTCCTCTCAAGCCCTCACCTTCGCTGATCTGTACACCAAGTTCGCATCTAAAACCGGCCCGGGAAGTGTGAATAACAAATGGGCAGTTCTCTATTTGCTCAAAATCATATCGGAGGATAGGAACAACTCCGGAAATGAACAAGATTCCCAACCCTCGTTACCCAGTTTGGACTCGGTTGGCTCTGATCTGCGCAACAAATTGAGGGTTTCACGGGATAATGGTGTTTTTCTTGTTTCCAAAGATCCAGAGAATCTACGGGATTTGGCGTTTAAGGAGTATGCATATTTGGTAAAGGAAGAGAATGATGTGTCTCAGGAGGTTTTAGTGAGAGATGTGTTGTATGCTTGTCAAGGTATTGATGGAAGGTATGTGAAATTTAGTAAAGCACTTGACGGATATGTTTTACCGGATTTGATAAAGGTTCCTAGAGCTACTAGAACGATGGTTAGGAAGCTCTGTGAAGTGGGCTGGCTATTCAGAAAAGTTAGAGGTTATATATCAGAGAGTATGGATCGATTTCCTGCTGAAGACGTTGGCACTGTTGGTCAGGCATTTTGTGCAGCATTACAGGATGAGCTATCGGAATATTACAAGTTGCTTGCTGTGCTTGAAGCACAGGCAACGAACTCGATCCCCCTGGTTTCCGAGACAGCAAGTTCAGGAAATTATCTGACTTTGAGGAGACTGTCAGTGTGGTTGGCTGAGCCGCTGGTGAAGATGAGGTTGATGGCTGTTTTGGTTGATAAATGTAGGGTGTTGAGGGGTGGATCTATGGCTGGGGCCATCCATTTGCATGCACAGCACGGTGATCCTCTTGTGCATGAGTTCATGAAGCGTCTCCTCAAGCGGGTTTGTTCTCCTCTGTTTGAAATGGTAAGGAGTTGGGTTCTAGAAGGTGAGCTGGAGGATATTTTTTCGGAGTTTTTCATTGTGGGTCAGCAAGTGAAAGCAGAGTCTCTATGGAGAGAGGGTTACAGGCTCCATGCTGGAATGGTTCCTTCATTCATTCCTCAGCCCCTCGCGCAGCGCATTTTAAGGACTGGTAAATCAATAAATTTCCTCCGTGTCTGCTGTGAAGACTCTGGATGGGCTGATGCGGCCACTGAAGCAGCTTCAGCTGCAGGGACCACTACTCGAAGAGGAAGCCTTGGTTATGGTGAGACTGATGCTCTTGAATCTCTGGTTGATGAAGCAGCAAAGAGAATCGATAAACATCTCTTGGATGTGATGTATAATAGGTACAAGTTTAAAGAGCATTGCCTCGCGATTAAACGCTATCTATTACTTGGACAAGGAGACTTTGTTCAGTATCTAATGGATATTGTTTCTTCAGAACTTTCTGAACCTGCTAACACTATTAGTTCGTTCAAGCTAGCAGGGTTGCTGGAGAGTGCAATACGCTCATCGAATGCTCAATATGATGATCCTGAAATATTAGATAGGTTGAGAGTTAAGATGATGCCTCATTGCACTGGAGATAGGGGCTGGGATGTCTTTTCCCTAGAATACGATCCTAGAGTTCCATTAGACACAGTTTTTACAGAGTCGGTGATGGGTAAGTATTTGAAGATTTTTAATTTTCTGTGGAAGCTTAGGAGGGTTGAACACGCTCTTATCGGTGCTTGGAAGACAATGAAGCCAAACTGCATTACTTCACAGGCCTTCATGAAGCTGCAACGTGCTGTCAAAACACAGTTGCTATCAACATTGAGACAGTGTCAGGTCCTATGGACTGAGATGAATCATTTTGTCACGAACTTGCAGTACTACATTATGTTTGAGGTATTGGAAGTTTCTTGGTCTAACTTCTCTAATGAAATGGAAGTAGCCAAAGATCTCGATGATCTGCTTGCAGCTCATGATAAGTACCTTAACTCTATTGTGGAGAAGTCTCTTCTTGGGGAACGGTCTCAAGCCCTTCACAAGTCCCTTTTTGTCCTTTTTGATCTGATTCTGCGTTTTCGGAGTCATGCTGATCGGTTGTATGAAGGCATCCATGAACTGCAAGCAAGGTATATCCTCTCGGCTTTTTATTCTCTTATGATGTGTAAGCTGATTCTCATGTGTAAAATTGCTTCTTGAGCATAGTATATATCCAGGAACCTATCAAATAAGCCCTATCTGTGGTTTGTGCTTATTTAAGGCTGTGGACACTCGTTTTTATTCATATCTCACTCCCTAGCACAAATCTAAGCTGCATCACCAGCATTCCTGATAGTTAGGTGCATTGGTAGCAAATATATTTTTGTGCTAGTCTGAAATTTCTGGATAACTTGCTGTCACTTTATTTATGTTTATTATACTTGATTGAGATGTGCTTGCTTTTCATTCTACACAGGACTAAGGATTCTTCTTCAGTTTCACAAGAAAAAAGCAAACCACGAAGACTGCAAAATAAGAAAACATCGGAATCTGGTTCATGGGTTGCTGATGGAAGAAAGGCCCTTACTCAGCGTGCCACTGATTTCCTTGTTCCTATGAGGCAGGACCTGGATGCAATATCTAAGGAATACAATTCGCTGCTTGATGGCTTCTTATCGCAGCTACCTGTTCAGCAACATGTCGACCTCAAGTTCCTGTTGTTCCGCCTTGACTTCACTGAATTCTATAGCCAGCTGGGTCTCAATAAATAACAATTTAGTATCCACAAAAATTCCGGCTATTTTGAGGAGTTGCAATTTCTGATTGATTCATGACACGGATCAAAGGAGTATATCCGCTGCTAACAGCTCGTTTGTTGGGGAATGAGTGAGCACTGCTGCTACACACCCTGACATCAGGGACTGGATTGGTCGCATTCGATACGTTGATTTTCAGGTAATGGGTACTATGGCATTTGGTTTTTGCATGAGGCTAAATAAAGTGTATATATTTGGTTGTCTCTCTGGCTAGCCATAGACTTAGAAGTCGCTCTTTTTGTTCATGCAGGAAAGATTTGGTTGGTTGTTTGTTTTGGAGGTGTTTTCGTAGCTAGATTGGAGGTGGAACATATAGAGCTGCGGTATTCTTTGGTGAAGGCTACTGGATATATGCTAAACACACTAGTCTAGCCACTAGTCCAGCTACTGGTATCTTGGCTTTGTATATAAATGGTGTGTATTGGTTGTTGGGTGAGGCAAATTTCCAATTCTTTGTCTGTGTTTGTTATCCTTCTTTCTTCCTTTTGGCTTCCTAGATTATTAAAAGTTTCAGCTTCAACTTCTCTTTCTCTACAGTTGTTTAATTGAGAATTTGCCATTAAGGAATGAAACGGGGAATGCAAAGAAAGAAAAACAGTTGAAAAAGGTTTTGGTGTCAATCTCATAGAAGTGGGCAAATTATTGTAATATTCTTTACAAATACATACATACATATACAGAAGAGATGCCCTTCTCGCGTTCTTCAGTTTGGCAGCATTCATCAAAACAGTGAATACATGTTATAAACGTTATATTCGTGTCGAAAGGGTAGGCGTCGATCATGGTGTTAGGCGCAGAGTGTTCCTAGGAGCACTGACCCATGGACTACCTGCAACTGCAAATCTCCATAAGGCGTTGACATGTTCGGGTAAAGCATATTCAATGCCTACCCGAGGACCAATCAGAATGCTCTCAGGCGCAGGTCCATCCAGGATTTCTAAGCCACCTGAATATTAACAAAGGAAAATCTCACTCACAGCTGCAGTTGCTAACTTGCTATGGTGTTCACAAGTCAGAAGAAGAACATGAAACAACATAATTAAACTTGGGGCTTGTCATTGAGATTAACCTGGACTGAAAAGGGGATGGTTGGACCAGTCTGTTGAGATACCTAATGCTTGGCCAACCTTTAAAAATAAAAAACTTCCATTATGCAATCTTTGTAAGCACCCAACTGCATTTATAAGGAAAAAAACATTGATTTCAACCCAATTGGGGCTAGATTGTGACCTTAACCAACTATTAGCATCATGACAAGTTCCATAATCACCATGTAATTCAGGAACAATCTTTACTCCATTTACAGAAAGAACGAAATCATCCAGATTAAGTGAACTTTCGCTACACCGCATTCATTCAATTCGATGTCTCAATGAACAAACAGATGAACCTGACATTCTACTTACCTTCCCAGGTCCCGTAAGAAGCACCGGTTTCTCAGTTTTCTGACCTCGTCGTTGCTGAATTGTCTCCATCCCTAAGATTTTATGACAGTAAATTAGCCTGACTTGATATACCTAAAAATAACTGACCGCATCAAATGCCCTAGTTTCCTCTCTTTCTCCAGTTTCATGTTTTCAAGTTTCAACATCATCAAGCGATGGAAGAATACCCCATTCAAATTGACTCAAAAGAAACAATATATAGAGAGGTGTAGTCAGTGAAAGCTAAAAGGCAAGACAAGAAATTTACCGCTAACGGGTGAACATGCACGAATAAGAACTGCAGCTCCAACTCCCTCATTGTCAGCAACCACATTCAGCATCTTGTGAAGACCATAGCATAGATAAACATAAGCATGTCCTGCAGGTCCAAACTATCACATACACATGATTATACATTAACCAACCAAAAACAGTAAATAAAATTCTACAATATAGATCTCAAATGCAGCTGATACTACGTATCATTGATCTTACAACAGGTGCCGTCCTTGCAGTAATGCCAAATCGTGCATGACAAGCCGAGTCATTTGGTCTGTAAGCTTCAACCTGATGGAAGATACAAGAAGCAATTGGTTAAAAAAATACATACATGTCAAGAAAAAACATCTTCTACCAAAATTTCTCTCTTTGCAGTAAAAAACAGAGAATCAGGCTTGTTTTTAGCATTTACTATTCTCTGAGACAGACAACAGTGATGAAATCGTTACTCCACTACATCAACCTACCAATTGATATTAAAAAAATGAATTGATGAACCTCATGGGAAAACTTAATCAACTAGACTGTAAGCTTGAAGGCGCGGATTAACATTATATCTTCAAGACCTATATTTCGCTACATTAAGTTTCCCTTAATCGACTCAAAATAACTTAGCCCTCTAAATTCCACCGCGGAGATGATGAAAAGTAGAAACGTTCTTACCCAATGATAAAGGAAACACCTGGAGTTGTAGAGAGCAGAGGATCTCAACTCATACTGAATATCATTTCTTAATCTTCAAGATCACACCGATCGACTAGCTATTTATAGTATACTAAACTATTACGTCGCTCTAACAGCATATATATATAAAAGACTAAGCGACATAATTGACAGTAACTAGAGCAGTACCTCTGTAATCTGAAGGACGACGTCGTCTCTCCTCAGAAACTTCCCGAGCAAGCGTGGCGCGAGCTCGAGAGCGTCGATTTGGAAGAATTCACGTGGGAGAATCGCCGAATCCACTAGGGGCGGAACTGGCTGACGGATTGGTTCACTGGGTGGTACCTGCAGTTTCGCCGGCGATCGGGGTCTGGGCCTGACGGTGATTGATTTACGCCGCTTTCGCGTCGGAGTTTCTGAGTCGCCACCGAGACCGTGGAGTTGACTCGTTCCTTTGGGCCGCACGAGTTGCTTGAAACGGTGGGTTGTCGGCTTCATTTCGGTCGACCAAGAGTCGGAGGGATGGAGTGGAGGGATCAAAATTCGAATGAAGAGAAGAAGGAATTGAAGTGCCGTTGACATTCCTCCTGTTCTTTTAAGTTGATTTGGTTAATCAATTGGGCTTCGGAGGGTATAGTTGATACTTGAATATATTACTGGAAAAAGTACCAAAAAGAATGTAATATATTTCATCATAATGATATATAGTATGTTTTGTATTAGATTAATATGTTTCAGTTGTTTTAAATGAATTTCGTTAAATATGACTAACATAAATTGTTTGCGGCGGATGAAAAGATAATGTAATAAATTAATAATTGTTACTATTTTGAAAAACATTAAAAATCTGAAAATAAATCCAAAAAATTGGGAAAAATATACCCAAAAAATGAGATATTTTTTTGTAAAAAAATTAATCAATGAAACAAATAATATATATGAAAAATGATTTTTAAAAAGCAATCTCCTAAAACTAATAAAAGTAATTTCTAAAAATGGTACAAAAAATTATAACTAAGTAAATAATAATAAACTAAAGACAAAATATTAGCATAAAAAATTAACATGGAAGTTTATTTAAAAATGAAGTTTATTTAAAAATGAAAAAAATAAAATCAAAGGGTCCCCTATATATCTCATTTTTTAAAATAAAATTATAATTTTTCTTTTTAGAATTTCATTTAAATATTTTCACTATTGTTTAAATATTTCTTTATTTATTTTGAATTTTTGAATTATTTTAAATTTCGGAAACAAGAAAGTATTTTACAGTTTCAAATTTTATTCTAAATTTAATACTTTAATACTAAAGTCCTAAACTATATACTCACTTCATACTTATATAATCCACACTCGTACCAAAGTAGCATGTATATTGTAAATATTAATCGGGTTGATTTAATATTAAAATATGATAGCTAATATATGAAGGGTATGTTTTGAAAACTGAATTAGCGGTTGGAGCTAGTTGGACTATAAATCGGTTACACAAGCGGTCTAGTTATAGTAAAATATACAATAAAATGGGTTTGACTAGTGAAAAACGAATTGAACCGAATCAAACCGACTTGCTTGTTCGAATAATAAAAAAAATGTACTGAACTAGACCTACGGCTGCATATTTATAAATGAAAATTAGTTTGATCCTATTTTTACTGGACTGGGTTGACCCGGTTAAGACAAAGTATCGACCAACTAACCTTTTTGAGGTCTAGTTTCAAAACATTTCAGTTTTTTTGTTTTTTTGTTTTATTAAAGAAAACATAACTTAAAGAGTTGAGATAGCAATTTACAAGTTATTTAAAATTTTGTGAAATAATTAGGCCGAAGTTTTTTTTTTTTTTTTTTAAGCTGAGTTGATGTCTGGAGTAGTAGTTGCCTGCTGAGTCGGAAAGGGCGCCAGGTGTTAGTGCAATTATGTGAGAAATGAACGGCCAAGATTGAGATTTAAGTTTGCAATTACATTAGAGGCCAGAAATGCTCCAAGCCCCTTTTTAAAACAAATAGCGCGGGTAATGCTCGTCAATTGATTCACATTCTCCGTTCTTGTTCAGGGAGAGAGAGAGGGAGAAAAATTCGTTGATTCAGAGGTATTCTCTTACTTTCCTTCGTTCGTATTTGTTTGATCCGATCATGACAATTATTTCTCGAGTTTGATTGCCAAAAGATTATCTGCATTTTCAACAGCGGATCTCATATTCAATTAGTTCGAGCTTGTTTTGAATCGAGTGTCACATTGCAAGAGTTTGATTGAATTATCAGACGATCTGATTTTTTTTTCATCCTTTTGAGCGAATCTTCATTTCGACTGTGTATGGCACTCTTTATTACCTACTCTAGTTTGTTTAGAATCCAATATTTGAGTTTAGGGTTGGTTGAATTGTATGATGAATTCTGATGTTCTTCCCCGCTGATGAAGCCTACATTTTCAATTAGGAAGATTTTTTATGATTGAAATGTCTATTCACTTTTTACCCATCTTTTTCAGATTATCTGCATCACTTTTCATCTCTTGCCTTGTGATTAAGAAGTTTTTTCTTTGAGTCCTCAAAATTCAGTGATCTAATCTAAGCAACTGTAAATTCGGTAATTTGTAACCCTATTTTCGTGTGCTTATGCAGTAAGTGATAAACTATGGCAGACGGTGAGGATATCCAGCCCCTCGTTTGTGACAATGGAACGGGAATGGTTAAGGTAATTACCAATGGCAATATTTCTTGAATCAGATCACATACCATACATGGGATGATAGTCTTTTGATCGATCAACTTAGTCATTGGATCAAATTAACTCTCTATAAAATTTCTACAATTGTTTTTTGGTCTCAGGCTGGATTTGCAGGAGATGATGCCCCAAGAGCTGTGTTCCCAAGTATTGTGGGTCGACCTCGCCACACAGGAGTCATGGTTGGTATGGGTCAGAAAGATGCTTATGTTGGGGACGAAGCTCAATCCAAGAGAGGTATTTTGACACTGAAATACCCGATTGAGCACGGAATTGTTAGCAACTGGGATGACATGGAGAAAATCTGGCATCATACATTCTACAATGAGCTCCGTGTGGCTCCAGAGGAGCACCCTGTTCTCCTTACTGAGGCACCTCTGAACCCAAAAGCCAATCGTGAGAAGATGACCCAAATCATGTTTGAGACCTTCAACACTCCTGCCATGTATGTTGCTATTCAGGCTGTTCTTTCCCTCTATGCAAGTGGTCGTACTACAGGTAAGCAAATACTTATTTTTTTTTAAAAAAAAATGTATCGGCATTTTGGAATGAGATGCTTTACAAAGAAAAGAAATGAAGAATTAATATCAGTAGGTAATTAATGTATATGTTGCAGGTATTGTTCTGGATTCAGGAGATGGTGTGAGCCACACAGTGCCCATCTATGAAGGGTATGCCCTTCCCCATGCGATTTTGCGTCTGGACTTGGCAGGTCGTGACCTGACAGATGCCTTGATGAAGATCCTGACAGAGAGAGGGTATTCATTCACCACCTCAGCAGAGCGTGAAATTGTGAGGGACATGAAGGAGAAACTTGCATATATAGCTCTGGACTACGAGCAAGAGCTAGAAACCTCAAAGACAAGCTCGTCAGTGGAGAAGAGCTATGAGCTTCCAGATGGGCAGGTGATCACGATTGGGGCAGAGAGGTTCAGGTGCCCCGAGGTGCTGTTCCAGCCATCGATGATAGGGATGGAAGCAGCGGGTATTCATGAAACAACCTACAACTCCATCATGAAGTGCGACGTGGATATCAGGAAGGACTTGTACGGAAACATAGTGCTGAGTGGTGGAACCACCATGTTCCCTGGAATAGCTGACAGGATGAGCAAAGAGATCACTGCTTTGGCACCCAGCAGCATGAAGATCAAGGTGGTCGCACCTCCCGAGAGGAAGTACAGTGTCTGGATTGGAGGCTCAATTCTTGCATCTCTCAGCACCTTCCAGCAGGTATTTATCTATATTCTTTTGCATTCACTCATGTCACTGAAATCAAATGATGACTTACTTTGTTATGAATGCAGATGTGGATTGCAAAGGCAGAATATGATGAGTCGGGGCCGTCGATCGTTCACAGGAAGTGCTTTTAAGCGAAGTGATGGAGTGAAGGGAACTCAACTCCAGTTCAATGAAAAGCTTCCTTTACCTTCTTCTTGTTTCTTCCATTACCACTATTTGATTGATGTTTACAACTATTCTTTTTCATTCATGAGTCATGACGATGGTGTCAACAGAGCAGATGATGCCTTCTTTTCTGCTCGATTCAATTTTCTCCATTAGAAAAATAAGCTGATCTTTTTTATTATTTTATTTAAGTTTGGACTTTGTATGCTTTGATTTAAGTAATCATGCTCGAATTATAAAGAGACATTTGGATAATCTATCTTATCTATTTGGCTAGCTTTTTGGATAATCTATCAGCATTGCCATCTCCATTTGTTACTCCAAATTCCCGGACTCCCTCCAGTTTGTATCAAAACGAGGATACAATATCTATCTCATAAACATCATGCACATAACTAAAAGCAAGTTCTCTCCGTAGTGCTACAAAAAAAAAAGGTCTCATCAATAATTAAAACTACGTAAGTTCTTTATGCATATAATTCCACCCTAGTTGTTGCTGCTGCTGCTGCAAGTTAATCTTCATCATGTGCTGAACTTAGTCCCAAAACTGAGAGTATGACATTCCAGGTTTCTCAAGTTCAGCTGCCCAATAAAATCCAGATACAACTTAAGTAAGAAAATTTAGTTCATGTGTCTGTTTGTAGACTTCATCAAGTTTGTCAATTTATCCAAACCCTATTATAGTGTGAAGAAAACCCTACCATAACTGCAACTCCCGTCTCACAAAACTTAGGAATGGAGATGAGCCTCACCAACTGACCTTCTGATCCTGCAATTGGTTTTTTTTTTTTTTAAAGTTCATTACATAGAAGTAAAAACTTTAAAATCCCCCTTGTTACGTGTTTATCAGTTTTACTACCTTTGACTATCTGTGACTCGTATCTCTCTTGATTTCCGGCAAAATAAACATGAGGACATGCCTCAATCAGAAAAGGATCCCGATCGGTGAAAGGATAACATCCTGAAATCATGACACCGCTGAAACATAAGAAAGCACTTCAACAAAACCATTGTGTCTCCGTGTATTTATTAAATTAGTTATACCACTGAATTCTTCATCACGCCACATAATTTTTCTTCCCCATGATTAATAAAAATAATACCACACAAATCGAAATATCAAGAAGGGTTCTTAAACTTGGCAAGAGTATTTGGTGTTGTGGGTGCTAGATGCCTCCACTTTAATGTCCTCTCCATAAATTCAAGTTTATCATTTGCCTCCGAATATTTATCAAGATCATGAATGTTCTGACCTGGTCCAATAAATTTGAAAAGGGCATGTTCAGATGTCAATACAGATGTAGGTCTGATCAAAGTTACTTTAAAAAAAAACATTACAGTCATTATATGTATGATTTTCTTGCCCGATTCCATCGACCTCAAAGCAATGAGGATTTGTGCAAGACCTGAAAGTATTATAAGCTGAAGAACCTGGAAAAAGACACTTATGTAGATGCTGCAGAAAAAGAAAGTTAGTCTCTATAATGAAGTGACCTAAATCTAAAAGATAGTAACAACAACACCTTTCCCAATTAATATTTTTATGAAGTTGGAGAAGACAAATGAGTAACTCGTAGAAAGATAAGCCAGAGTTAACAAAATTCTGAAGAACACCTATTACATAAGCTGATGGAGAAAGCCGCGAGCATGGAATCTTAACTCTGTCACTTTCATCCTCCAAGACAAGGTAATCATCAGGATGCATGAAATTATGAGGCCTTACAAGTGGCACGGTGGATCTCTGTAACACCAATTACATATCATTGTTAAGTCCCGGATGTTCCATTTGAATGCTTGAAACAGCATATAATTTCATCAATGCAAACTTATATGGCATACGTTGGATAGAAAATCAAAATTACCTCCTTAGAGTACTTTTCCAGTACCGAAGGTTTGAGTTTCATATGCTTATATATATAAAGTTCCAACTACTATGCATATGGAAAAATCTTGAGGGAAAGTCTTGCGCCTCTCCCAAAATTCAGGAGCTTTGATAGTCGTGACATTAGTTGAGAATACTATGGAGCTTGTCTACAAGAAGTGTGGCCAAAGCCTTCCATCTAACATCCTCCCTCTACGATCATAAGCAGGGGACTCTTAGCTTAGTATTTTTCTCCAACAAGGAAATGATATCTATGATGTAATTTTTTATATATCGGAAATACCCTGATTATCACCCTACAATGTTGAATGTTGAAATGTACATCAATTATGTTCGACTCAAGCATCACCTACTTAATTTTTTTTTTTTTTTGTAATCACAGGATACCTGTTGGAAAAAAAAATGAAGTCATATTATACTTTTTATTACTTCACATTCATTTTTACCCCTAAACCTAAACAAATCAAAATCGACAATACCATACTTTGTTGCACGAGCCAATGTTAAATTAAACTTTTCAGATTTTACTATTTCGGTGCACTTAATAAACACAATCATGGTGATTGTCAAATATAAGGGGCAATCCTAATGTGTGATTCGTAACGTAAGAGAGAATGCAATATCTTTTTTTTTTTTCCCCGATTATTATTATATCAAAAAATGTATACTTGTCGTACAAAGGGAGAATCCATCATCGTTAGCTCAAGCTTGCCTTGCCCCTCTTTATCTCTTTCTCCTTCCCTCATCTCATCTGCGATCTTCGCGATGATCTTAGATCTCATCTTGCGCCTGCATGAAGCGGTTTCTCGCTTTACTATTTATGTCTCCTGCAGCTCTCAACGCCATTTCCGTCCTCTCTCAACGCTCGTACGACCTCCCTCATCAACCCCCCACACCAACTGATGCGTCTCTTTCTCGTTTTGTTTCAACAACCGATGCTCTTCGAGGTTAATTTCAACTATTCTCTGTAATCGCTGCGTTTTGCTGCAATCGGTGATGGATTCTTCGATTGCGACAGCGATGATCTCCACCTCCAACCTCAAGTCCGGCTGGAGGTCTTTTTGTAGATTCTTTTAAGTCACGGCGTCGGAATATATGGAATCTGTTGCGGTAATGCTCAATTACCCCTTACCTACGCTTTTCCTTTTTCTGCGCTGCTGTATCTGCTTAATTTCGCCAATTCTTCAATTATTTAGGATCCATTATCTAGTTTTGCTAGATGGTTTAGTTGACTGCTCCTGATGAGGTCCCCTTATTTCTGATAGTAGGTGCTGCTTTATGGCAATTTAATGTTTGCTGTAGTTCCTTGAGCTTCATTCTAACTGAGAATTTATTGATAATTGAGTTGGTTTCTAGCGACTTGCTATAATCTATTGTTAGGTCGGGCGTCTGGCACCCCTGCATCTCATGCAAATGATTCCTGCTCACACTTGAGGAACCTGATGATAAGCATTCACGTTATGTATCCCTTGAATTCATGTTGCTTTGTGCCATCCTAGGTTCTGAAGTGAACCTCTAGGCTCTACCTGAATGTGTAGAGTCATGGGTTTGATGATATGAAGATAGCTTGTTCTGTTCTTAGTTCAACACTTTGATCATCCTCAAACTGAATATGTGGAGTTATGGGTTTGATGATATGGAGACAGCTTGTTCTCTTCTTAATTCAACACGCTGTTCATGCTCTTCTTCTAGCCTTCCATTCTTTGCTTGGATTTTTTTTTCCCAGAAAATATATTTACTTGACTTAGGAAAGCAAACCTGGGATCATGAAATACCCCCACTAACTCCATGGATCGATTGGTTGGTACCTAGGTGGCCCGATGTTAAATTTTATTTTTTAATGAAACAAACGATTGTTTTCCATCTCCTCTCAATTTGCAGACATTCACTTTTTTGCTATCCACAATTGCTGACCGGTGAAACGCTAGCCCGTCTCACAGTCACGTTCCACTTTGGTGTCGTTGACTTCTTGTATTAGTTCGAGAGCTCTGACCTAGTCCAACTTTCACTGGTTGGTATATGCTTAAATGTATTTCTCTTATGTAGTTTTGCTCTCATTATCTCAGAAGGAGAAACTTATTGATGACCTTCAGAGTCTGCTTTTATCAGTACTCAAACGATGGATAGCTGAACTATCCTCAAAGATAGTATATTTGTTTACTCAAAGTTCGTATGCACTTTTTCTTATGATTTGGCATCGTAAAGTGCTTCTTTTGTGCATGTTGAATAGAAACTACTAAGATGTTTTATTGAACTGTTTTGTTAGAGAACATAGATATATCAAAATTCGAAACTGTAGGAAGAATCTTGTGTTGTCTCTTGAATGAGCTAGCTAATTTGAAAATGGAAGAAAAAACTCTTTTATTTTCTATTTGCGCTAAAAGAAAATTATTAGAAAAAGATATCGAAATTACATAAATGATTTTCCAGTTAGGTAAATGTTTATCGTAGTCCTAGCTAATGCAATCCTAACAATAGGACTAGATATCTCATACTATTCCATTTACTTAGTCTCTTGGGTTAAGCAATAATATATCTTTCTCCCTGTAAGGAAAAGGTTAAGAGTAATGAAGTTACTAAAGTAGAGAGATGTAGAATAGTTTATTGCAACACCCTCAATGAAGAGAAAAATTAAAGAGTCACCCTTGAAAGATGGTATAATTCTAGTTGTACCTACAGTTTGTTTGAAGAATTCAATTTCACTTTCCTATTAGTATCACTTTTTTTTCCGGCTAAGCATAGTTTTATTGAGGTCTTGATAGTATGTGCACATGTGTTGCCCATTTTCTATTCTTGATTTCCCTTGCTCAGTGTTTAGACACGATCACTTAGTTTGGACTGGAATGTAAAACTGGAGTGGCTGGTGAAGGTATTTCTAATGCTTGCAGCAGCTCCACTTCCTTCCTTACCTCTCCTCTTCGGTTTAACGAGGCTTTTTAACGCACTCATATAGATTTAATTGTGCAGAGATGTTGCTCCGACATGCCTTTTTGTCAAATCTTATGAAATTAGTATTGAGTTATAGCATGGTGTTTCTAATTTGTATTATATATATCTCTTTTCATGTTCCATAGTCAAGTAGATGTCTAACTGTATTGTGGTTCAGGTGCTTCAAAGAGCTTTAGCCTCTCTTTGGAAGTGGAGGGAGGAAAGCTGGACGATTCAGCATAACATGTATACTTTTGCACGACCATTCTATTGGAAACTATATGAAAGCAAAGGGGCTAGGTTGGATTTAAGGCTCAGTCCTGGTACGTATGCTTATCTCCATTTTCACCCATGATTTTGCTTTGTTATGACCTAACCATAAAATATATGTGGTGTAATCGGTGGCTTCTTTGAAGCTCTGTTGCACGAGTTATAGATTTCTCATTGAATAACGGATTTTCCCAAGCGTCGGTATTTGCAGGAGATTATCAGACAACTGAGACTGAGGTACAAAGTCTTCCACGTTTGTTTTAAGGTCATTTGCACAAGATATTTTGTTCGGTTTATGGAGAATTGGAGAAAGTAACATAAGAGAATGCTCTTACAGGATAGTATGAACAATACAAACAGCATGGTGGAGGTCTGCAACTACCAAAAAATGTATCCTTTACATTCAGAGTCATGTTTCACCTTACATCAGTCATATGCCTCTTTTTAGCAAATAAGGGAACTCTTTATCAAATTGTCACTAATCGATTTCTGCTCTTTAATTCCATAGAATTGAAACACCAACATGTGAGGGCTACACTAGTTGCATTCCGAGCAAGACGTTCATCGAGCATTACAAAAGAGGATGGAGAAACGTTGGCAGTTCATGAGAAGGGTGTCTGATCTAGCGCTGATCCATTTGCTGGCCTTCCACAAATGCGTGTTCTCCGTCTGAATTCAAGCATAAGCTAGTTAGAAGAGATGGTGAAGATAATGATGAAAATCAAGCTTCAGCCCAGACTTAAGGTCCGGTAAGAAGGGGGAGTGACTTCTAATGAATCTGCTTTATTTTCCCCAATTTTACATGGCATTTGGGCATTTTCCCAATTTTGCATAACACTGAATACGACGAGACTAGGATGATTATTTTTTATCTTCTTTGGCGAAGGTACAAAATTGGGATGATCAACAAAGAGTGCTTGCGTCTGGAGACACATATGTATCTAGTAGGTCTAGGCTCCAGCACAAGAAACTGCAGCAGTGGAGATGTTATGTATCAAAAGATTACCGCTTTCTCCATCATCTGATGCATCTCCAAGCCTCGAAATCGCTTCAACAAGAGCCAGTTCATGCTCCTGCACTCGGTATAAGAAACAGGTCAAGCACAACACCTCTGAGACTAAGAGCAATGAAAAGAAAAGTGGGTCTATAGAAAGTGGGACCTTGAGCATTTTCTTAGCCTTGGCAATCTCAACAGGGTCAGGATTGTGTGTATCGAATACCTTTTGTACCTGTTATTAGAAGTTGTCTTTTAAAGTGTCGTAGCAGTGAGTTCTGTTATTGGTTGTATATGTAATAGTACCTCCTTCACTAATGAATCAGTGTTGAACAATTCGATATCATCTGTGGCTGGTGGTAGTTTCTTTACAGCACCGTTCTGCGATGGGAAGGTTGTTTCCCTTCTGGGTTGCTGGCTTCTCATAGGTGGAGCCCTCGCTCTTGCTGACCCACTTCGGTCTAAAGGTCTCTTTGTGCCCGGTCCACCACGGATTCTACGATTAGACATAGAAGAAGGATCTTCGTCCCATCTTATGTCCTCTGGTGATATCTGTCATTAAACCAATCACAGCATCATCATAAATAAACAGAAAATACCACCAATTTGAGAAACTGAAACCATATACAGTTTCTGCAAAATACATCCACTGCACAGACCTCTTTGAGATCCACCCATTCCCAAGTCTCATTCGGCGTATTTATATCGTAAACCAATGCATGGCGACCCTGCAAACAAAGAATATGAATTAGTATTTTTACTTCTTAACAGAAATTTGTGATTCTTTCAACTACGCCTTAAACCACTTTTACATCCGGTACTAATACCAGTTTGTTCAGTTCCATAGTGATTCACCCAAATTACCTCAAGAGGATTATAGTCAGTGATGACAGCCTCATAGAAGAAATTGTCATCGGGCCACCTCGTCCAAACTTTTTTCCCAATGAGTTGGTCTGCTTCAGCAGAAACATTGGCTGTGAAGACAGCAGATCGATTATTAAACGACCTACTAGTGGCTGGACCTGAACCATACTGCATTGGCTTCGCACTAGGCATAACCGACAAATGCGGAACCTGCCCCAGCTGTATTACACCAACAAATTTTCATGATCAGCACACTGATAAGAACAGAAACTAATAATAACGGAGAAACGAGAGTGGAAATACAAACTGATTGAGAGGTCTTCTGTTTCTTGCGAGACATGGACACTGTAGGACTCGGTAATAAATCATGAATAGACTGTGATGTGCCGAGCATGGCAGCTGGGTGTCCCCCTGTCTGTCTCCATTCCCTGGAAACATAACCACAACATGTATAAAATTATCGATCATTTTACAACAGTAGGAAAGATCTATGAAGTGCACAAACCTTATTCTGCGAATTGTCTCGTCATTGTTAACCCTTGAAAGAATTTCCCTATGCTCATCATCGGACACTCTGAGTTCTTTTCTAAGTTCTGTTATTAAACCTTCTTTCTCCTGAATGTATCAATATACTGAAAATTTAGTAAACCACAGAAGGTTAAACAACATAAAAATGAAGAGATAAAAAAAAATTAGTACCCAGGTGATGGCATCAGACTGAGCCTTGAAAGCGCGAAGTACAGATGCGTAAGCTTCTTGTTCTAGACTATGTATTTGGGCCTCCATATTGCTCTACACTCTAAAGCGCGGTGCAGAATCTACAGTAGTTCTTCTGTTTACCGCAGCTCGTCCTTGTCTTGAAACTCGATTCTAGAAGCATAAAAGAAATCATTATCACAGCATATATAACTATATAATATTCCCGATGGATTTAGTAAAACTATCAATTTGCAGCATTGGCTTCTATAAACTCACGAGCTAATTGTATGTATAGTTTAGATATGCAATCAGGAAATAAGAATAGACGGACTCCCTATATACTTTACCGACGGTGATTTTTTTTTTTTGGCATATGGGGATTTACAGTGTTGATTCTAATCTCTATCAAGTCTCTTCTCAATCCATTCCACACATAATCTGAATCTAACAGCAATTTGTCTCAACTCGCGCCATGGCCACTACAATTGGGCGACATATTAAAGAAACCGAAAAAGTTAGCGCCTCAAAAACTGCTGCAACACCCAAAATCCATACTTTCTTGAATCTAGATTGTCTCAGATGCAGATGAGAAGATACATTATCCTGCGATGCTTCATATGCCAATGCATTAAGCACCTCAATTTAGCTCAAAATGGCCTAATTATATCCAAAACACAATCGTCTACCACTATTCCTGCAGCTTATGACAGAATTTCATTAGAATCCCAACAAGCAGCTCCGCATAATAGAACTCTGAGATGCCCGTATCGCCAATCGCATTCAAAAGGTACCTAATTTGCCAACCCAGAGAAAAATCAAGTGGAAATTCAGGATTACCCCAACTCGACAAACCCTAAACCCTAATTCTTTGTTATACGACTTATAATCCCTTCCATTGATTTATCACGCCACAATCTCAATAACAGAGACCAAGCGCGGGAGAAACAGAAATCATTTTTTTGAAATTGAATTGAAAATTGAAAAAAGGAATCAGATTTCCAAAAGGGTTGTATCCTCGGATTCAATCAGGGAATAGGGAAAGGGAAGGCAAAGCCCGCACGACATCGAATGAGATCCAAGAGCTTACCCACTGCTGCTATCTATAGGTCCACACTCCACATCTAGAAACGACTATCCGAGGTAAACAAGGAAAAAATGGAGATCTTCAAGCATTGCACAGCTTCGATATGGCGAGGAGACAAGTCAATCGAGGACCCGATGCAATTGGTTGAAGATAAGATAATTAGGGTTCCGGTAACAGAAGGAGAGGGTTGGAAGAGAAAACCGACACGGCTCAGGCGAAGGGGAGGCTAGATTTCGCAGGTCGGAGACGAAGAGGATCCAAATTTTGCATTGCTTTCATTTCATTTCATTGATTGATTTATTATTATTATTTTATTTATTTTTCGTCTCAGATCCGGATTCGAAAATGAAACTCTTTACCAAAAAAGAAAAGAAAATGAAACTCCAAAGTTTGTCGTTTATTTGGGAACGTTCACTTATTGCACCCTTAACTTTGTTTTTTTGGAACTTTGCATTCTAAATTGTATTTTCGAATCAACTTGCACCCCAAACCTTTCTGATAGTTGCATCAGTATCACCTCAAATTAAATTACTTTTTTATTATCTATATATATTATAAATTCTGAAAGAAATATAATAACTGAGTGAATGTAGAGCTGAGAATTTTAATTTTTATGTTAATCGATACATTTATGACAATTGCTAAGGGTTTTGTAGTCATTAACTCCATAGCATTGATTGCACTAGGGAGTTGAGGGTTTTTAAGTTGCAATTAGTCGCAGTTAAAATTTCGCTGATTTCGAACCGTGCAAGACTCAATGTATACAGTTAATCGCAATTAAAATTTTGGATTGTTCAGGATTCAATGTAAGCAATTAATCACAATTAAAATTTCCCTGATTTCGAACAGTTCAAGATTTAATGTATGCAATTAATCGCAATTAAAATTTCGGATCGTTCAATATTTAATGTATGTAATTAATCGAAATTAAAATTTCGCTGATTTTTAACAGACGCTTGATGAGGAGCCGGCGAACGAAGATACCAGGCGGTACGGGCGGCTAACAGTCTCAGTGGTAGAGCCATCTCTTTCTCCGATGAGATATCGCCGGTGGTCATCGAAGACATGTATGTTGAAGAACAGACGCTTGACACAGATCCGACGATCAAATGTAGCATGCAGTACGGGCATCTAAAATTTATTTGTGAATTTGCGCAATGGTATTTAATGGTTCAAAATTTTCAGTCTTTCGTTTATTTTTTCAAATCTTAGACTGGTATATTATTTAAAAATAGTGTTTCAACATATTACAAATTGTCGGTATAAATTTCATCGAATATTAGTTTGTTAATTATACATGTTTGGTAAATCCAATGTTGTCAAATGCGAAAGGCGACATGAGGCGACAATGCCAAATATCGCCTCAAATTTGAGACGCCAACGAGGCGCTAGCTTCATTGAAAAAGGCGACCTATTTAAAATAACTATAAATTTATACAAATATCATATATTACTCAAGAAAAAAGACACTTTTTTAATTTTATTATTACTTATTTATTCTAATATTTTAATATTAAAAACTAGTAGTTTGATGGATGAAATAATAATTTTAATGGCTATTTTAATCAATATTATTAATCTAGGGACCTTAACACAATTTTGAAAATATTAAAAACCCTAGCTTAGACTCTGTCACTTTCAAGTTTCAAGTGCAGTCACGCTTCTTCTCATTCCTCAAAACTCTATTTGTTTTTTCCTCTTCCATGGTTGCTCATTCTCTGCATATTTAAGGTAATTTCTTCCTTTTGAACTTCATGGATCACGTCCTCCTCCCTCAACCTTCGAGGTGTGCGCCTCTCGCCTCAGAAAAAGGCGCCTGAGGCGCTCTGAAGCGAGCGCCTCTTTGAAGGTAGCCGCCCCAGACATGTCTGGGGCGGTATAGCCCAAAATCGCCTCAGGCGACGAGGCGCTCGCCTTTGACAACAATGGGTAAATCACCTCGCGCGATGCGTGGAAAATGCACCTAGTGTAAAGAAAACTTATGGAAGAACCCCAAGGCCTATCTTGGGGAACTTCAATACTTTCCTGGTATTGAAGTGGCCAGATATGACAAATGTATTATATTATCTCAGCGAAAGTATTCTCTTGAGTTGGTTTCCGAGGTTGGCTTGGCTGGGTGTAGACCTGCTAAAACTCATATGGAAACTAACCTTAAATTGACCAGTAAAGCTTTTGATGACAGTTTGGATGGTGGCTCGACTGATCCTGTCTTACATGATGTTTCCTCCTATAGGAGGCTGATAGGCAAGCTCCTTTACCTAACGATCACTAGGCCTGACATTGCTTTTTCCTTGCAGCACTTAAGTCAGTTTTTAAAATGTCCTAAAAGATCACACTTTAATGCTGCTATGCGTGTGGTCAGGTATGTTAAGGGTGAAGTTGGTAAATGCATTCTCTTATCTGGTTCTAGTAAGATAGAGTTGGTGGGGTTCACAGATTCTGATTGGGCTTCTTGCCCAGAAACAAGGAGGTCTCTCACTGGTTATTTGATTTAGTTGGGAGACTCCCCTATCAGTTGGAAGGTAAAGAAACATGATACAGTTTCAAAATCTTCGGCAGAAGCTGAGTATCGTAGTATTGGGCATGCTATATCCGAGATTGTTTGGTTGAGAGGCCTGCTCATTAAGCTTGGTTTTTCCCAAGACAGCCCCACTAGTATTTTCTGTGATAATAATGCTGCTGTGAAAATTGCTTCCAACCCTATTTTTCACGAGAGGACTAAACATATAGAAATTGACTGTCACTTCTCACGTTTACGTTTCTTGGATGGTACTGTGAAGTTTTATCGTGTAGATACTGAAAAGCAGGTGACTGATATATTCACGAAGGCCTTACCAGCAAAGAAGCATTTTTATTTGCTAGATAAGGTTGAAATGAAGAACATTTATCTGGCTGCTGGAGATGAGGGGGAGCTGATAAATGAAGATGGAAGCAAGGTTGCAGGTAGGGATGGCAACGGGGCGGGTCGGTGCGGGTTTTCGCAGACCCGGACCCGCCCCGTTGGTAGTGTACCTCCCGGGTCGGGTCGGGTCAAAAATCCCGCGGGTCGACCCGCGGGGCCCCGACCCGACGTGAACATTTTTTTTTTTTTTTTTCACTTCTCAATATTAAATATAATTTTTTTTGCCAAAATATTACATTATATGTAAATTCAAACCATAAATCTAACATCAATCAAATACAAACACATCAAATTCATCACCAAATACAAATTCAAATCCGAATACCAAATCAAAATTAACAAATCCTAATAATCTAAATATACATCTATTTATAATTTGGTCCATGTTATTTATATAGGTACTATATTAATCATATTGTTTAGTAAATGATACATTATATTAACATTAAAAAAAAAAAAGTAAAAAATATATACATAGACATTTCGGGGCGGGTCAACGGGGCCCCGTGTCCCTAGACCCGGACCCGACCCGACTCGGGTCCGACCCGCCCCGAACCCGACCCGTGACCCGCGGGTCGGCGGGTCCTCGGGTCAAAACCGGGTCGGGGCCCCGCGGGTCAGCGGGGCCCCGAGACCCGTTGCCATCCCTAGTTGCAGGTGTTTCTTTGAAGTGTCCAGCTTGAGGGGGAGTCTTGGATGTCAAGCTGGACTGTGCTACACGGACTGAACTCGTTTTCTTTTTTCTGTTTGTTTGTTAGTTGGGCCGTCTTGTTTGGGCCATCTTGTTTTCTATTGGATTGGTTTAAGTTCCTTCTTTTGTTGTATGGACAGCAGGCTTAATCTGGACCGGTTTGAGTCCGGATTGCTTTAGTGGTTTATTAAGGTGAGAGACTACCGGTTGAAGGAACTAGTCTCGATGAACCGCAAGTCTCCTTGTCACGTTCTCTCTTCTCTCTGAAACCTCTCAATCTTCTTCCACCAAACTAGGGTTTGAGAAATCATCATGGTATCAAAGCGGGATCGGCTTCTTCCCTGATGATCGATCCTCACCTCGCTTGCTCCGCTACGCGTTGTTTCGTTTTGTTCTTCACCTGCGTGGATCGTTGTTTCCGTGGCAACGATTCGCACCTCGCCTGACGCTTCTCGGTCGATTCCCCTTCCTTGAATCGATTCCTCTCTTTCGATTCAAGGATCGTGAGTTGATTGTTTGACCACTATCAGTCGGCTCTCAAGGATTCTCACCTTTTGTTCTCTTTGGTGGATTTTGGCATATTTACCTCTCTATCACCTTCTGTCTTACATATAAGAATAATCAATGGATTTGGAAGATCTATGATATATCAATTAAATTTAAGGACCAATGCTTATGTACAACGAGTGACCTAATTAATATATATAGTTATATATACGTATGATCCAGTACCACTATATAATAATATGCATGTGTTAATCACATTATGACCTAGCTAGTACTACTTATATAATATATATATATATGCATGTGTTAATCGTTTCATTACACAATCAAATCGAAATATAATAACTTATAGAAATATATCTTATAGTTATAAGCATGCATGCATGCATTGCATGCTCCTTCCTGCAGTTTCTGTGAAGGTGAATTAACAAAAGCAAAAGTCAGGAGATACGCTTCTTGCTAGCTAGCTACTTTAAATCTTTAATTTCTCCCATCTATCTATCTATATTATATTTTATATAATATAATATGGCTAATGTGGTGTTCACAAGTAAGTTTTTAAGCCATTTTCTACTTTCTAATGTCAAGTTAGCTATTTTTAATTGATCTATCTATGTCAAACATACAAATAGTGAATCATATGCCATACCTCACATGGATTAGTTCTAATTGCTTCATTTAAAGATCTTTATTCACCCTCAAAAAACGTTACCAATTTTTTTGTATATCACATCTTTTTATTTCACTTGCATAAATTTCATGATAATAATTTTATATTTTTTAAGACTTTTGTGTATTAATTTTTATTGAATACTAAAATACATGTTATGAAGGGTTAGAATGTCAAATCTTTATTAATTTACATTAACATTGTTATGGACATACGGTTGTATATCCTATTCCATCCTAGGCCTAATATATATATAATAAATTTATTAGGTTAGTTGGTAAAGACAGTTACACAGTTCGGAACCTGCTGCCATCATATAGAAAGTAGCAGGCAACTCTCTAGAAATTCCTTAAAAGTTAAGAAGAGTCCTCCTAATTAATTATTTATTAAGAAGAAAAGAGAAGGCGTAGTGTGAAATCATTGTTTCTCTCAATCAAAACACATTTATATGGTATCCTCCTCATCTTTCTAATGCTATTTATTCCTATTAATTAATTTAATGAGTGTTCAAAGAATCCAATACGATTGGATTTGGAGAGTTAATCAGATATTCTTTCCGCATAAGAACATTTAACTGATCTGGGTCAATACAAACTTGGCGCACAAGTAGTTACTGTGCTGAAATATATAATAATATACTTACTAATTTATCTCAAAAAATTAAATTGCTAAGTCTAAGTTAAATTTGATTTTGGCCCAAAATAAAAGTTAAATTTGATAGCTCTGTTTGATTATGAAGACACATACACGATGCCACTAAAATTTAAGTAGTAAAATTTCAAATTTCTCCTAGCAGCAAATTGCATGTTCCTTTTCTTTTTCTCATCATATTTATTTATTTCCTCCTGTTTCTTCCCAGATTAATTAATTAAAAGAATAAAAAAAAAAAACTATATACTTACCATGGATTATTATTATATTAATAAGGCAAATTAAAGAAGCTTGCTTTAATCACCTTTTCCACTTTACTCTTTATTCTCGTCCCTTGAATTCAGTGTTGATAGCAACGAAGTAATCAAGGACGTGCTTCTCGTTTTTTTTCTTCTTCTTCTCGTTTTTAAAGCTTGCAGATCTTTAATAGTACTATTAGAACAGTCATATTCAAATAGTCATTCAGAGGTGAAATCTTCTCTAATTTAAAAAGTTTTCATTCATATATTCGAACCAACTGCCTGCTGCTCTTAATTCATATCTTTCGAGATATGTAAACTAAGGTTGGGCATGGAAGCGGCACGACCCGGACCAAAACTGGTTTAAATAGTTTCAATATGAAAATAATCAATTTATTTATGTTACTAGTTTATTGCTGAAAAAAGAAACTTTAGTCTATTTGAAACCGTTTTAGACTGGATCGAAATTATTTTGCCAAAACAATTTCTCTCCGAGCCAGAATCGGCGGACCAAGATTTACACTAATAAAAAAAATCAGTCCAACCAATTCTTTCAAAGTAGAACGGTCTCAATAAACATAATAACGGTATTTTGTTATTAGTTTATTCTTTGTAAATCTGGTCTGTTTAGAACTGATTCTAGTCTAGCCCGACTGGACTGATTTTTCCCAAATCCTAATGTAAATGAAACTTAGAGATATAGAGTCGAGTGTTTCTTAATATATAATCCCAGATAAAAATGTTACATTTTCTTAATAACACTTTTTCTTCATTTTGAAGGGAACTCCGTCTCCACACCAGGGAAACACACGACACTAACTCGAACATGCCAATAGAAAACACCGTTATTATATATATTATATAATAATATCACATACTCCTAGCAAGCATGTCCTTAAACCTACGGTCGGATTCTTGTTTCTCCAGAATGAACTTCTCACGGCATTGGGCGATGAACACGTCAGCAAGCTCGTCAATCTCATTTCTCTGACCACCGCCGCCAGCAGCCTCCTCCCCATCGCCGGAAACCCTCTTCTCTTCCAGCCACCGGAGGTAGCCACTCAGCTCCGACGAGTCATGATTATACATTTCAGGCCCGCACTGCCACGTGGAATCATAGTATACGTGGGTGGAGGTGGGGAAGTCGGTGGGAGGGACAGACCAGGAGCGGGAGGAGCACCAGTTGTAGTGCATACGGAAGGAGCCGCAGTGAATCTTGTTCTTCTTGTTCCTCGTCAAGTAGATGAAGAAATGGAGGGGACGACGAAGCCGGTGATCTCTCCAGAAAAACGACCTCGTTTTGAACATCTTGACGAGGAAGGACCGGAATGAAGTGAGGACATCGACTAGGCGACGCAGCGGCGACGATGCTATGCCGGTGTGGATTAGGGTTTTTTGTGGCATCTTTTTTGAAGAGAAGGTATTAGAATGGAAATGAAAGCTTGGTTTCAGGTGTTGGTTATATATATGGTGCTTGAATGTGAATTGGGTTGGAAAATTAATATGAAGTGAATCTCTTTTATAAAAGCTTAGTTTGGGTTCCTAAATTGCCCTTTGTATCTTCACGTAATCACGAGAAGGTCCGTGTATTAGTTCGTGGGTACGACTGCGAAGTTTCCTCTTTCGGTATTCAAGGTGGAACGTGATCAGTAGCGAAGCCACCGGGAGATATATTTTGGTATTTCACATTACGAGGTTAAATTTGTTATTAAAAAAAAAAGTTACATTTTATATTGATGATGTATAAATTATTATTGGAGAATCTATACCTATATTAAAAGAATTATTAGGTAAAAAAAAAAAAAAACAGCCCGTCCGTAATGGATGCCTAAAATACGGTCAGGGTTTGGTACAATACAATTGAATTGATGATACGAACCCTTTAAATAACTTTATGAGACACGGTAAAGAACCTCATCATATCAATTGAAGATTTTAGTACATCAGCTTTTATATATTCTTAGGAAGAATCAGTATTGTCACTGTCCAAAGGTTTCATCTAACTTTGCCCTTTATATTTTCTCTTATTGATTATTTCAACTTTAATTTTCTAATTCAAAATTGTGAAAACTATTTTTTTTTATCACAAAAATAGTATAGTTTTTTTAGTTTCCCGTGGAAGATCCTAGGGAACTCATCAAGAGGACAACACTCGTAACATGTTTGTTCCACACCTAAACTAATCATTACTCATATCGGGGTCAGTCCGTAAATGGTAAGGTGTTAATCATAAATATTTTTTAATTCTCATGGTTATCAAAGGTGTTGATCATAAATATTTTTTAATTCTCATGGTTATCAACGATGTTGAACCCATGACCTCTAATTAAGGAATTTGAACTACTACGCCTATATTACATAGTTTTTTTAGTGTAGTTTGGCTTACTCTTCTTATATATATATATATTGAAAAAAAATGCATCTTTCTTAAGATAAAGTTACAAATACATGCTTGAATTGAAATTTGAATGGGTCAAGGAAGTTAAAAAAAAATGTTGAAAAACATATGTAACTGTTCCACGCCTCGCTTTTTCTCCCTTTTCTATTAAAAATAAATATATAGAAATTATACATTTTGATCAAATATTTATAATTTTTAATATTATATTAGAAAACAAATCCAGGTATAACTTCAGCGGAATCTTCTAAGTGTCATAATAGCATTTTAACGGAAAATTTTGGATATAATTAATTGAATGTCTTATATATCTAAGTATACAAATCACCGCGAAAGGCTATATATATATATATATATATATACACTAAAAATGAACATCCAATTTTGCTGTTTCCCTAAGTAATTATTTTTAAACAAGTACTGTTTTTCAGTTTTTTGTTTATACATATATTTGGGATTATAATCCAATTACGTGTATCTCCTTGCAAATGGTTGATAATGATATATATTGTGTACAGGTACAAAATGAGTTAGCTGTCCATGAGTAGAGATACAGGTCATAAAGGCAATCATAAGTCACACATTTTGTGTGGTAACTTTGAGAGATTTGTGTGAAATGGTGATATCACATTGATTGTGTATACAAACTCATTAAGTTCATCAACCTTTGAACTAATTTTAGATCTTATGGCAAAACAAAACTAATTTTAGATTAATTTAGAATTTTGTTTATATAGCAGAAACAATTGATAAATTGTTATTAGGTTTGACAAAGGAAGCAGGACATTTGTTACTATAAGATATCTCAATACACCATTATGTTCTGATATGTTAACATTCTTAATACACTTTCAAATTTAATAATATAAAAATTTTAAAACACTAATTTAGAAAGAATGAAATATTTAAAAAATGTACATGTGGTAATTTAAAATTACTTCAAAGTTTAAAATGATTTCCTAAATTCAATTTTCTTACATATTTAAAATGTATTTAAAAAAAAAAAAACGTTCTTAAGAGTCCAAACCATGGGTTCTCTTTTTTTTTTGTTTATTTGTATTCTAAGTATGCATATTTTTTTTTTAATTTATAAAATTATGTTTTGTTTTAATATATTTTTTGGGTAGTATATATATATATATATATATTTTGCAACTTACATTTTACATTATTGAAATATTTTCTTTTATTTCATAAATTACTTTTTAAATACTATGTTCCTTATTTTCATGTGTATTAATTATTTGTTGAAAATAGATTTTTCACTAGATACTAAAGTACTTATTTAGCTGCACAGTAGTATCAGTATAATTAGTCTTTATTAGTACATTTTAACGATATAAATTATAAATAGATAATTTTTTAACACATAAGGTGTATAATTAAGACAACAATTCCATATTTATATAGTGGTTCTCTCAACAACGTAAAAAAGAAATTGGCATTACAGATACAACAATTTCATATTGTCCATAATCCATTACTCCATTAGTATAGTTTGTTTATACTGCATACAAAAACTTCTCATTAATTTGATTCACGAAGCAAATCATTCATCCCAAACTATCCTCTCTCAGGAAAAAAAAAAAATATTCTTAAGTATTTCCAAATTAAATGAAAGTTGAAGAACAACATTATGAATATGAATTATGAAATTCTCAAAATACATTTAAAGAATATTATAATTAGTTGTAACGTAAAATTAATACCTGTCATATAAAAAATATCCATGATCAAATACTCCAAGAGAAGATCATTCTAAAATTGGCACTTAAAACACCCTGTAAAAACTGAAAAGAAAGGAAGTAATAGAAAATACACAAGGCTGATCAACATAAGTTTAAAGTCGAGTCGAGAGTCGAGCTTGATTCTTATTGTTATTCTTATTTAATAATAACTACTAATTATTACATAAGTCAATCGAGTTCGAGTTTAGTCGTGTTGATTCGAACTCGATTTTTTTAGTTATGAGAAACGTTAGTTTATTTTGATATATAACTGACTAACGAGTCGAGTCGAGCTCGATTACATCAAGCTTAGATTCGAGTCGAATTCGGACTCGACCGAATTCGAATTCGAGTTCGAGCTTGACAAATACTAATCGAGTCGAGCTCGACAAATACTTGACTCGTTTAGAGCCGCACCTTCCGATACGGCTACCTTGTTACGACTTCACTCCAGTCCTAGCTTGTGTCAAGAATCTCAAGATCCAGTCAATAGAGTGCAAGTTGCCATATTATAAACAATGCAGGGGCAAGTCCAGTATACATTTAAAATACCGGAGTAGTATTGGTAAATATGAAGAGTTTGGGGGTGAAATGCCATATCCTTTCTAATCATAAGATTCGTCAGGACATGGGAGTGCGATGCCGATGCGAACTCCTCTCTCTCAGTCAGTCTCTTGCTGTGCTGTGGTGTCTTCTCCTCTTTCATCGTGTGTCCTTCTCTTTCCCAAGATCTACAATTTTGGTGCCGTGACCCGACTATGGACGATTCCGTTGACCTCACTGTGCCGGATGCTGATCCGAATCCAACCAACCTTCTCCACCTAAGGCGAGAGCCATTTGAGTATGGACTCCTCCCAATCCCAAAGCTCATCCTAACCGACCCCATTCAAACCCTCGCACCTCTTAAGGAGAAGCTGCTTTCCCAGTCCCAGACTAATCGGATCGACTCAGCTCTGCTCGCAGACTCACTCCAAATCTCGATCGACCAGGCTAAGCTCATTCTCGACACCCTCGCCTCCGTCCTCCATTCCCAATCGGACCCGCTCGTCAGGGCCAGCGGCGATGAGGTTAAGTCGGTTAGTGCTGACCTGCGCGATCTGATCTTGTTTCTCTACATCCAGTCGTACAAGAAGTTGCTGCCAAGGCCACATAAGGATGCTGCTGCTGTTGCTGATGTATGGCCGTCCACGTCTGCGTTCGACGCCCATTTGTCTGCATTGTCACCTTTGCAGGTATTAAATTCAGCTTTTCCCATGTTACATTTTGCAATTGAATAAGATTAGGCATGTATTGGAGCTGAAATTTAGAGTATTGTTCAGTCAGAGATGCCATTATCGTTCCGTTTCTTTATCTAGAGGCTGGAATATGGATTACAACGTTGTAAATGCAAAAACGGGGTATCTTGACAAAAAAATTGTGTGCTTACGTTAACGTATTAGTATTTATGCCGGCAGTGCAATAGATAACCACTGTCTCATATTTTGTAAGAACTATCGTGTCCAATATTTATGTTCGCAATATATGTATGGTTAAAGAAAGAAAAATTTGGTGGAGATGCTCCTTTTTTTGGCCAACTGGTGTAGATGCTCCTCGGTGTAGCCTTTTTGACGTTTTCTGGAAGCTTCATTTTGAAAAACTATATATGATTTTTTACTATTGCCACTTAAGAGCTATGAATCCATATATTCATCCCAGAAAGGATGGTTTGGTTTGATTGTCATTTGCAATCAGTTAGAGGGTGTTTCATCATTTTATGAGTAACACTTGAAGATTTATTGTTGATATAGAGATTGTTGGATAATATATCTTTTTTTTATTGTTGGCCAACATTTAATAGTAGATCTAAAGTTGGAGTTTAAAGTGCTTTAATCGTACATTGTATTTCTTGATACATTCTTCTGACTATCTATGGTTAAATATTTGCTTAGCTGGAAATAGAACCTTATTTGTGGAAAATGACTTCATGACTTTGCAGCTTGTACGGAGCAACAGCAGGCGCTTTATGCCATCACAAGCCGATGAAGAGACTCACCAGTTATCATATTTGCAGAAGCATATGGGTAACATTGTCACCCTTTTGGCAGATCCTGTCGAGGGGGAAGGTGATGAATCTCTGGTTAGTGCTATCACATCTTGGCATCTTGCCACTGTGTCTTCATTGTGTTATTTCTTAGCAAGAAACAAAGGATTCAGCAAAAGCTTGTTTACTTTCTAGAAGAATCAAATGATCAAATATGAAAATTCTCTTTAGGATCTCCGGGGAATGTTATAGTAGTAAGTGGACAGGTTGTATTTACTATAGTTAGGCAAGCATTGTCCACATTAATACAGGCATCACTAACTGTAATTCAGTTATATGTGTTAGGTCTTGACCATGGAAAGTTTTGAGCACCTTGGTCTCTTGATTCAATTTGGTGATAAAGAACCAGATGGGATACCATTAAGCCAAATGGCTCCTTTCTTTGCAAATTCAGATCCAGATATGCCTGCAGTTCCTGTCCCTGTTGTGCAAGTTCATGACTGGCTTTTAGAGAACATAACCGCTGCTTTGGAGAACACTGCTGGAAGACTATCTACTAAAGAGAATGGGCCTTCAAATATTTCTGACCATGATGTCGCCATGTCTGAAGCCTCTACAGCTTCAACTAAATCGTCAACAAGTGCTAGAGGCTCATGTTTCATTGAGGGCATCTCCAAGTCATTTTTGGTGAAGCAAGCATCTGAGCTCAAGGGCTCTTCTCTAAAGGTTAATCTATATCATACTTACTGCTACAGTCTGTTCTGCAATTGTGGAAACATAAATCTTTCCGTGACAGCTTTCTGTTTAGCAATATGGGTAACTGTTAAGATAGTTTAACAAAGCTTAAAATGGGAGCTTCTCATGTACTATGAGATAAAAAGTCCAGAGTCATTGAGAACTTCCCATTTCCAAACTGAAACAATGCAACATAATTGTTGCTTTTTACCTGAGATGGTTATAGGCTATAGCTATTTTTTTTTTCCTTCTGTTCACTCACTGCTTGTGGAATTCTGAAATTTCAGGTTCTGAATTGTCATGATTCGACTATCTATATCCTTTCACCTTTGAGGTATGCTACTATATATGGATGCTCAGACACTACTATAATTCTTGGAGCTGTTGGAAAGGTAAATTCCACCAACAATTATTTCTTTAAATTTCTAGAAATTGCTATAATGCTTAAAAAAATATCTTATTCCATGGTTTTTCCTCTGATTTATGGCAATTTTATCTTTTAACTCTTGGGTTTAATGAATGATGAAAAAACTGTTGCTGCAGACTGTTTGTTCTTAATTTTGGTAGGAAGTTAGAGAGTTAATCTCAATGAGGCATTTACTCGTCAAATTGAGATTTGGTGCTTCCCTTGGTGTATATTATACGGCTTCTCTATTTTCCTGTTTGAGTTTGTGTGCATTTGCTTTGTTAATTGTTAATAAGCTGTCACAGCTTTTTATACTATTGCGTAAGTAATGAATGGATGATTGTTTAAGTCTATATATCCAATTTCAAGAGTGGTGATTTCTTGCCTTAACTGTTTGAGCCAATGTTTTAACAGGCTGTTCGAATAGAGCATTGTGAGAGAGTTCATGTTATCGTTGCTGCAAGAAGAGTCTGCATTGCCAACTGTCGTGAATGTGTTTTCTTTTTGGGAGTGAATCAGCAACCACTTATTGTTGGTGATAATCATAAGCTGCAGGTAAATAGTTGAACCATTACTATTTGTTCTGAACTCTTGTATACTGTAGTCTTTTTTAGTTTATTTCTCATTCATGCTGTTTTCGATCGAGTCAAGACGTAGATGATTTTTGAATCTTGCTTATTGTTAAGATCATTCAACTGTAAACTAAGAGAAACATGTCCATGGTAAGTGTTCATCACGGGGTCTCGTCAAAAGGTTATGTTATCTGTTTTAATACTTTGTGTGGTGTAAAGTTTAATCAATTGGTATTCTGTATTGTATAGTGTTTAATATTAGTCAGAGTTAACTGTATTTTACCCTTTAATATTAAAAAAGAACTAACATTTTTCTGGAGGGACACTAGAGCGTAGCGTTGTTATGGAGAATGACTCTTCTATTAAGTTCAGTGAAGCATGTTGCTTTACGAGTGAATTATGGTTCTTATTGATGATTTTTCTTGGGAAAAAAAAATTCAATTAGGTGGCTCCATACAATACATTCTACCCTCAGTTAGAGGAGCACTTGGCAGAAGCCGGCGTTGAGGTTAATATTAACAGATGGGATGAACCGATCACACTTGGGATAGTTGACCCGCACGATTCATTGTCCCATCCTGCTGGTGTTTCAGATGCTTTAGCTGAATCAGCTACACGTTTCGATCCAGATCAGTTTACAAACTTCCTGGTATAGTTTGCCATATCTTTCTTTTTTAATAAAAATTTCAGAAAATTTCCTTTTAAGTTATTTTCACGTCATGATTTTTAACTTGAATGGTAAATTAATGTGTAAAAAATCTTCATCCTTTGAGTTTTACATTGTTTCAAACTTCTAATCTGGAGATCAGATGAATGGATAAGAATATAAGATAATTATGCCTATAAGTTGGAGCAAATGAAGAGCTAGAAGATATATGTACGCTTTATGAATGTTACATCATACATAAGAAATTAACCATACCTTTTTGTTTTGCTATTTATAGATACCAACTGTAGTTGGAGGTGAACTTGGATCAACCAATCACAACCCATTTCAGTTACCAGATGCTTACAGGGAAACACAGCTGAGAAATGTAAGTGCATCAGGCAAAAGTATTTCTTGGGTTAATCATTTGCGGTGGCTAGTCATAGCTTTCTTTTGATGCTTCCATTTTGACCTTGTAAATTTGAATGTTGTATTTCTTTCAGAAGACCAACTTGGAAGAGATAAAGCAAGTGTTGAGGAACGCACCGTTGGCAGAAAACAGGAAAAGAGAATTGTCTAGTGCGATTCATGTTCACTTCAAGGACTGGTTATACGGTAAATTTTCTATTATTATTTTTTTTGGGGCAAAAGGGGTTATACTAGGGTAACAAATCTGACATTACCTGAGGTTTACTCAATATACAGATAAAGTAGTAGAAATATACATCTAGAGTTGTGTAATGATGTTAGTGACATGTATCTTAATTGACATTTGCAGCTTCGGGGAATATCCGACAGCTATACTGCCTGCAGTGATTGATTATGATATAAGATGTATGGCAGTTTAGAGAATGATGCGTGCTTATTGAGTAAACTTTGGTTGTGGCATTAAAAGGTGCGTTGGGGTGCTGCGTTTGTATAACATGTTGTACACTTGACATTGCTTAGAGGCGGGGGCGGTTGTATGTGACAATTATGCACATAGACGAGAAGTACCAAGATTATGATGTACTGTTGTTGTGTTGTTCCCACAAAGCTGCATTGTGTAAGATGGCTGATGATGTTTCACAGAGTTGTATTCAATCGTTCTTTCTTTCTTTCCCAATACTTTGCAGCTGCATCTTTATAATCGTGCCTGCCTGCAAACAAAAATCTCAATCTAGGTAGATTAGATTACACACAACAGCAGTTGAACAAGGATGGTATATAACATATATATACAACAAAAGCATACCACCATTATGTTGGTTTTCGATGGTAGGTGGTAGAATTGATATAGTTAGAGCGCATAGGAATAGGATCCTCACCTAGGAAGCAAGAGTGATGGTATTGAGGAATGAGGATGGTTAAGAACAGAAAATTTGCGGACAAATTTCTTTATTTATTTATTTACTATCACTTTTAATTTGATTGATGTTATCCTGTTTTTTTTATTAAGTTTTCTTTGTACCTTAATTAATACATACGTCTTAATATATTAATTAAGAAGCATCATGGATTACTCCTAGTACTTAACCAGATAACAATTTTGGATGTATCTCTTAATATTAGTAGATAGTTACTTTTAATTTAATGAAAGACTAGTGTGGGCTTAAAAAGAACGAATATTATGATATGACACTAGAATCCAGATTCTTTCATGTGAGACTTGATGGGCTGAACAGATCCAGCAGCGGTCCTTCTTGCATGGGCTTGTTTTGATGGGATATGACTTGGGTTTCTCCCTCCACAAAACGATATCAGAACGCTAGCACGCACAAACGAGAAACTATACACGTGTACGTATGTATATATGTGGTAGCTGTATAGCTAGGGAAGCATGCATCTTCGTTAATCATCCAGTACCAGTAACCCCCAAATCTTGGTTTGGGTCGTCATCACCGGAACCAAAGACGGGACCACCGGCACCGGCAGCATCCTTGACCCTATCTTGGAGAGAATCAACTTGAATTCCACCTTGATCCTCTTTTGAATGAACAATATCAGTCCTAGTCCGGTTTTCTCCTCCGGTCACCGATTCATATACCGTTGCTGTCTTTGATTCCTTTGGTTGTGCTCCCTGTGCACCCGACATTCTCTCTATTCTCACTTACTTGTTTTTAATTACTTGCTCTTTAATGTCCTCTTTAATTTCTGCACTTTGTGTTGTATATATATATATATAATATTAGTACAACACATCACTGTCTCACGTGTACAACATGCAGCAGAGTCGTTATGTACATCTGCCAGCAATGTTATACACGTGGCGGCTGGCGTAGTGGGCAAGTTGGCGATGGATGAATAGCTCTTTGAAAATAACTAATTATTATAGGTGCGCACTACTTAGTTCATTAATTTCTTTGAAGATCACAAATGAGACACTTTAGCTAACATTGCTACGTCCGAAGAAGAGAAACACCGATCAATTAAGTAGAAAGAGGACAGTTGCATCCTCACGTGTCATGGAGAATCACGTCTCCGTCTTATAAGCAATGAATGTGACTATTTGTACCATTTTTAATCAATATCCATAATATAGTGTATATAATAGTTGATAACTAAATTTTAAACCCCACTTAAATATAAAAAAAAAATGAAAAAAAATATACAATACAAAGAGTAATTATTAATCGATCATTTTTGCACTTTCAGTTTCATTCATGTTGATGATCATCAAGAAAGAGACTTTGAGGTTTTGGTTTGTTGCCATTCAATCAGAAAAGAGACATACCTGGTGGGTGGGTCACCAATCACCATCTTTAATTAATGGGTTTCATTGACTTCTGTTTCGCCCAAAATCTTGTTTCAAAGTAAAATCTAGGTTATAATGTTTGAAGAAAACAAAAATTATAATGTTATTAATTAATAATCACTTTACGTTCTTCACCCAAAAAAAAAATCACTTTACGTTAAAATTAATACACTAAAAGAATATTTTTTTTATTAAAAACATTTTTTTTGGTGAAGTATTAAAAACATTTTAACCTCTACTTGCAAATAAAAAGAATCGCTTATAAATTATATTACTATAGAAAAAATTATGGTAATTTAGTTACAATATTTAATATTTATATACCATAGTAAATAAGAATGAAAAATATATATATATACTTATAAAAACTAAAAATATATCATATTATTTCATTACTTAAATTTTTCTAACACTTTTTAAAATTCATAAACGCGGCATATTAATTCACATTAAGAGTTCAGTACGTAGAAGTTTAAAAATTAATTTTAACTTTAAAAGTATTGAATCATCACATTATCTAATTTAATAAAATTATATTTGTTTGGACTATAACATGTCTGTATATTTCGACAAAAATGGTAGCTATCCGATCATCATAATCTAATGTTACATTGTTACTAGGCCCTAAGGAGGGTTTGGTGCACCTAACTAAATAAAAATTAGAAAACATACATAAAATGATGGAACATAAACTTTGTAATTTCAAAGAAGTCATCGTACATGAAATTGCTGCTACACATGTCATTCAGCTACTTATAAGAACTTCACAAAATCTAACGTAAAACACGGGTCACAATTAACAACTTCTCCTGCATATAATAATAATAATAATACCAGCGAAACAACACAAACATAATATAAGCCATCAGAGGATGCTCTAAACAAAAAGCTTTACACAGCGCATTACTACTTCTAATATGTCTCATAGCAACACCTACCAAGGAAATTCCATTAACAGATAGATCCAGTCTTAATAATAATTAACTAAGAATAACACATCCTTTCTACCACAAATCCAACAAAAAAGAAAGAAAAAAAACAATCTTACCATTACCATCACCACCGCTACCATTAATTAGACATTCTTGCTTTGCACATCTTACAACATGCAGTCAGTTCTCGCCGGCAGCCTCCTGAAAAAGTTGAGCGGAACTGATGGCAGCTTGTGCCTGAACCTAGGATGCCTCAACACATAGAATCCTGACAACAGAGCCACCACCTGGAATGGAGTCACATACAGCACCACTGCTGCCACCAAGCAGAATATCACAAACAGAGCCGTGGCACGCGGGTCTCGCCAGCTCAACAGTGACTGCAATCTCTCCCCTTGTGTCGCCAAATCACCCACCACCGTTTGTATCCTCCCCGCAATGCTCCTCAGCCTGTCGTACCTCATCCTCACGATATCAGCAGGCCGGGAGGTCGGGAACGTGTCGAACTCCTCATCGAGCTCGTCAGGGTGTGCTGAGTCAGCATGGGAGAGACGGGTGTCCATGTGAGACGGGTGCCTCGGCCTCCACCTATAGTACCACACTCCGATCAAGAAAAGGTAGAGGAAAATCGTGGGTAATATCAGCTCCGGGTAAATCACTAGTATGATGAACAAGATGTGGATGAGCACGGTTGTTATCGGGTTCTTCCAGTGACATATCTGATCGAACCATTTCCCTACTGCGATGATCCCGCTCAGAACACCCATGATTCTGAAGAAGTTAGCTTTGCTCCTTCGCATGCTCCACATATGTGAACCTACATCCAGCATGTACTCAACTACTTCCTTCCTCAAAGGCGGCTCGGCACGACTCAGCCGCATCGAAACAATAAGGGTTGCCTGGTGCCTCAGATTGTCCAGCTGGCTCACTGTCAGTGGGTGAAGGTAATGCATTTTGGGAAGTAGAGGGTGAGAGTACATATGCATCATGTTTAGTAATGAAGAGCATGTGAACCTCACTGCTAAGTGGATTTCGCCCATCTTTTTCACTCCGTTCGGGTGAAGCACCAGAAGAGGGTATGAATGAGTGTAGACCCGATCGGTTTCCAATGTAGAAAGTCGGATTCGGACCTTACCAATTCTTATGTCCTTTGCTCCACCACCTCCTCCTCCGCCGCCCCCCTTATCTCCTCCTCCATGCAAGTGACAATTGTCAAAAACGCCGATGGTTACAACCGTGCACGGGTCGAACACTTCCCAAGTATACTGCTCATTCCACTTTGGCATGAAACTGTCAATAATAGTCCTTGTGCGAACCCATTTCTGGCCGTACTTAGCCACGCAATATGCATCGGTAGTTCCACGCCCATCTTTGTTCTTCATCGGCATCAAACCCTGGGCACTCAAAATCCCCAATTCCAACACTCCAATGCTTTGCTTCCAGAGCTGCTTTGCAGTCGGCCTGAGGTCACTACTGTAGTGTGTAGACTCGTCTAACACATGGTAACCCCCTTCGAGACAAACCCGCATATGAATCCTACTAGCGAATTTAATTTCCTTCTTCTTCCCGTCCCCATCGATCATAACATGTTTCTCCAAGTTGAACCAACGAGTGTTGACAGGTTTATGGTCAAGCCTCCTATCTACATGCTGAAGTGAAATAGCACACCTCCCAAGAACTTCATCCTTGTTGGGAGCAACCCGATCCTCCACACTCAAAATCAACGGCTCCTCAAACGGCTCGGCTGCAACAAACATCAAATCCTCATTCCACATCGGGTTTATACTCCTGCTCTGAGAAACACGAGTTCTCAAAGCTTGATTTCCAAGCACTGCTTTCACATACACCTCCGGGTACCTTCCCTTATCAGTGGGCATCAAGTCTTGTGCTTCAATCACATTAACCCTCAAATACCAAAGCTTAGGTGACAGATAAACTTTGGATCGAATATTAGCGAGCCCGTCGGTCCCACTCACAGTGGCTGCATCAGAATGCCATGCTTCCGGAAAAGCTTCATCGGCCTGAGTCCCCATCCAAACAGCCAACATTACCTCTCCAAGTCCCTTCACCTTGTCCCCCTTCCTGTCCTCCAGTTTGTACCACTGGGGCGCAAGGGGGCTGTCGGGAGGGACACGCTTCGGGACCTCGTTCAAGTCAAAGAAAACCCGACCCATGAAATCATCCTTCACGAAATCCTTATCCTTCACAATGACTTCAAGAACAGAGGCCTGTAAGCGATCCTTTGAAAATGCAAACACTTGATTCCACTCGGGATTGGATTTCTTCTCAAAGTGGCGGGTGGTGCCCTTGTAGTTCCCGAGCTTGACCTCCACATAAGGATCACAGCTACCAGTGACATCTTTTCCGGGCAAGTCCTTGGCCTTGACCACACGGACATAGAGGTACTGCATTTGCTCGACCAAGTCATAGGTGCTGGTGAGTTTGTCGCCGCTGATCTTACCACCGCCGAGGTGAGGTCTCGTCTCCTTGAGAGAGAAGTCCTCGGGAGGTGGCCTCTGCATCATTGAGGCTCAAAGAGAAATCCACAGATGCTGAAGAGCTGACTTCTTCAATATATTAGCCGTTCAAATTCAAATTCTTCCAGGATCCTAAGAGAAAGCGACAGCCGTTATTAACAAGAATAAAAATCACTAGAATCCCGAAATAATCGATGATACACGAAAATCAAACCCTAAACATAAAAACCTAAATTAGTCATTTCAGAAAAGAAAATAACAGGGAGCAGCTCACGGGTATCTGGATATGAACAAAGACCGACTTAATCTGAACTATTGTCGAGAAATGGAAGAACAATCACACGGCCTCAGATCTAAACACCGTCAACATAAAAGAGACGAGATCAGATGCAGTGTGTAGTAACGACTGAGTTACAGAACAGTTTTAAGCTGCTAATGCAGTAGCTTTAGTCGGTGGAAGAAGGTTTACCAAATCTACCAGCTTTACTCTTCCAACACAGTCAGGTTATGCATTAAAAGCAGTTAGGTAGTCAAACAAAGAATTAATAAAGCAATAAACTTAACCTTTTTTCATCTTTTCTGGGTTATAATTAATAGCTATGATTTTAATTTTAATTTTTTGCTAGGTATATAATATTTCTTTGATAGCAAAAGTCATTTTTTTCTTCTTGTTCCATGTAGAAGGCATGAACAACCCAGAAACAGAGATGCGATGAGATCCAAGAAGGCGGAAAAATCCCAGATCTAACATAAACCTAAATTGCAGAAAATGAGAAGAAAAAAAGAAATCTATTTAAAGAGAAAGACGGTAGCTTTGAAGACGATAGGGGGACCGAGAGAGAAATATTACCTTGGCTAGTTGAAGAATCTGGAGAGCGGGGTTTGAGATAAGAAGGGGATTCTGGTTCGATTCTGCAGAGAAAGGAAAAGGAGGAAGAAGAGAGAGAGTTTTTGGCGTTGCTGCTTCTTTTTTTTTTTTTTGCTTTTGGGTTTATTCCCACATATTCATTGATCTGATCTCCTTCACACTAAAAGCAAAAGGTGAAGTTTCTCTCTCTTAGCCTTCCTGGGGTTGGACTGTTGTCTGTTACCGCTAATGGTGGTATTGGAGGACCAGACCCAGGTCAAGCGTGGGAGGTTTTTCGGTCGGATGATTGGCGCGTGCAGGTCTGGGTTGCGCGTTTCGATGAGTTTTGCTTTGCACACTGCACTGCACTGCACAGAGTCAGAGAGAGATCGAAATGGAAGACGACACTTCGGTTCTAGTAACCGTAGCGTATTTGATTATTTGTATTTTGTTATGTATGTATTATATAACAAGTATTAAATGGAAAATTTTATCTAGTCTATCTAGGGAAAAATATGCCAACGCTCCGTAAAAATAGACAATTCAAATTTTTACTGTTTATTTTTAAAAAATCCCATGCTTATTTTTTCTGTTATTATTATATTTTATATATTTAATGAATAATTTAAAAAAAAATCCTGGAAAATCGTAATGATCAGCTTTTGAAAATTGTATAGAAACCAATTTTTTTAATTATAATAATATGTATTATATATGTTAAATATTTTGTATTTTTTCATACAAAATAATTCCACAATTTCGAGTCGGAAGTATTAATGTTAAAATCATCCCAATAAGAGGTTAATAATGGAATTCGAATAGATTTACTCATAAAAATATAATTCGTTTTACCATTAGTTAAATCAACTTTGATCAGATATTTTGTAATTATTTTTAACCAATAAATTATTTTTTTGTCATTTTATTAAATTAAACACTCATTAATTTAATACAAGGAAAAAGTTTCATAGGGCTTGTCTAGTGTTGAAAATCGTAGCACATATTGTCTATTTGATGATTCGCGTCCATAAAATACAATTCGTTTTATCAACTGATTTCAACCATAAATCAACTTTGGATTAGATATTTTGTAATTTTTTTTGCCAATAAATAATTTTTTTTTTGTATACTTTGTAATTAAACACTCATAAAAGTACTCCACTTATACAAGGAAAAAGTTTCATAGGGCGTATCTTGTCTAGTGTACTCCACTTAAAAGAACATCGTAGCATGACGTTTGAATAGACGTAATATAATTACTTAAAATGTGAGATTATAGATAATGTGAAAAGTACTCCACTTATACAAGGAAAAAGTTTCATAGGGCGTATCTTGTCTAGTGTACTCCACTTAAAAGAACATCGTAGCATGACGTTTGAATAGACGTAATATGATATTACTTAAAATATGAGATTATAGATAATGTGAGCTACGTAATGTAATGTGAGTTATGTAATGTGAGATTACAGTGTTTGGTTGTGCTATAATGTGGAGTGTAATGTTAGATTACAGTGTTTGGTATGAATTGTAATGTATATTTTAATGTGATTTTATTATTATTATATTAATCTATATGAGATTATATTATATCTTAATATGATAAGATTTAAAAGAATGTATATTTTGACAACAACTAACTTCTTCAAGTTTATGTTTTGTGGTTAATACTATAGTCATTTATGAATTCTAAAAACTAAATATTTAAACTCAATACGCACAAGTATTAAAATCTTATTAATTAAAAAATTATATATAGTTTTATAAGATAAATTTTAAAAATATGCAACGAAAAAGACTTTTCACATTTTATACAATCATGTACATTATTATTTATTATAATAATGAGTTACGAAGTGGATAAAAATTAAAAGGCTAATAATAAAAACAATATTATTATTATAATAAACTATAAAGATAATAAAAAGTATTTTATCTATTTAATAAATAATAATAAAATAATATTACCCATATAGATATATATAATTTACATATGTTATATATATATATATATATATACATATATGTGTGTGTGTGTAAATAAACACACGGGGTGGGGTGGTTCGTCGAGACCCCGTGACTCCAAACCCAACCCGCCCCACGGGTCACAGGTCACGGGTTGGCAGGTCAAAATCGGAGCAGGTACCTGTGACCCGTTGCCACCCCTATTACCCCTATTATTATATGGAAATACTTAAGATATCAACTGATCACATGAATCAAACTTAATGTACAGTTGAACTTATTAATCATTCTATAATAATGTGTGAAACTTGATGTAACTATATGTCCTAACATATCTATTTTTGACAAAAATCGGCATTGTACTCAAAATTTTCTATTACAAAAATTATACATGTTCTACCTATTTTAGTTTTGTTAGCCATATTTATTATGAAACTTTGTTTAAATCAAAGATTAAAAAAAAAGTTTAAGCCAAGGTCGGACTCAAACTAACCGAGCCAAGCTCGACTCCACAGTCCCAATAATTGCGCAACGCAGGAGAAGACTGCAACCTGACCAAAGAAGTCTCACCTAGCTAGCTTTGACCGACCTACCTACCTAGCAGGGTCGAGTTCACTCCTCTTGGCTGGACACCATTACCATTCAGGAAGATGAACAGAGGACAGCTAGCTGTGGATTCTCCAGCAGGAAGGAAGGAAGTGATGAGAAAGATGCATGCCAGAGAAAGCTTAACCTTTTGCTGCTTTTTTTTTTTTTATGGGAATGGGAATCGCGGATGTGAATCTCTGTGGAATAAACTCTAAAGCAAAAGCAAAAGTATGCAGCGGACCTCTTCTATCTCTTAGCAAGCATCCCCGCCTTCTTATCTAATTAATACACCATTCTATTTCTACATGCACCAGAGTTTCTCGCCACCTTTCCTCAGCAAAGGTACTATCTTTTTCATTTCATTCTGTTTTTCGTTGCTTCTCTCTTTCCTTGCATTGCCCCTTGAATGAATGAATGAATGAATGAACGATGTAAATTGCTCGATAATTTTGAGACTGGTTTCTGCAATTTCTGCAACCGCTGTATTCTGATTTGATTATTATGGTTTATATCTGAATGAAGCTGAATGAATTAGGTTCCATTTTTCTCTACATTATAAGTTTATTTTTTTTATATATACGCATTCCATATGAATATGATATATCTATCTGAAATCAGTTTTTAAAATTTGATTGATGTTTTTCAGTTAAATTGTTTGAATCATCGAGAGATTTAGTGATTTTATTATTAGTGATTAATTGTTGGGTGTTTCTATGTTTTAGGATCCTGGGAGAGTTTAAATTAATTAAACGGCTGGCTAGTGTTGGGAAGCAGGCAGGCAAGGCAGCAGTTTGAACATCTATCTATCTATCTGTTTGTGATTTGAAGCCAAAAGATGCAAGAAGACTTCTCTCTCAAAGAGACCAGACCCCACCTGGGAGGCGGTAAGATCAGCGGCGACAAACTCACAGCCACCTATGACTTGGTGGAGCAGATGCAGTACCTCTATGTCCGCGTGGTCAAGGCCAAGGACTTGCCCGGAAAAGATGTCACCGGTAGCTGCGACCCTTACGTGGAGGTCAAGCTCGGCAACTACAAGGCCACCACCCGTCACTTCGAGAAGAAATCAAACCCGGAATGGAACCAAGTATTTGCATTTTCAAAGGATCGTGTCCAGGCCTCTGTTCTTGAGATCACTGTCAAGGATAAGGATTTCGTCAAGGATGATTTCATCGGCCGGGTTTACTTCGACTTGAACGAGGTCCCGAAACGGGTCCCTCCCGACAGCCCCCTCGCGCCTCAGTGGTACAAACTCGAGGACAGGAAAGGGGACAAGGTGAAGGGAGTCGGAGTCGGAGAGGTTATGTTGGCTATCTGGATGGGGACTCAGGCCGATGAAGTTTTTACGGAAGCATGGCATTCCGATGCAGCCGTCACCATGGGTGGGACCGACGAGCTGGCTAGTCTCCGATCCAAAGTTTATCTATCACCTAGACTTTGGTATTTCAGGGTGAATGTGATCGAGGCCCAAGATTTGACCCCGTCTGATAAAGGAAAGCCACCGGAGGTGTCTGTGAGTGCGATGCTTGGAAGCATGGGTTTGGGCACAAAGACTTCCCCGACCAAGTCGGTTAACCCGGTGTGGAACGAGGATCTCATATTTGTTGCAGCCGAGCCATTCGAGGATGTGCTCATTCTAAGTGTAGTCGATCGGGGTGAAATTCTGGGCAAGTGTGTGATCCCTCTTCAGTATGTCGAGAAGAGACTCGACCATAAACCGGTTAATAGTCGCTGGTTTAATCTGGAGAAGCATGTCTTGATCGAGGAGCCGAAGCTCAAAAACACCAAGTTTGCAAGTAGGATTCATCTCAGGCTCTGTCTCGAAGGGGGTTACCATGTTTTAGACGAGTCGACACACTACAGCAGCGACTTCAAACCCACTGCAAAGCAGCTCTGGAAGCAAAGCATTGGAGTGTTGGAGGTGGGGATTTTGAGTGCTCAGGGTTTGGTGCCGATGAAGAACAAAGACGGCCGTGGAACGGCCGATGCGTATTGCGTGGCTAAGTACGGCCAGAAGTGGGTCCGAACGAGGACTATCGTCGATAGTCTAAGCCCTAAATGGAACGAGCAGTACACTTGGGAAGTTTACGACCCTTGCACCGTTATCACCATCGGCGTGTTCGATAACTGCAATATGGATAAAGCCGGCGGAGGAGGAAAGGATGCGAGAATTGGGAAGGTTCGGATCCGTCTTTCGACACTGGAAACCGACCGGGTGTACACTCATTCGTACCCTCTTCTGGTGGTTCAGCCTAAAGGGGTGAAAAAGATGGGTGAAATCCATTTAGCAGTGAGGTTCACATGCACTTCACTGCTCAACATGATGCATATGTACTCTCATCCTCTGCTTCCCAAAATGCATTACATTCATCCACTGAAGGTGAGTCAGCTCGACCATATGAGGCACCAAGCGTTCCTTCTCGTCGCGATGCGGCTGGGTCGTGCCGAGCCGCCTTTAAGGAATGAAGTGGTGGATTACATGCTGGATGTGGGGACCCATATGTGGAGCATGAGGAGGAGCAAGGCTCACTTCTTCAGGATCATGGCGGTTCTGAGCGGGGTCATCGCGGTAGGGAAATGGTTCGATCAGATATGTCGGTGGAAGAACCCGATCACAACCGTGCTCATCCACATCTTGTTCGTCATATTGTTGATTTACCCAGAGCTGGTATTACCCACAATATTCCTCTACTTGTTCTTGATCGGAGTGTGGTACTATAGGTGGAGACCGAGGCACCCGTCTCACATGGACACACGTCTCTCACAGGCAGACTCAGCGCTCCCTGACGAGCTCGATGAGGAGTTCGACACGTTTCCGACTACCAAAGGTGGCGACACCGTCAGGATGAGGTATGACAGGCTAAGGAGCATTGCAGGGAGGATACAGACTATGGTGGGGGACTTGGCGACGCAAGGGGAGAGGCTGCAGGCGTTGCTGAGCTGGCGAGACCCGCGTGCAACGGCTTTGTTTGCGCTGTTCTGCTTGGTGGCTGCGGTGGTGCTGTATGTGACGCCGTTTCAGGTGGTGGCTCTGCTGTCGGGGTTCTACGTGTTGAGGCATCCTAGGTTTAGGTACAAGCTGCCGTCGGTTCCGCTCAACTTCTTCAGGCGGCTGCCGGCAAGAACTGATTGCATGTTGTGAGAAGCGACCGTTAATGTTGTTATGGTTGGTTGGTAAGAGTTTTTATTTGAGAAGTGCTTCTTCTGTTTCTAAAGATTGTTGTTGTGTTGAGGAGGAGGTTAAGTTAGGGATGGATGGTAGTAATGTTGAATGTTAGGGAAATGATGTGCTCTATCTATCTGCACTATAACCTACCTAATGTTGTATGCTTTCTCAAGCTGTTGAGGAGGAGGATTGGTTATCTATCTATCTATGACAGTTTGGAGTTGGGAATATTATGTTCTACTACAATTGTATTCTACAGCAATAAATCAATAATTTACTCAGTTTTGGAGGTATTATTATTTATGTTATAAATGCCGTCTTATTTTCTTATGTTTCACGCGCTGCCGGATGTTTGTCAAAACAAAAGGCATAATAATTCTTTCTTTATGTGGATCAATTAAGTATAGTAGTGACTAGTGATACTATAAATAAATATAGTATTACATTCCACACTCTTCCGACATTACACTCTTAAGCATCAATTCAATACAACTTAATACTATATGTATAACAACTAGAAATGTAAATTATAATGAAAGCAACCATTCAATTCCAATCCGCTCTATCAATAAACCAAAATTTTCGTTAAAACTCTTACATAAGCAAAATCATAGTGAAGAAACAAATAATACTCATCAAATGTCCTCCACACCATCACCAAAGAATATAAAATATAATCAACTAGTGGTAAAACTGCGAAACCCAAAACCAAATCAAAATAGTATGCATTCTCCATAGGAGGGAGGGGGATTTAAAGAATTTCTTCTCCTCCCTCATCGATGCTGACCTCGAGCATTACATCAATTAGAAGCACTTCCTGTGAACAATCGACGGCCCCGACTCATCATATTCTGCCTTTGCAATCCACATCTGCACTCACAAAAAAGGTAAGTCAGCCATTATTTGATTTCAATGACATGAGTGAATGGAAAAGAATATAGACAAATACCTGCTGGAAGGTGCTAAGAGATGCAAGGATGGAGCCTCCAATCCAGACACTGTACTTCCTCTCGGGAGGTGCGACCACCTTGATCTTCATGCTGCTGGGTGCCAATGCAGTGATCTCTTTGCTCATCCTATCAGCTATTCCAGGGAACATGGTGGTTCCACCACTCAGCACTATGTTTCCATACAAGTCCTTCCTGATATCCACGTCGCACTTCATGATGGAGTTATAGGTTGTTTCATGAATACCCGCTGCTTCCATCCCGATCATCGATGGCTGGAACAGCACCTCGGGGCACCTGAACCTCTCTGCCCCAATCGTGATCACCTGCCCATCTGGCAGCTCATAGCTCTTCTCGACTGACGAGCTTGTCTTTGAGGTTTCTAGCTCTTGCTCGTAGTCCAGAGCTATATATGCAAGTTTCTCCTTCATGTCCCTCACAATTTCACGCTCTGCTGAGGTGGTGAATGAATACCCTCTCTCTGTCAGGATCTTCATCAAGGCATCTGTCAGGTCACGACCTGCCAAGTCCAGACGCAAAATCGCATGGGGGAGGGCATACCCTTCATAGATGGGCACTGTGTGGCTCACACCATCTCCTGAATCCAGAACAATACCTGCAACATATACATTACTTACCTACTAATATTAATTCTTCATTTCTTTTCTTTGTAAAGCATCTCATTCCAAAATGCCGAGACATTTAAAAAAAAATAAGTATTTGCTTACCTGTAGTACGACCACTTGCATAGAGGGAAAGAACAGCCTGAATAGCAACATACATGGCGGGAGTGTTGAAGGTCTCAAACATGATTTGGGTCATCTTCTCACGATTGGCTTTTGGGTTCAGAGGTGCCTCAGTAAGGAGAACTGGGTGCTCCTCTGGAGCCACACGGAGCTCATTGTAGAATGTATGATGCCAGATTTTCTCCATGTCATCCCAGTTGCTAACAATTCCGTGTTCAATCGGGTATTTCAATGTCAAAATACCTCTCTTGGATTGAGCTTCATCTCCAACATACGCATCTTTCTGGCCCATACCAACCATGACTCCCGTGTGGCGAGGTCGACCCACAATACTTGGGAACACGGCTCTTGGGGCATCATCTCCTGCAAATCCAGCCTGCAATAAAATGCAGAAAAATTTAAGATTACTTTGATCTGACTTTTTGTTGGCCACTTTACTTTGATCCGATGAGTGTCTAATTTTCTTAAGAAATGTTTAATCAAACCTCTTTGCACAGTGATCATTCTTTAAAGGAAAACGGTTTGCTATATCAATTGATGAATATATATTCAAGTATATCAATTTGATTGAAAACAAAAATGGTCATCGAAGAATTACCTTAACCATGCCAGTTCCATTATCACAAACAAGGGGCTGGATATCCTCACCATCTGCCATCTTTTATTAATTTCTGAACAGATATAGACAAACCGACGTATATACTATTCAATGTGAACGTACTAGTAGATTCAAAAGATTACTCCAGATCAAATTGAATTATTGGACTATCATAGCCACCTAAAATATGTTGAAATATTAACTGAAAAAAAAAATCATGAAATTTGGATCTGCAGTTTAATATACTTATGACATATATATAATATAAACCAGCAAAAAGAAAAGATCGAACTCAATTAGGATAAGAATTATCCTCACAATACAAAACTAGATTCAAACAGAAATTCTGGCAACGAAATTGTTCATAAAAGGAAAAGAACAGCTGAGTTCTCTTTATAAAATCTAGATAAATGACATTCAAAGTTAAATACTGAACACTTCCAAAAACAAAATGAACTTCTGGAACTCTCGTAACTGTAGAAACTATTCAGATCTTACATCACAGTTATTATCCCGATCTAATATAATAAGAGCTTAACTACGTTGATCAACTGAGAGATAGTGAAATACTAATACACGGAAGAAGATAATCCAGCGAATGAAATAAATTTCATTTGAGACTTCAACCAAACGATCATTTTTTTTCCTGAATTATTAGAAAAAATCTAGCAAAAGTTTCTCACAAGATCAACTCAAAGAGATGATCACATTGACAAATAAAGATCTGATTTCATCTGAAAAATCAAACAGACAGATAAACTCAGAGCTTCACGCTCTAATACTTGAACTGAATCAATTGTACAATGTCGACGATGGAATAAACTGATAAAAGAAGTGTAGCTACCGATCGAATTCTGCTGCGACAATCAAATAAAAAGCAAAGTTACCTCCGGTGAAACTCTTCTCTGACTGTCTGCGAATGGCTACCTTCCCGCGCTGTTTGTTTTCAACCGGAGAGGCGGAAATTGAATAGGAGCTTCTAACTGAAATTGCCACCTTAAATGAACCTCAGATGCGCCTTGTGACTCAGTTGTGGCCGTCCATTTTTTTCTCTCCCCCATATTTGGACCCTGTTACGTGTCACTTTGATCGTGAAAACCGTTGGTCTCTTCTTTTGCGCTGACTGGTATTTCTCAATTCACCATATTTGTTTTTATCCCATCTCGATTTTATTTCTCCATACTTATTTAAGAAATATAATTTCATTTAGTAACACAAGTTGTGCAACTTAAATGAAACTTTATATTATAGAAATTAAATTCAAAATTTATACTAAGTTATTACACAAACTATTCGTATCCAAGTATTTTCTGCTTATAAACTATATATATAAACTCTTTAATTCTAGTTAACGTGGGATAAACATACTTCTACCTTCTACATATACTCATATTATACCATAATATTCATTTGTTTTCCCAAACTTGTGTTCCATTTATCCTGAGTCATCAGAAATCTCTTCTTTTTGTTAAGGCTTGACTCGTTAAACCAAGTTTAATATTATTATTATTTAATCGCGTGGATCCTTGTTAGGCCATTTGAACTATGCTATATTTAAAAATTCATAGTATATATAAATAAATGATATAAGGAAGAAAATTCATATCCAACCCAAAAGCTAACCTAAATTAACAGGTTGTAAGTATTTTCTACTTATATAATATACAAACTTTTAAATTTAGTCTATGTGGGACTAGTACACTTCTACCTACTCAAATCATACTTTAACATTAATCCACTACAAAAACTTTTATATTTAGCATATTAAACTTGATTAAGTTTGTTCCAATCATATACATTAGACATATAGTTTTCTTAAGTCATTATCTCCATATTAGCTATAAAATAACACTTAGTAAATTGAGTAGTGTATAAAATATTATATCTATTTAAATACAATATTTAAAATATGTATAGACATTAATATATTATAGCACTATTTAATGATATAATTTTTTAAATATTATTTAAAATTCATAATTGTTGATTAATTATATTTATGAAGTAGCAAAATATTCAGGATCCAGATGCTCGATAGTTAACTTTAAACTTTGAAATTGCTAGTTTATTAACATGTCATTATATCATTTATTATTACTAAAAGAATTATATTTAACTTGATTGAATTTTTTATTGTGATTACTATTTATAATTTTATAGAAGAAAAAATGGTTAATTAGCTCAATGCACCTATATGTTTCTGCTTGTTGTCGGATCACATGTAAGTGAATGCACCCATACGTTTTGCTATGTTGGTGAATACACCTGAATCTCTAACATCGTTAGTTAAATAAATATGTGTCACACATGCACCCGAATGCACCCACGACAATTAACCACCGTGACGACGACCAGTCACCGTGATGGGCGAGTAGCAGACGACCAGCCACCAAAATAAACGACAACGCAATGAAAACGAGTAGCGATACAAAAAAGCGTGTCTGCAGAGGTTTAGGGTAATTAATTTCATCACGACCGTGGAAGATGAGGATGAAGGGTATATCATTAGCAAAATCATTTATTTTTTTAATTTAAAAATCTTTGCATGTGAGTAGCACATGAATAACTACGACAAGAATAAACGGAAGTTAGACGAAAGGTGTATTGAGCAACAAAACAATACATATCGGTGCATTTAGCAACACGAAAAAATATATGGGTGCATTTGACAACATGATTAAAACATGTGGGTGTAGTTGGTTAATTAACCAAAAAAAAAAAAAAACTAATGTTGTATTTTAAGGTCCTCTTAAAAAAAATTATCCTTCATTGCTAGGTTTTCATAGTAACACATGATCTTGAATTTGGAAGATTTATGTTTTTGGTATGTTGTAAAGAAGCCATAGAAGATGTCTTTGCGGAAAAAAAAAAAAAAAAAGGTTATGTTTCCGAGCTACACATTCATTCATTCTTTAGGTCATGAAGTACCTTCGAAAGCCTTTCGTTTTCGTCTTTGCTAGAACATGTGAAAAAAATAGTGAAATTTCTATAGAAAGTTTATTTATGTCCACATGGCAATGCATTACATGATTCTCTTTCCATTTTATGTAGAATTATTAACTGACATGTGGCAGTTGTTAACTTTCTATGGATTTTTCACTAAAAAATTCACACTTTAAGGAATTACTCTAAAAAAAATGAAGAAAAATGAAGAAAACAAAGCTCAGGGTCGACCATACTTACACAAAGGCATTGCAATCAGGTCACATTATTCATCGTCAGCAAACACTTACACGATTTATTAAGGAGACTAGCTACGTACTTGAAACAAGCAAATACGTACGTGTATATAATACCAAAAGAAACACATACATGTATAATACATGCTTAATTAACCCATCCATTATCACCTACCTACCTATTTATTTGTTTGCTTCTGCTAGAGGGTTAACATGCACGGCAGGGTAACAAACAAGGGGCTTAGCCATCTCTGCCGCGAACCCCGACCCAATTTCCATATCAACCTCTTCGCCGTCTTTGACCTTCCAGTCGAAGCACTGCACCAACGAGCCAACAGTCGAGTGCATCATCAACATGGCTAGTGAAGCCCCAGGGCACCCTCTTCGCCCACTTCCAAAGGGAAGGAATCGAAAGTTCTGGCCCTTGAACTCCATTTGGTGCTCTCCGATCTTCTCCTCCGAATCCTGCAAAAACCGCTCCGGAACGAACTCATCGGGGTCTGCCCACTCCACCGGGTCCCTCATGATTGCGAATACGTTGACCAGAACCCTAGTCTTAGATTTGAGTAACCAGCCGGCAACGGTGCAGTCATGGGCGCATTCCCTTATAATTAAGGGCGCTGATGGGTGAAGTCTCAAGGTCTCCCTGATAACTGCTTGGAGGTAGGGTAGGTTTGGAACGTCTGAGTCCTTCACTAAACGGGCAGTGCCCACCACTGTGTGGATCTCCTCCCTTAGTCTCTTGAATGTTTCGGGGCGGTGTAGGAGCTCTGCCATCGCCCATTGCATGGCAGCCGACGAAGTGTCCGTCCCAGCCATGAATAAGTCCTGCAGATTCATTATTCAATAATATATATTTATAGTGTTAGTTTATAAGGAAAATTTACTATTTAATAGCCTCAGATAGTTACACATATATGTTTGGGTTAAGGAAATGAGAATATCGAGGCTAGACAGCTCCAAAGATCGAAGCTCCTGGTAAGAATATACTTGTTGCGGCTATCATGGACGTGTTTCGTCTAGTTGGTTTGGAACCGGTACACTTCGGACTACTTCCAAATAGAAAAAGTTTATAAATGGTAAACTAATCTAAAAACTGTTAGTTTATTTCTGTGAAACTGGTTCAGCTCTAGACCGGATCGAATCTAGATCACTGTAAGTAGTTTTGTATTTGTATTTTTTTTTAGCGTAACTCTACATTAAAAAACGGTTCGGGTCGGTTCCATACCGATTTTGGAACAAATCAGAACTGGAATTGTTCCAAACCGATTCCATAAACGACGGGACCATCTTTTTAAGTATTTTTGTGAAAAAAATATATATGCAGATAATATATATATAATGGTAGGTGTTACACACTAGGTAAATAGTGTAATCGATCGATCTCACCAGCAAGAAGGATTTGATGTCTTTCATAGTAAGCTTCACCTCAGCAGTAGGGTCTCTATATGTTTGCAGCAATATATCCAAGAGATCTTCTTCGTTTCTGTCATTTGGGGTGCAGCTGCATTGGTGTTGATATATGATCCTCTCCACAATCTTATCGAACTTCATCAGCGCCGCCCTGAGCTTCTCCCCGTTACCTGAGAAGTCGAGCACCTTGAGAGGGCCGAGGATGTCGCCAAGGCTGAGTTTACCGGCCAGGTCAAGGCAGGTCTTGACGAGGCGCCTGATCTGTTCGGCGTCGTTGAGGGTGCCGGAGCATTGAGTGGTCATTGCCATCCGACAGATGATGTTGTTAGTGAGGGCGGTTAGTTCTTTGCTCAAATCAGATGCCTCGCCTTCTCTCGCCGCCTTCGCCACCGACTCCACTATCCTTGTCACCTCCGATTCCTGCACGTCTAGGAACTTGTCTGCACCCCCGGCCATATTGTATCATTTCCATTCCAAAAAATTATTTTCTTTTATCATTGTAGAGACCATAGTAAAATTCCATTGTTTTTAACTATATTAGTAAATTAATGATTATTAACTAATTAATTAATCATATTTCACTAAGATTTTTATGGTTTCCCACTAATTTTTTAATATTTTACTAGTTCAAATTTTTCATGTATACAAATGTGAACTCTGTGATGATTTATGTCTAATTTGGAAAGCATATATGTCACGCTATGAAGAAAATAGCGAGCAATTTATGCGACTGTCCAAACATCACCTACCAATTTGCAGTGTTTTTGTACATTATATGTGTTGGACATGTGATCCATTCCGTCCAAGTTGCGATTTATATTCATGTGAAACTTGAGTAAGTAAAATAAAAAAACAAAAAAAACTTAAATATCAAAATAGGAATTTGATAATTAGTCCATTTTGATATAATAAACATAAAGAAATTTCTGTTGCAGAAAAGTTATTTGCTTTTATCATTATAGAGACTATAAATGATGGTTATGTTTGAGTAAGTCACTATATATGATGATTCCATGCATGCATAAATTACGTACGTACCTAGCTGAGGAACAGCGAGTAGCCTGGTCATGCAGAGCTTCTTCATGAAGCGCCAATACACACCATACTGTGCAGTCACGAACCTGGACCCACGATATATAAAGTAGTCAGACGACCCAAACTCGGGCCTCGACGAGAAGTTAAGATCCTGCGTCTTGAAGATCTCTCTAGCCACCGCTGCGTTCGACGCGACAACACAACTCGACACACCAAGCTTGATCTGCATGAGGGGCCCGTAACGTTTAGCGAGGCCCTGGAATGATACGGCGAGGACAGAACCAATCAGGTGGAGGTGGCCTATGAAGGGCAGGGCCGGTGGGCTCGGTGGGGTTCGCACCTTGGCTTGACCGGGTTTTAAGAAGGTTCGGATGAGCAACCAGATGATGATAAAGAGCAAGTAGTAGAACATGTTGCTAGCAAGGAGAGTTAGTTCTATATATTCATTCCCATAGATAGCTTACCTCTTTATATAGCGTGCATTCGCCACATGCATACGGACACATATATCTATAGAATCTAATCTAAAGAAACATAATTCTGATTGATTAAATTAGGGCTCGCAATTCTTGCGGGCCGTGTGGGTTCGTGTTGTGTTCTGGGGTCAGGCCAAACACGGTCAAACCCGATCCAACATGAAAAACAGGCACAAAAAACCTATATTAAATTGATAAAAAAAAATAATATAAAACCATTTTAGTTTAAAACATCGTGTTATATCGTGTTTCGTGTCGTGCCGTGTTACTAATATCAAACCCAAACTCGTAATTTTCGTGTCGCCCAATCGTGCCGAGCCCGAATTGCCAGCCCTAAATAAAATATGTCGAAGCTGTTGATTTTTGAGGTTTAAAATTATTAATTATATATTTTTTTAACTTAATTTTTGAATATTTTATAGCATGATATTGCCGATAATTTTATATTTTAAAACGCATTAAAAAATTTATATCTTTAAATAGAGTTATATTGTTTTAGTTATTTAATTTAATAATATTTATAAATATATTTATTTATTTTTATTAATATATTTTTAATTATAATAATTTTTCTACGTTATGTAAAAATTATATTATCATGTGAAAATAACTATGAAAAAGTTGGTGCCAAAAGTATTGGTTGGTTATTTTGAAAAACATAGTAAATTCAAAAAATACGTTTTTAAAAATATTTTTATTTCGAGTGAGTGAGCAAGCAAGGCAGCAGTAGCACATTAATTTTACAAGGTGCCCCCGACGAGGGAGAATCTTCTTTCGACTAGCTTCCGAGGGGAGAGTCCAGATAATTGTTGGACCAGTATTCTGATGATTGCTGTTTATTTAACCAAATAATCCAACCTATCCTATCCTATCCTATCCTATCCTATCAATGCATATTATTGTTGGTCCCCAAAACTATTTAGACAAGATTGTTAGCAATATTATGTGAATTAAATGATGGTTATCGTAGATGATTGTTGGCGAGTGCATCCTATTTTGTCCCTTTCATAATAACAATATAATCACATGTCGGTATCTCAAATTTATAGTAAACCCACTTGTAACATTATTTATTTATTAAGAAAACTTGTGATTACTGATAAACTCTGAACTCTAACCAGAAATCCTAGGCGGCGTTTTGAGAGAAAATGGAGAAGATGAACAAACACTTGCGGATCATTGGTGTATGTTTTTCCTCTTAGCTCTCGAGCATGTTGACTATAATTTCGTTAATTTTACAACATTATATTGTATAGTTTAGTTTTATTTTAATAAGGTTTTATTCTTATACCGTACTCGTAGTGGGCTAATCATTCACATGTATTATCTCCGGAGTAATGTTGATCATGCACATATACTATCTCACGACATAATGTGGGTGATCAACCTTATTCTATGATGATACATGTGAATGATTAGACGACTCAAAGTATGGTATAAGAATAAAACCGTGTTAAATAAAACTGAATTATGCAACATAACTTTATAAATTAACAGAATTATACAAAATTTAAAGTAAAAAGCTAGAGACGGGAGCTCTTAGTTTGTGTTTTTCTTCCCGGTCCTTTGAGAATTTTAATTTTGTAGATTTTTTTTAAAAAAAAATTTGTAAAATTATATTGCATAATTTAATTTTGTTTTGTTTTAATAAAGTTTTATTTGTGTTCCATATACGGAGTCGACTAATCATTTTCATGTTCATCCTCTATGTATCATTATCAGGCCATCATAAATTTCTAGCCCATCATAAATTTCTAGCCCGAGTTACCAGACGGGCCCAAAATCCCTCAAGACCCAATACAAACCCTAGCTATAACCTACATATAAATTCCTGCCTAGCAGCAAGCACCAATCTCTCTCCACTCGCACTCTCAGCCTCCCGCCGTTGGGTCTGTTAGCTTCCGTTCACTGTCGAGAGGGGAAAAGAACCATGGCTGACAGAGAGCGTGGTGGATTCGGCCGTGGATTCGGCGATCGTGGCCGTGGTGACCGCGGAGGCCGTGGAGGCAGGGGTGACCGTGGTCGTGGTCGCCGCCGTCCACAACGCCAGGAGGAGGATAAGTGGGTTCCCGTGACAAAGCTCGGCCGCCTCGTCGCCGATGGAAAGATCAAATCGCTTGAGGAAATCTACCTCCACTCTCTGCCCATCAAGGAGTACCAGATCATCGACCTTCTCGTTGGCCCGAGCCTCAAGGACGAGGTGATGAAGATTATGCCGGTCCAGAAGCAGACACGGGCCGGTCAGAGGACCCGATTCAAGGCCTTCGTCGTCGTCGGAGACAGCAATGGTCATGTCGGACTTGGCGTGAAGTGCAGCAAGGAAGTCGCCACCGCAATTCGCGGCTCCATAATATTGGCCAAGCTGTCAGTGATTCCGGTCAGGAGAGGATACTGGGGTAACAAGATCGGGACGCCCCACACTGTTCCCTGCAAGGTCACCGGAAAATGTGGTTCCGTCACTGTCAGGATGGTGCCAGCTCCTCGTGGTGCTGGAATTGTGGCTGCTCGGGTGCCGAAGAAAGTTCTCCAATTTGCAGGAATTGATGATGTGTTCACCTCCTCGAGGGGATCGACCAAAACTCTTGGAAACTTTGTCAAGGTAATTATTTGTTTGATTTACTCGATTTCATAAACAAACCAATTCCTTATATCCTATATGCTTGCTTTTTCTACTATCCACTGCGTCAAGCCTTGAATAGTATTATTCATGCAGAAGTTCATCCTTTTCTTGTCTTATTGATTTGATTGTTTAGCAAGCACATTAGAATGGTTGAACTCGTATGTATTTATTAGTGATCTTCTTTTGAGTGCTATTGGGTGTTCATATTTGGTTGACATATTGCCTCGACTCTTTGGCCTTTAAGTTAAAGTTGCAGTTAATACCTCATTTGAATCATTAATCTAGAAAGATTTAGATGTTATAAATGTTTTTTAGTTGGGTTGAGAGTAGAATTCATTAGTAATGTGTAGGAAGATGAATGTTGCCTGTTTATGCTACAATGTTGTTATTAATCCACATTGATGTTGTAACCCAAAAAGGTGTTATTTTAGATTGATTTCGTCTTTAACCATGTTTGTTTGAACAGGCTACATTTGATTGTCTGCTGAAAACGTATGGATTCCTGACTCCGGATTTCTGGAAGGAAACTCGGTTCTTGAAGTCTCCATACCAGGAGTACACCGACTTTTTGGCCAAGCCAGCGGGGAAGCTTATCTCCGTCGAGGAAGTCATTGAGTCTTAGATAATCTCATTGTGTTGAAGAATTTCGTGAGGGTCATAGGTTGAGTCATGTTTTATTATTATTATTGAATGTTCGTCGGTTTTGAGATACAATGTTGTCTTTCTTCTCTTCAAGTTTATCCAAGACCATTCGTTTGGGCACTTTTGCAATCTACTAAGAATGAAGATTATCATGTCTATCATCCACTACAGGGATTGATTACTGGTAAACGTAACCAATAAAGGAATCACAAAATAGAACCGCTTTCAATCTTGTAGCTAAACTAATGTCAATCAAGTCTTCATTTTGTGATACTTTTTAAGCAATTTTATAGTATAGGCAAGGACCATCTTTCAATTGGATCTCAACTTTCCGCTTTTAAATTTATATATATATATATATATACATTAAATTAACAACAAAAATATAGCGACAATAGCGCAGTCAACAACTAGATCAAACTAGGCTAAAGTAGATCAAAGTAACAGAATCAGATACAGTGTCAAAATCAGCTATGAGTAATAAACTTTACTTGATGGCCACGTAAAACAGAAGGGTGAATCAGGATGTATCTAGCTAGCTAGCATTACGAACAAGCTAGCCACATGGTAAGCGTCCTTATCTAAAGGAGAAGGATCTGAAATCTCCCTCCAGTTAGTTCTTGCCTCCAGCTACTTTCTTAATCAAGGTAAGCAAGGAAAGGCTTGAGGCCAACATCTTGCAGAACCAACAAACTTCTCTCTGGTTCCTTTGTTCGATTTTCCTCTCCATGCCAAGAGGCAACAACAAGGACATGTTCCAAAGATAATCATCTCCAATTACGAAGGAGTGCTTGTGCTTACATCAGGGACATCATCAAGAACAAACTGCCCGAGCTTACCAGTTCTAAATAAAGTGAGGAACTTCTTGGCTACCATCAAACGAGCTTCTGATGCCTTGTGAGGAATCTTCAGGGCCTTCTGCAGTGCTTCAAACTGTTCTTCTATGAGCATTTCCAAGTTATCTTCATCGTCCACGTCTCCTTCAAATTCAGACAAGGTGGTGTACAGAGCTCGTTGAACTTCTGTCACAACATCCTGCATCAACAACTACGTTTACTTAAACATGCAAAACAAAAAAGCACCAATCAAAGTAATACTGATGATGGAGTTGGAACTACAGTGATTTACATCTATGTACAGCACGTCAGAGAGATTTGGTGGCTTCTTCCTCTTTTGACATAGATCTTTGAGATTATAATCAGGTTTCTCCTCTGAATCGTAGCGAATACCTTCCATTCTTCTGTTGTTCGATTGCTTCCAATGAAAGGGAGTGCCTCTAGTATTTAGTACTGCTAGCAAATACCGAGCAATCCGTTCCTCCCCCACTACCGAGTCTTTAACAGATCCTAAAGGCCAAAAACTAGTTTATTACTTAATTGTTTTGGTAAAGGATAGGAAGTAGCATGTGCTAACTCAGGCAAGGCGACAATCATCTTCTAATCAGCAACAAGAAGAGCAACCAACATTACATAAAACAAACATATTCAGTTTTCTGGAATGCAGCTGTGGCAGATGGACTTCCTGCAACTTAAAAGCACCTGATATAATTTTCGAACCAGAAAAACAAAAACTTCAAGACAGCCATACAGAATGGGAAAATTAAAATTCCATTTAAAAAAAAATGTAAACTAGAATTACTGAGTAGCGCATTTGTTCACATAAGCTCAAGAATTCCTTTCGAAGTGGGTCATAGATCAACTATTGTAGGAAAGACAACAGCAGAAGAAACTATCAGTATTGGAAGTTTATGTTCCCTACAAAAAATTATCATCATATGTCAAGCTTGTTAGCATCTGCAGGACTTCAAAAAAATTTGCACTCAATCTTGCGGAATAGCAAGATAATACTTGGTAGGTTATTAATGTTTAAGCAGAATAAGCCGTGACCTTAGAATTGCACTTCATATCCAATGATCAAGGTATTTGTCTGTCAAAGTCATAAAAAGTAACATATCCTTAAAATATAGATAAAGTTAAGTGTTCGATCCACCCACGAGCACTTTCAGCTATTGCACAAAAAGATAATAAGAGATAAAAGGAGAAATTGAAGCACCTGAAAGAGCCAGCTTTAGGCCTGTCTCTATGTCTGGTATACTTGGAACTAACACACCAGGAGTATCAAGGACATATATACTAGGATGATGAGCAATCTGTAAGTCATAATTACAAACTTTCTGTTAGAACCAACAATCAAACCACCGAACCACACTTAATATTATCAAATTGAATTCTTTGTAAAGAAACTTAGGCAGACAACACTATATCTTTCTTTTATAAAGGAGAAGAGCATCTCCTGAAGCGAGACGAGTGTCCAATCAAGCATTTAAGATTACAAATTCATACACAAGACACATCAACGTGCACATTTCTAATGACTATGATACATGGTACATAGAGTGCTTCCCAGTATGGAATTTCTGCTCACAATCATGCCAATTTTGGCAAACTGGCATAACCAGAATAGTTAGCACATGGCAATAAACAACTATAAGATTCAGTAGATGAGAATACTTGACCTTAAATCCTGCAATATCTTGAGTAACACCAGGCAAAGGGCCTACAGTTGCTCGCTTCATCTTGTTCACTGAGAAACAAAACCATCATTGTATAGGAACACCAATGAGTAAATATGATACACTATTAATATCTTACTATCCTCTCAAATATATTACACATGATATTACACTTACCAGGAAAACGAGATGATGCAACTTGATGAATATTATTGATCAAAGCTGATTTCCCAACATTAGGAACACCAATGACCATTACAAGAAGAGTTGGTTCCTTTAAGATAGCTTCTTTGAGTTTCAGCTCCACAAGTTCAAGAAGCTGCAGCACAAACCACAGAAAACTTAATGTCTGAAAATATAAGATAAGATCAACCGGTTTCATATACAGGTATCCTTCTAGCAGCAGATCACCACTGACAAGGTAAACATAACATTTGCAACAAAATTATTTTCCTATTACAAAAAAAAAAAACCTTTTGCTATAAGTAATATGTGTATAACATATTCATGCGTAAGGGGGCATAGGAATGAAACACTACTAACCTTCTGGACAGAACTTCTACTGTGGGCATTTATTGTTATAGAATCTTGATTCAAAGAATCAAAGTAACGAACCCATTTCTACAGCAGATAAGAGGGGAAAATTATGAGCACTGTACTCAATAATTGACTAGAAATTTAAAAAATAAAAAATCCAATATCAGAACTGATCAAACATACGTGCATGACATTAGGATTGGCCAAATCTTTCTTGTTCAGAGCAATCACTCGCCGTTTCCGAGAGAGTTGCGACTGCAGGTCGGCGTGTGCCGACGAAAGAGGAATCTGTTTTCACCAAATTCCATTATTACGTGCGAAAGAAGCAGAGAAAAGAAGCAACAATGGTGGGAGTGGAGGAAGAGTTGTACAGACGCGAGAATCGCGGACTTCGATGACGAGGTCTGCCAGCTTGAGGCGTTCACGGATGGCGCGTGTGGCAGCGGCCATGTGGCCGGGGAACCAGTTTATGACACCCCCACCACTGTTAAAGGCCATGTCCCCCAGTGCCTTCTTCGCCACCTTCTTCAGAGTCCCCATTTTCTGTCTCTCGCCGTCTACTGGTTGCCGCCGGCGCCACAGGCGAATGGAGGTAATATGTTCAAATCAAGCTCGACCGTCGACGATGGGGAGGTGAGCTTCACTGGGCCTCTACAGAGTGCGCCCTAACTTATAGGCCCAGTAATATTTTGGTATTCAAATCCAAAATATGGTATGCTTGCAAATAAACTTTTCCAAATATTTCAATCGACCCCCTCTTCTCTTCAAAGGTCAACCAGCCCTTTCGCAAACACCATAAACACGCACCAATATGACAAAGCTGAATAATTATGTCATTTGCCAATTCATGATTTATATAAGATCGTTTATGCACACAATAAGTTTATCGATACGCATAATAGTACAAAATATGTAAGTACGAGTTTTTTTTTTTTTTTTCTTACGGAATGTCATAGAGAACCTATCAGGAGAGCACCTAAAATAATATTTACTAACATCGAATCTTCACCTCTCACACCAAGTCAGTTCATAAGTTGTAATATATTAACCATGTATATTTTTCTATTTTCAGACACAATAAAGTTTGAATCTGGCTAAAATATATGAAGGTAATAGGTCTTGGTTAAAGGTTAAAACCAAAATCAGCCGGTCTTGAAGGTAGACGAGAGAAATGAAATGGGGCAGCAAGAGCTAGCTCAATCAATCTCAATGGTTTGTTGCCCAATTTGTTATCTGTCTAATACAAAACATCATGGGAATACAATTGGAATGACATAGGAATTCACCAGGACAACCTTCTCAACAAGCGCACTTAACAAGAGTCCCTCTCTATAAGCTTCGAGAAACCCTCTCATATAGATCTCGCGGCCAATTTCGCTTTGAATTGTTGGCGAGGAAGCTTCCAATCTGCACGTTTCGCAGAATATCAAAACAAAATTAGTCCAACACATACCACTTCTTGACAACCATGATTATAATTCACCATCAACATACCTTAGCCCTCAAAGCACGAAGAGATCCATCAGTGTCGGCTACATTTTCCATGCAAGTGAGTGCTACCCTCAGGAGATCAGGCACACAAGTTTGGACATGAGGTGATAGGTTCTGGAACATGTCTACTGTAACATCGGGTGCTCGAGGGTCTAGTGGAAGAAAAGGGAGTCTTGCAACTTCCCTTACAGCATCTAAATAGTTGCCTGCTCTCCCCAACTTGTGAATGGAGAGGATGGCCTCCAGCTGCCTTAACACCGTTTGTTGCTCCATTACACTTTCCCGCTCTAAGGGACTGCACCATTTTATATACCCATCAACAAAAGTTACAACAGCTTTTAGAGCATTCTTAATATCTGACGTTTTTCAACCATGATGTTCATTTTACCAAACGACAAGCGAGAATAAAGTGCAAAGATGAGATACCATTTATCTGGTCAAACGAAATGACAAGAAACGAGAAATCAAATTACCTGACATCGGGATAATACTTGTAAGTTTCCATGATATCATTGCCAGAGTTAATTAATCCAGCTGTCTGACTTTCCCCATCCAGTCTACCACGTGATAGTGCACATATTGATGAAGATAGACATCTATTGATGGTGTCCAATGCCATTGAGAAAGCTCCAACCCTCTTTTGAATTTCAATTGCCTGAATTTTGAGAGAAGAAATAATAACAACAAGGTGAGTAACAAATAATATGAACTGTGGGACGAATATCTTCTTCTAGATGAATCCTAAGAAAGCGAAAAGAAAGAATAAGATAGCAAAATGGAAAGCAAAAAAAATTTACCTTCTCATAAAGCCCAGCTTCCAGGCACTGGTTGGCTGCTTCAAGTAGAAACTGCTGTCTCGTTCTTGCATCGGTAAAAAACCTTGCCAACTCACCTTCTTCTCCTGAGCCTCTTGAACCAAGTAAGAAATAACTCCCACCATCCCGCAATAAAATCTCGGTCAGGAGTTGCTTTAGCATCAAGGCTTTCTGTCTCTGCTGATCTATACTTCCTCTCCCAGTCCATGATGACTGCCCACCACCCACTGCTGCTGCAGCTTGTGCATAATATTCCAGTGCCATTGGAAGATTACCAAGACGTAAATATGCAGCTCCATATTGCCGAATCAAGCTGGACGCTTCTGCATAAGCATCCATTATCCCTAGTTTTTGAGTTCCCTCACCAAGAACGGCATGGTCCGCAAGTGAAATAGCAATGTGGGTAGCATCAATACTATAACCTTCAACTCGGGATTCTTTAGACAAATAAAGGATGGCTGGTTGGAACTGAATACTTAAGAGCAACACGTACGGGTACACAAGAGGGTCCTTGCCACCTTTGGTATAATAAGAAGGCTCAAATTTATTTAGGTAAGCTTGTAGATCGTCTAAACTGTAGGGTACAGAAGTTTCATTCAGGAGAGCAGATGAGGCTCCTGTAGGAAAGTCACGAACTACTGACAATTTAAACCACAAGAAATCCTCGATTGTGTTGAAAAGTGTTGATAGATCTCTCAGAAGCCGTTCAATAAGCCGCCGAGAACCAGATATCATTGCGTATAGTAACAGCTTCTTCTTGTCATATGAAGCTCGCCCCACTCGATCACCCATCCTTAGCAGTTTTTCACATTCATCTGAAGCTGCCAGAGCTGTGTCAATAGATACCATTCCCCCAGTGTTGATCCATTCTGTAAGCTGGCAAGAAGAAAGCAAATAATTACGAGAGCAGCAATATGAAGTACATTATACGCTAGCTGCTTCATACTTAAATAATAAACGAATAGGATTTTACCAGAGGTGCAAAATGGTGTGACGCACGTGACGATTGCGCAACATCTTTAGCTTCATCATAATATCCAGTTCTCAAGCAAAAATAGATCTTCCAAAAGAATATAATGTTTAGTACGTTGCCAAAACAAAGTTTGATTTAAATTAGGACAAGAACTGAAGATAAAATGCAAAGCATCATCATATTCTTCTACTGATGCAATGACCTTTGCTCAATAACCAAAATGTATTCACCAAAAACTCCATATTTGACACTTTAATAGGACAAACTTGAAACCTAGCCGTCTAATGTACTGGATGTGCATGGAATAATGAACAAAAGAATTCTCTTTCTTTCTGCTCCTAGAATGCTTTGATACCAAAACCATCCCTTCAACAAAAAACACCAAACGAAAAATGATTTGCATTAATGTTTCTATAACCTGCTGCCAGGTAGTATCCACCGGTGGTTGCCTCCGCCCATCACCCGCATCAAAATCTAGAGGCCCATAATCCCTCAAGCGAATCTGCACAAAATAAAATCAAAACTTAGTAATAATACTAGTTTCGCCCAAAAGGATGCAGCTCAAATAATGGCAAGAAATGAGGCTGACTAACCCGAAGGAAGGCCCGGATCTTGTGAAGATTTCCAACCACACCACCAAGAGCAGCCTGTGAAGAACAGGAACCAAAAAGAGTTACAGCACAAAAATTGAAGAAACCTTGCAATAAGCAATACTTTTGTCTCGTTAAAAATAAGCCTTAGAAAATGAATTCATAGAATAAAGCTGCTAGAAAAGAATATGGTTTATAAGCACAAAGAGCATGAAAACATAAAAAGATATTCAACTGAAACAATACTGGCAATGCCAACATTTCTAAGAATCTAATTATTTACCTGTGCAGGATGGCTTTGAATTGTATCCATAATATATTTCTCATGTCCCCACTCTAAGTGACGTCTTGCACCAATGACAAGTAGCATCTTCTTAGAAACTTTTGGTTGAATAGACAAATCTTCAGAAGTCAATGTCTGTTATATTTGAAATTCTTAAACTCGATATAATACAGAAATCATTGTCTGTTACTTAGATATCTTGACAAACCACAGATCATTTGTGGCAAATTACCTGGATGAGGTGCCATATCTTTTGCATGGTAACAGATTTTCCCCCAGATGAATCCAGGCTAAGACTCTCATAAGCACCCCAGAAAGCTGTAGCTGGCTATAATAACAAAACAGTAAATGGTCTATGATTCAGAACATGATAGAAGAAATGACCAGAGAACGAAGCAGCACTGTTGTTAAGGAAGCTAGTTTATAAAATGATGTGTGTAAAGTGCTAGCTGGACTGCTGCACATCAAGGAACGGAGGACATATTTTGCTAAAAACTGCTCATAACTAGAATCCTAATTTCAAGGAATAGAGAATATCTGTTGAGAGAAGTAAAAAAGAATAAAGATAACCCCTTACTTTAAATAATAACCCATGTTCTCTAGCATTATTCAAGCTCTTCACAACTTCACCATATGCTGACGCTTTCTTCTCAAGGATGGGCTGGTCACCTAAAGGTACAATATCCATTCCAGTAGGAACAGATGAAATCTGAGGACTTGAAGCTGCAGAGGTGATCTGGGGAACACGGGCAATGGCACTGCTTTTATCAGAAATATTACTCCTAGGTAAGGAGGAGATCCTGCTCAAACTCTGTAGGAAATCACGTTTTTCTTTTTTCCAGTCATCCTGTTGGCAGTCCAATCACAAGGGAAAACAAGGTCATTGATCCACATAGCACAGCTTTACAGCCTTAAACTGTTTTACAGTAGGCACTAGGCACACAAAAATTTAACAAGCCGCCATGATGCAGCATTCACTTGCACGGAATAACGCATCTCAAACTATCTGACAGAGAAGCAAAAAACCACAACAGAAGAAAACAGATACTGGTAGTAATTCATTAGTATCAGTACCACCACAATTACCTATTTGACATAAGTACATAACCAAGTAAAGCTCAGCTAACATACTAAAATTCATAAGCAAAAAATCACTCCACAGAGTAACTGTCACCAAGGAAAATAGATCTTGACAGGTTTTCTAGTAAGCAAAAACTAGGATAAAGGTGGAAGCACTGAAACTTTCTAAAGGAATGTTATGGTGTGAACTGTAAAACTAAAACCAGAGTTATATGAATAACTGCATCTAAAATGGCCTACCAGAAGAAGCAATAAGGAGGGAGAGTGACTAGATCAGCAACTAGAACACCAGAGTACGTGTGCAAACTAAATATATGAAAAATTGATAGGTCTCACTAACCTCCAAAACTTTTAGCATGTGATCACTGAAACTTCTGAGGTTATCCTTCTGAGCTTGCTGAATAGCTGAGACCATTGCCATTTCATGAACCTGAGTTTAAATTTCCATAAAGAATACTTAATTACTTATTACATTCACCGATCACTATCTCGTAGATTAGAGGAACATCTTGCTAGTGATACAGTAGCAAAATTCTAATTTATTTATTCCCAGTGAGGAAACATGTAGCAACATCAGTACAAGTACATTAATCTTGTTCCTGAGGAAAATAAGAGATACTAGAAGCGCTATCCACCCCAATTTGAAAAGAGGTTTCATCAAGAGTACATTCAATCATCCTATTATTTCTTTCATCTTGAAAGCTAGGGCATGTTTACTATTAACCATTTTATTGGAGCTCAATTTACCTGCTGTAGATACTCTTCAAGACTTGTTGCCTCAGCTGGGAAGACATCCTCAAATGTCGTCTATGGCAAAAAAAACATGAAATAGTTGTTAGAGCTTCATTTTACAAGGCTTTGGAAAGTAGGTATAAACTAATATTTGGCACAGTTTTTTTCGAAATGAACAAATAATCTTCTGTAGAATACAATATAATAAACCTACACCATTAAGCTACTATATAAGATCTTTTTTCCTGTAAATATATTTGATAACAATCTGAACGATACCAATGCATATCAATCAGAAAGGAAGTGAGTTTTACCTTTAACTCAAAGGACTTCAAATCTCTTGCTAGTTGTTCTGCATTTAATCCCTCACGTGCAAGAAGTCTACAAAAACAAAATGATATGGATTTACGTATCAGAGCTCAAGAGCCGTGCTCAACAGAGCGGATTAAATCAATTGGCCCAAACCTTGTCGCAGCAATAGACTGAGATGGAGCTTCAGCTCTATGAGTCCTTGCCTTAAGCTTCTTCGATAGAGCTTCTAGCTGATCCAAGTTCCTCTGAAAGAAAATGGATTTCGGTCAACATACTAATGGAGCATAAAATCCGGATGGAAATCCTCCACTAAGCTTCTAGCTATGGAAAAAAAAATTATAGAGAGAGCATCCGTTTTCTTGTAATTCTTTGTCGTGATTTTCTTGTAATTAATGTGCAGAAACATATAAAAAGAAACACAATTTTGAACTGTTCCGTACAACATGAATTACGAAATTTTGAGGCCACACAGAGAAAAAAATCAATAGCCACATCCTAAAGTTTCAACACCAATAGTGAAACCATCCCTTGGCTGAAGAATGCAACTGATATCAAGCGCCATGTGTCGAACATACAGTTTGAAGCTTATAAGCTCATTTCTGAAAATTATACTTCAGTTTGATTCTCAAACGTTTCAATCCATAAGTTTCAAATACAAATGGCTGAATGAATTACAACTGGAACTACAGCTCCAGAATTTGTAGGATGAAAAACATTACATTATCATAACGCTACAGCAGTTGAATCAGTTAAAATCAACCAGTAGAGAATCCATGTTCACAATCGGTGGCCTTAGAAGATTATAGAACCCTAGAAAACTTGAATCATTTTCACCGGAAATAAACTAGTATTTGGAGAAAACCTGGAGCGGAGGGAACTGAGCGGAAGGAGCAGCTTGTTCAAGAAGCTTTGTAGAGGAGTGTAGAAGATCGGTCCAGCTATTGATGCCTCCGTCGCCCGCCATTGCCTGAGTTTCAGACTTCAGTGTGGAACTGTGGGTTCTCACTTCTCAGGGCGAGGGCCAATGAGAGAGGGAAAGTGCGAATAGGAGGGAAGAAGAAAGGGTTTGTTTTAGGACTTTGTTTGGGCGGGTTCGTTTTTGGACTGGAAAGCCCATAATTGATTTAGAAGTTCTGGATCTAACCCGACACGTATTTAACCCGATCCTGATCCCGTAACTCATAGACTTGTAGGGGGCGTTTGGATGGATGTAACGTAAGATTACTTGTAATGCTGTGACCCATCGAATTGGTTCGTAATCAACAATGTAACGTGAAGTGTAATGTCAGATTACATTTTTTGTTTTGGTATGTAATGTATTTTGTAAAGTACATTGTAATACAATGTGATTTACTTATTATTATAATATTAATCTATTTAAAAATATATTATATCATAATATGACAAATTTAAATATATATTTATTTTGAATTTTTTTTTTAACTTGATCCCTAAACTTTATCTTTAATATTTAAACATTAAATTTGAAAATTTAAGAGTTAAATTTACATTCTTGTGTTATTAAAAAAAATGCGAGAGAATTTCATTTTATACTAATATTGTATGCAGTATTTTTTATTAAATAAATGAGTAATGAAGTGAACCGATAAATCTAACATGACATCTAGAAATCTAACATTTGACAACACTTGTAAATGTTTGATCTTTAAATTGCAATCAAGAATCAAACCAACGGCCAATTAATGTAATACTAGATAGACATGGATTAAATTATGCAGCAAGACATCAAACTAGCAACTGTTGTTGCTGTTCTTTTTTTATTAATTTGATTCGATCACTGAAAACTATTACAACAACACTATTTATACTTCCATATAATAACTTCTCCAAGTAACTAACTCTAATTTCTCTTATATATGCCCATAAAATACATGATATTTTTTTCTTATAAAACTGACATTTAACTCAACAACAACCGACTCGAACTTAACCAAACATAATATAACTAAACACTGACTTGATACTTCACTAACTCTAATCGTCTGCAACTCCTTTGTGTCAACAACACTTTTTTCTATGTCAGCGACTCCTTCTAGTGTCCACATATGTATCAACAACAACTTCTTAAATTTTTTTTTTCTACATTCCAAATAATTCGACTAGAGTTGAATCCTTTTATACTCTTACTTCTATACTTTTGCACAGTATAACACACTATACACACATACTCCCTAAACTGAACCATCTTGCAAGACTTCAACATTACAACATTGCATCTTCAATTAGATTGATTCTCAAGGTCATGCAACAAATTTACAACTTAAATTTATGAATTCAACATACAACTTTCTACATTTATTGCGTCATATATGCGTCATAGAACATATACAATATATATTTTTATGAAAAACGAGTGGGTATTAGAATAATTTTGACAATAAAGTTAAAGAGAGACGTGAAAATAAAGATTGCCTTATTGATATGAATGTTAGAATTTATGATTAGTGTGAGTGGTTAATAATTTTGCTGGTTCATTGATTGATACTACATAATATATATAGTAAAAATGAGATAAATTAAACTATGAAACAAAGAATAATTAACATGAAGGTTAATTCTCATTCAGAGTTAATATTCACTTTGGAGTACATATTCGAGTTATTATTTTATTGTTTTAAGATTCAAACTCTTCTAGATTTAAGAAAGATTTAGACACTACATTCTTAACAGTCTCCCTCTAATTTGTTAACCACTTTAAATAATCATCAAGTTACTTCATTATTCTAAGCCATAATTATTTTCCGATGTGATGTACGATAGAGCCAATAAATTATTAATATTTTAGTAGAACTATAAGCATAAATGTGATCTCATACGCATCATGCATGCATGAGCTATTCCATTTGTATTAGTAAACAATTCATTCACTAAAAAGTGATGAATTATATTTATACATCCACGAAAAATGTTTCATTTTACATGAAGCATATATATAAAGTATTTACAAAGCAAATATAATATAAATGTATAAATCATTTATCAATCCAAGTTATATTCTTAGACATGTAGAGTTCATCTATATATTTTATAATCGAGATTGACCCGTTGAGATACATTCTAATTTTCTTCCTCGTTGTGTTGTCTGCACGCAGCCTCAATATAACTGTAATAACCACGCTGCCTCAAAGGTTTGACGAGACTTCCTAAACTTTCGGTATTATATATTTTAATCCAAAATGTGTAATTATTTTTAATTTAGTCATTTCAAGTTTAATATTTCACACCACGTAATATTTTTTTTTTTAATGTTAATTTCCCTCGGTTCAATTATTTTCATTGATAAAATATTGTTTCGTCCATGTGTACTTATATGTATATATATCGGTTTCATTGAGTTCCAAGAACAGCTTTCAAAATGGACGTGGTTACTTTTTTGTTCAAAATGAACGTTACTTTTTTGTTCAAAATGGACGAGTAAATTAACAATGCAAAACTTTTGAATTCTGATATAGTTGAAAGTTTTTTTTTTTTAAAAAAAAATCTTATGTAAGAAGAAGATAGGTGTATATTTGTCTATTCAAGCGTCACACGTGCTAGACATGTGATTACTTTCCGTCCAAATGGATGCGTAAAGTGACAGTGCAACAATTTGGACTTTTAAATGGAACACTTTACGTTGATGATTAGTTGGTGTAAGACACAAGTTGTGTTTTGAGGCGCGATATAAGGCCCAACGTCTTTCATGTCCTCCTCCTCCTATGGTGAAGAAGAATCCTCTGTTTTTGCGTAGCTTCCCTCTGCTCCGCATCGCTGACCTCTCTCTTTCTCTCGATCAAGTGGATGACAGATTCAGCCACAGCAGAAGAAGCATGGAGAGTCTTTTGAAGGATTTTCAAGTTGATTCGAAGAATCCATCAGAGGAAGCTCTAAGGAAATGGAGGAACGCTGTCAGCGTCGTCAAAAACCCACGGAGGCGATTCCGCATGATCGCCGATCTAGCCAAGAGATCCGAAGCTGAAAAGAAACGTCACGACATTCAGGTACGCAGTGTCACTCTGATTCTAACACTAGATTTCTCATTGTGTTGTTAGTTTCCATTAAAATCCCTGGAATCATTAATCTCCGGCGTCAGTTCGTCGAATACGCTATTCTGGTAGTTGTTTCAATTAGGAAACATAATAAAATGCGGTACATGATTACTTTTTCTGAATGTGGTCTCTGCTGTCAAAGCATTTGAAAGTATCACTATACTAATTAGCAGAATCACAGCTTTGCCATTGTAGTTTTGAGATGATTCCTGTTCATGTTTTTTTTTTTTTTCTGCCGCCAAACAGTACTGCTGCCTCTACTTCTCTTCTCATAAGAAGAATTCAATTCTCTATATAAAAAAAAAAAAAATCTAGTGCTTCAAATAGACGCGGCAACTGCGGCGATCAAAGTTGCGGCCAGCGAGGCCATATTATTAATAATATGTACACATAAATAAAATACGATATTAGATCGTCTTCTCCACTAGATTGTTACAAGCTGCGGCTCTGGCCTTCAATATTATTATTTTGTCTCCTTTAGGGTTAAGGATTTTTCTTTTGTTTTGCATTAAGCATCCATAAAATATTAGACATTAATTATTTGTCTTTCTTCTTCTGTCAGAAACTCAGAATTCTTCTAAAGGCATTCATTGCTAAATTTATATTGGCATATGTTAGAAGTTGGAACATGTTTAAAAAACTCAACTAGATTAATAAAATATTTTAAAATTAATTAGAGTGTTTTTTTTTTCCAGATTTATTAGGTGTCAACTAGAATAGTTAATATGTAATAGGTAAAATGTTGACTACAAAGATTCTTCATTCATATGTATCATATTGTAACATTAGATTAAAAACAAAGTGCTGTATCGATATGTATACTTTACCCAAATTATATAGAGTAGATTGATTTGTAAGGAGTTCTCCCTAAGTGGTGAGTATGTCAAGTTTATAAATTTTCCGCTCTATAATGAAAAAAAAAAAAAAAAAAAAACTCCATTGACATTGAGTATGAAAAAAATTCTGTTCAATAGTGAAGAAAAAAATAATAGATATATATAAATAGTTAAGTGAGTAAGTGACAGATATAGTAAATTGATTGAGATTTTGGAAAATAGTAAGCACGTCTTTTCACTCTCCCTATACTTTTGGACCTTTGGTAACTAGTTGATGACTGACATGCACGTACGTCTTTCTCGTTATTCTGTCGCAATTTTCTCTAATAATAATTCCTCTTTCTATATATAGATTATTATATAGTAAAATTAAAGGTAAATGCTGGCTAGCTCGGTCCCGTGAGCAAAATCAGAATTATATTTTTCCTAATGCCATTATTTCATAAATCAATACAAAAATGCAATCAGAGCAGAACATATGCTCTATTACTTGATTGAGAATCTAGTATAATATTTTTGATACTCGGTTCTCACAAGACACAAAGTAAATGGCATATTTATTTAAATTTGTAAAAAAAATTACTTCGATAATATTTTTGTTATTAATTTTAAAACAATAGTATTGTTGAACTTTTTTCCACAAAATCAGTCTAAAAAATAATAATTTAAGTTGATAACAACCGTCACCCCGTCTTCTATATAGTAAGTATAAATAGAACCAATTAGAAATGATGGTGTTCTACTCGTTAAGCTCTCACATAGTTTAATTCAAAATTTCCATGTTCAGAATTGTTGGATCACGGCAGGAGCTCCGGTTACGGTGACGGATTCCTTAGCTCCTCGCAATCCTGCAAAAGGGGAATAGAGGGCAGTGGCCCAGAATCCCTCTCCGATGCTTAACGTAAGTACGGCGGCCACAGAGCAAGCAAGCAATATTTGTGTATGTATAAAGCGTAACCCTAATCTGGAATAACTTCCCTCCTTTTATAGAGGAAAGGCTATCCCAGTTACCTGATTGGGCGGTTGGATTGTGATCCACTATCCCACATATCTCGCCGTATATCTTGCCACGTATCTTGCACAGTTATTCGTATCCCACATATCTCGCCCATTATACCACTACTGTAATCGTGGCGAGAATTCCGGGATTGTGCTCTTACTGGCGAGTCTCGATCATTATCGGAGACTCCCAAGTTACATCGTTGAGGATTCGGTGTCGGGGAGTGGTATCAACTCCCATATCGGGACCGACTACGTCCAGGTCCGATATCTTCGGGGCTCTCCCCTGTCGGAGCCATACTTACTCGGGGCTATTCAATGTCGGGACCTCCTTCCGTCGGAGCCTTTATCCTTCCAGCAGCCCAGCTCCTAGCCCAACGGGCCTAATCGCCGTTTGCTAATCGTTAAGGGGCCTAACGGCCTTCGCCAGGGCCCATCAAGAATCTAGTCGCCGTTTAATTCACATACCACATCAAGTATACAAGAATCTTATTAACTGATCTACCTCTTAACTATATTAGGTTGTTAATACTTAGTGGGATACGGGGTTTTGACCTAATTAGAATATCAGATTCTACCTAGTTCACATATTGCGTCTGATATAAGAAAAGATTAGTAGAACTGGACTTAACGAGTTGATCTCTTAACTATACTAGACTGCTATTGACGTTCAACCTCTTGACTATACTAGGTTGCTGATAGGGTACGATGTCAGTGCATGTGTTGAGCTTAACGAGCTGATTCCTTAACTATTCTAATATGCTCCGACCTCATAACTATAGTAGGCTACTGATAGAATACGATGTCAGTGCATGCGATTGTTGTTTATTAGTAGTACACCGAAAAGCATAAACATTATGTAGTGGAATAGGTCTAGTCACAAATCACAACTATTAACACGTTCATTTACTTGAAAAAAAAAAATCTGAACAGGCATTAATCAAGAGAGGGTTTGGTTTTTTCAATAATGTCAACCAACGAAATTTCTTTGAAGTTTCGCCATAACAGATAGATGCAAGATGGCTGCATAAGACAGTTTTGAGTTAAGGATGTAAAAGTCAAGTCATGAAGATGTACAAGATTCAAAATAAGTGAAGCCAATTGCTCCTCCTCCACTTTAATTGTTAGGACCGCACAAAGTAGACTAGAGAATTTCAAACGCATACGGAAGCTAATATTATTCTCCTGCATGCAGATAAGGAACCTATACTTTACCTATTCCTCAAAAGTAACTTTCTACTTATTCTTCAGTAAATAAATGGCCGTGTTATACTACTAATAAGGGATTGATCTTTCAAGTCCCATTAATTAATGGGATCCTCTTCAGCACTTGAATGAGACTCAGTAGGAATGAAATAGCTAAGATAATGAACATTTGATTATAAATTAGACTTACCTGTAATATTTTATATCTAACAAATCGTTAAAAACATTATAAAGCAGCAAATAAACATTCCAATCAATTTAGTATTGATGATAGATGCTATTTACTTTGTGTTTTACCTTTTAAAGATTAAACGGATACACGCAGACACATTTTGCAATCTGGTAGTGTAATCAGACCACATGCTCTGACACAGTCTTTCCAGGTTGATAATGCAAATTCTCTTGTAAAAGCAAGGACGTTGTATGATCATCGTTGGATTGAAGTTGAACAAGGTTCATTAATTTTAGACTCAGTCCAAATCATATTGTTTGCTGTGAGTCTTTGTTTTCCCTTTGCTCCTGCACCAAAATGAAGATTGCTACTTCTATGTATAGTTTGTCCCATGCAAGATCGGAATCGGATTCAGTAAAGAATGATAGGATTTTAGCATAGAAGAGATAACTGTTAAAGTATGTCGCAAGTTAACATTATTAGATGAGGTATGTGCTTCATTGTTCCTTTTTCTTTGAAACAGGAAAAGATACGAGTAGCCCTTTATGTTCAAAAGGCAGCCCTCCAATTCATTGATGGTATATGTTTCTTCAAAGTTTAAAATGACTAACTTCGGTTACAGTCTTCTTAATCAATATATTGATGTTTCTGCAGCTGCTGGTCAGATTGAATACACGCTTTCTGAAGAAGCAAGACAAGCAGGTTTTGGTATCGATGCAGATGAACTTGCATCCATTGTACGTTCACACGACGCTAAGCGACTGAAACGTCATGGAGGAGTTGCAGGAATCGTGTGGAAACTCTCTGTCTCTCCCGAGGAAGGAATTCCAACACACACTATAACAACAAGACAAAAGCTCTACGGATTGAACCAATTCACAGAGAAACCAGGCAGATCATTTGTGATGTTTGTATGGGAAGCTTTGCAAGATTTGACTCTCATGATCCTTATGGTATGTGCTGCCGTTTCTATAGGCGTTGGAATCGCCACTGAAGGGTGGCCTAGTGGCATGTACGATGGTCTCGGGATATTACTCAGTATAGTTCTAGTGGTATCAGTGACTGCAATCAGTGACTACAACCAGTCTCTGCAGTTCAGGGATTTGGATAAGGAGAAGAAGAAAATCTCTGTTCAAGTCACTCGGGATGGGAACCGAGACAAGGTCTCCATATTCGACTTGGTTGTTGGGGATATTGTCCATTTGTCCATTGGTGATCAAGTTCCAGCAGATGGAGTTTTTCTATCGGGATATAGCTTGTTGATCGACGAGTCGAGCCTCTCAGGTGAGAGTGAGCCTGTCAATGTGTATGACAAGAAGCCTTTTCTACTCTCTGGGACCAAAGTGCAAGACGGTTCGGGTAAAATGTTGGTTACAACAGTGGGAATGAAGACAGAATGGGGAAAGTTGATGGAGACTTTGAGCGAAGGCGGAGATGATGAGACACCTTTGCAGGTGAAGCTCAATGGTGTAGCCACAGTTATAGGAAAGATTGGTCTAGTTTTTGCAGTATTGACATTTTTAGTGCTAACAGTAAGGTTCCTAGTGGAGAAGATGTTGAAACATGAAATTACTGTCTGGTCTTCCACAGATGCTATGACACTTGTGAATTACTTTGCTATTGCAGTAACTATAGTCGTCGTTGCAGTCCCAGAAGGATTGCCGCTCGCCGTGACCCTCAGCCTCGCATTTGCAATGAAGAAACTGATGAATGATTGGGCCCTTGTGAGGAAACTCTCAGCTTGTGAGACCATGGGTTCAGCTACCTGCATTTGCACTGATAAAACTGGGACATTGACCACAAACCACATGGTTGTTACCAAGATATGGCTATGTGATAAAGGTAAAGACTTGACAGATTCAAGAAGTATTGAGAACCTTAAATCAGGAACCCCACCAACAGTTACCAACACCCTTTCCCAAGCTATCTTTCTAAATACTTCTTCTGAAGTTGTCAAGAACAAAGATGGAAAGCAAATCATTCTGGGAACCCCTACAGAATCTGCCCTATTAGAATTCGGGCTATCTTTAGGGGGTGAGTTCCACGCTAAGCGCCACGAGTATAAGATCCTCAAAGTTGAGCCATTTAGTTCAGTTCGTAAGAAGATGTCTGTTCTTGTTGCTCTTCCTGACAATGATAGAGTAAGAGCCTTCTGCAAAGGTGCATCCGAAATTATACTGAAGATGTGTGACAAGATTGTGAGCATCAATGGAGAAATCACTCAATTGTCGGAAGAGCGGGTTAACATTGTATTAGATGTCATTAACGAATTTGCTTGTGATGCCTTGAGGACTCTCTGCTTGGCCTATAAAGACATAGATGATGTAAATAATGAAAGTGAGGTTCCTGATAGTGGATATACATTGATAACTGTGGTAGGTATCAAAGATCCGGTCAGGCCTGGTGTCAGAGAGGCGGTTCAGACCTGTTTAGCAGCTGGGATCACAGTAAGGATGGTGACTGGTGACAATATCAATACAGCTAAAGCCATTGCCAAAGAGTGCGGTATACTTACAGCCCAAGGAATTGCTATAGAAGGAGAAGAATTCCGCAACATGTCCCCCGAAAGGATGAAGGACGTAATACCAAGAATTCAGGTATGTCTTTGTCCTATGGACTTTTACTCAAAAAGTATTTGAGATTTATCATAAATGAATGTCTATTATGGATACAGGTAATGGCAAGGTCATTGCCACTTGACAAACACACCCTAGTCACCAATCTTAGGAAGATGTTTGATGAGGTTGTTGCAGTCACCGGTGATGGAACCAACGATGCTCCTGCTTTGCATGAGGCTGACATTGGCCTTGCTATGTGCATTGCAGGAACCGAGGTACTGTTTGTTTTCTGTAACTTGGCACCATCATCCATGCACTTTGATTTATCGATTGATTCTTCCTTTTAGGTTGCAAAAGAAAGCGCGGATGTTATAATCCTCAATGACAATTTTGCAACAATAGTGAATGTGGCCAAATGGGGACGTGCTATATACATCAACATCCAGAAATTTGTGCAGTTCCAGTTAACTGTAAATGTTGTTGCACTGGTGATAAATTTCTTCTCGGCATGCATCTCAGGTGTTAATGCCACCTTAAGCTTTATATCATTTGCAGAGTATCCAAATCCTATTATCACAGACTCACAGTGTAGATAGAAATTGATCATGCTTCATTTTTTCAAAACAAATTTCTTCAGGATCGGCTCCACTAACGGCTGTGCAGTTGCTTTGGGTAAACATGATTATGGACACTCTGGGTGCACTTGCATTAGCCACAGAACCGCCAAATGATGAACTAATGAAGCGACCACCGGTTGGAAAAGGCACCAGTTTCATAAGCAAGGCCATGTGGCGCAACATAGCAGGCCAGAGCATTTACCAGCTTATCGTCCTTGCACTTCTCAATTTTGACGGCAAGAGGTTGCTGAATCTTCAGGGTTCAGATGCTACTGATGTTCTTAACACCGTGATCTTCAATGCATTCGTCTTCTGTCAGGTTCACATCCACATCCTCAACCCCAACCTTTAACAGTATTCATTAGCCATCATCAAGCATAAAAGAATCAAAATGTTGATTTTCAAGTTCCTCCTCGTGTTTTTGTTGTTGTTTCAGGTGTTCAACGAAATAAATAGCAGGGACATAGAGAAGAGAAACGTATTCAGGGGGAATGTTCGATAGTTGGATATTCATCGTCGTGATAGTTTCCACGGTTGCCTTTCAGGCGATAATAGTGGAGTTCCTGGGGACATTTGCAAGCACCGTGCCGCTCAGCTGGCAGCTCTGGCTCCTCTGCGTCGTGATTGGTTCGATAAGCTTACCTGTCGGTGCCATCCTGAAGTGCATCCCAGTGGATGGAAGCTTGGACAAGAAACAGCATGACGGATATGAGGCATTACCCTCAGGGCCAGAATTAGCTTAGAGTTGATCATTTTGTTTCTAGGAGCATTATTATACGGAATAAGAAAGCTGACAGATATATATACACATAGAACAATCTGCATATCTGACGCTCACAGAATTGTCGACAAACATTGTTAAACTAAATTTAAACTTAAAGAGTGATAATATAATAAATTAATAATTGAAACACACTATTCAGTCTCCACGGCTAGTTATTTCCCTCCCTAACAGCTCTCCTAAGGCAAGGCCGCGTATGCACAAAATTTCAACTTTTAGACACGAAATTGCGTGGCATAAAGGCTCATTATTCTCTAGTTAATAAAGAAAGAAAGAATGGCCCTAATATTCATTTGAATCTCCTCTTTGCTTCACCATAGGCGACAACTCCGAGCACGGTTATTGTGTACCCGCCGATCCCCATCACCGTCACTGGATTCCGGAAGAGCATTATTGAGATCACAACAGCCACAGCCCCCTTTGCATTTCCCAGTACCTGACCATATTCCAATGTTATGTTAACAGCAGCTAAGAGAGCAACTTCCTAGTTTTGACTACGCACTCTCTAATAAAAAGAGACCCGAAACTAGCTGTTTCTAAGCATTTACTCTAGACATTGCATCTATTGCTTGTCCTCAGCAGTTGGGTGTATCTACGAAAATTATGAACTGTAAAACTGATAAACAGACCACTTATTGATGCAATAGTAAAGGTTGCAACTTTACTTCACCGTACGATATGATTGTTCAGAGAGTTAGAGATGCCGCACCTGAAGAGTGAGTGCACTTGTATGTTTTGTGACCAAGAAGTTTGTTAAGTTGGCTGCATAAGCCGTGACCGAGTTCAGCAAGAGAAGCAGCCACAAGAACTTGTGCTCCTTCCCAAGTGTGTACAGGACATCTAAGACATCCGGCTCCATTACAATTGATGTCGGCAGTAATACAACCACTGCCATAGGCGACATGTATAGTAGCAAATTCATGGAATTCAACTTCTCCCTGCATAGCCGAGGAAGATTTTCAGCAGTTGAGATTCCACAAATGCAAAAAAAAAAAAAAAAAAAAAGAGAGAGAGAGAGAGAGAGGGAAGAAAATCACTGTGTCCAAGTACAACCTTAGTTAAAAGGCAAATGATCTTACAAAAAGAAGTTGAAGGACAAAATCCTGTGACAGCCTCTTTCAGGCCCCATTCCTAATGCTTGCCTAGTTGCCTCTCGGGTTTTAAAAGTGCTAATTGCCTTGTTAGCTGAACTTTTAGGGTTTGGACAATATGCTAGCTGTTTATTTTTAATTTTACAAATTTCTAGCTGAACATATGTAAAGATGCAACTTACTAGCTTCCTCTAATTTCTGTTCAATGGTGACTGAGACAATCACGTGTCTGTCACATGTTATCAGACTTCAGGTAGCAAACTGTAAATTTCATCAAAAGTTTAGATAGCAAATTGCAAAGTTTCACAAAGTTTGGCTAACAAATTGTAGATTTCCCAAAAAGTCCAGCTAGCAACATGCAGTTTCCTTGTCACCATTTAACAGTAAATTATATGGAGCTAGACTATTGCAACTTTGTATAAGTTCAACTAGTAATTTGTCCAAAAAAATTTCAGCTAGCTAATTGCCGAAAATCTCAAAGTTCAGCTACCAAATTAGGAAGAAAGTTAACATCTGCAAGTATCAAAACCTGGAGTTGAGTATTTGGCCAGAATAAAATCCGACCTTTTTGCTGGAAATTAGTACAAGGAATGGTTTCTTTCTTGTAGTTGAACTATACTGCTGGAGATCACATCTAACATGACACGATAGATAAACAATGACAAGAATGAAATGAGCGCCTCTAAAAAGATGATTCATGTGTAAAGAGAAATACCCTTCAGAAGAAAGTAGAACACCCTGAAGAACGGACTTAAAGGCTCTTGCAGCTGTTGCACTGATGCACATTATGAAGCCAAACAAGTGGAAACTAGGCTCGCCCTGCCACCAACAGATGATACTTCAGAAAAAGCAAGCACGAGCTTGAAAAAAAAAACATTGAATCACAAGAAACAATTGTACTTTTCATCAATTGAATCCATCGTTTCTGATGCATTCAAGCCCTCAAACTGGTACTTGTAGTCACAATCAATCAAATACTAAAAGAATCTAAACGCTAGCAAATTTCTTTGCCAACTGATGCATATATTCCAAAGTGTTCTTGATGTTCTTCACATCATTCCTCACTAATAAACACATTTTGTACTTCGCGTCATTCCTCACTAATAAACGCATTTTAAGATTCACAGATACATAAGACTGCATTTCATACAACTGGCAAGATCAAGCTCATTTAACATTTAATAATTCCAGCTCCTTAACGCAGGATTGCACAAACCAATGCTTAAATTTGCACTATCTGCGATTGAACAGTTCAAGGGAGCAAAATCTAGCAACAAGCAGAGATCCTGATATAATGCATCTGAGAAGAACAAACTGAATAGCAATGCGGACAAAAATCCATCATTTTTTCTCCAAGTATGTAGGAAACTGAAACTAGGTATAACTAGCCAGAAATCCAACAATTCATCATTAATAAGATACTAAAAGAGAATCACATATCATGGCACCTACAAGCAAATGTACATGAAATTTCATTTTCTTTTAGAAATATTATTTTACCTCGCTGGCGATTACAACGCCGGCAACCACCGGGACGAGAGCAGCATAAGTGATCCAAGCCTCCCTTTTGAACGTCATAAGGTAGGCAAATACAGCGGTGAAGAACGGCGTGGTGGCACCGACTGCTTGATTGAAGGAGACGGGGAGGTACCTCAAGGAGACATTGCCGCCGACAACGGAGGCGCAGAAGACGAGGCTGAGGGTGGCGATCTTAAGGAACTGGGGGCGAGACCTAATGGGCTGGAGAGGGACGATCTTGAGGAAGGCGATGGATGCGTAGCTAAGAAGGGCGCAGGCGGACATGTGACACATGGTGAGGAAGATGGGAAATCGGAAGCCATAGTTGGAGAGGAGGAACTTGTTGAGGAGGATGACGCCGATGTTGGAGGAGTACCAGACGGTGATTAGGAAGGCAATGAAGAGAGCATTCTGCTTCTTCTGGGAGGAGGATGAGGTTGACGGCGGTGACTGCGACATTGGAATCAGATCTCATTTCATCGTTTCAATCATCAATCAATGAAGGAGGAAGTTGAAGTTGATGGTACTGATATATATACACTAACCATAAGTAAGGAAAATTTTCATTCTCTAGACATTACTAATAATATTTATTATTGTAAAAATATTTAGAGTTATAATGTACCCGTTAATTAAATGTTGAGTCACACGTTATTTAACAACCATGAGTTACCCTTAATTTAATTTAATAATAATGTTACTTACCGAGGTATCATCATTTACCGGAAAAAAAAAATAAGTTATCATCATCGATCATTTATTAAAAGAAACATGTTAGAAATCTAGAAGTTTTAATTTCTAGAAATTAATGCCAATAGCCAAACTACCTGGAAAAAAAATCTAAAAAAAAAAACTACCTGAAAAAATAAAAGGAATATTTTTAGAAATATTATACATATACATATAAATATAATAGTCACAAAACACCTTGACTTTAGATCCTCTAAAATCTCAATCAGCACTAGTGTTGCATTCCTACAGCTGCCAAGTGCCATCTCGAGACACATGGACTATATTAATATTATTAAATAATAACCACTCAAATTTAAAATTACTTATTACTTTTTTAGAATATTTTTTTGGCCAATTTTTTATTATTAAAATATCAAAGTAATATATGAGTATTTTATAGAGTGTCAAAATAATAATATATGAGTATTCGTGGGTTGGGTCAAGGTATGTATGTCTCTAAACTAGGACGAGTCAACCTACATGTCACTCGTTAAACTTCATTCAATTGGTTACGAACGGATAAATCGATCACGTCAATAAATCATAAATCAATCATTTAGAGGCGTTTGACGTGCCAGTATATTTAAAATGTGAGATACTAAGTAATTTACTTCGTTATAAATAATTTTATATATTATGTTGTTGCAATATACAATGTAATGTTAGATTACAGTTTTTTTGTTAAAAGTCTGGTTAATTACATGTATTAGCTAGCTAATACACATATTAGTTAAGCGTCAATTATCATATCCTAGTCGAAGCTTAGCTAATACATATTAGCTAATACTACGTATTATGATATCATAATACAATGTTTGGATGAACTTTGTATTAGGATATCATAATATAATGACTAAAAAACCAAAATACCACTATATGCATTTTTTAATGAGATTATATTTTTACATATGAATAATATTTTTAACTAATAGAAAAAGTAACTTCAATTATTTAAAAGTACCACAGGGCCGGCGAAGTCCGGCCCGATAAAAGGGAGTCTAGTCCGAGAGGTCGCCGGGGTCGAGCCCGATGTTGCCAGAGTCGTACTAGGGGCCACCAGAGTAAGGCCCGGAGTGGTGACAATCGGTTCCGAATTCGTCAGTGTCCGGTCTGAGGCCGCCAGTCAAACCCGAAGTCGCTGGAGGCTGACAGAGGTCGTTGGAGCCGGGTCTGAAATCGCCGAAGCCGGGTCCATAGTCGTAGGAGCTCGAGGTCACTAGAGGCTGGCCCGAAGTTGCCCAAAGCCGGCCTGAGGTCGCCGGATCCGGGCTCGAGGTCGCAGGGGTACAGATCCGAGGTCGCCGGGGTACAGATCTGAGGTCGCCGGGGTACGGACCCGAGGTCGCCGAGGTCCAGGCCCGATTTCGCTAGGGTCCGAGCCGATGTTGGCGTGGTTCGTGCCGATGTCTCCAGGGTATGGCTAGAAGTCGGCAGAATCATTATCTATTAAGTAAGGGTACGAGTATTTTAGTCATTAGCTGTTATATATTACTTAATGCATAATTTTTTATGAAGCTTAACTAATACATGCTTTTTTTTGTCAAACTAATACGTGATTTACTATAGAAATTAGTATTAGCTAATATTTATGCATTAGTCAATATTAATATCAAATCAAAACAAACAACATATTACTTAAGTCATATACTAGTATATCTTAAGTTCGTAATATGACTTACATCCAAACAACACGAATGGCACAATACACAGAAGAGTTGTGGGAATTGCTCAAGAAAGACAACACCTTTGTATACATGTTTGGGCTCAAGGGTAGTGTATTAGAGGGAGCTCACACTACTGGAGTTTTTTCTCCTCCCATCTTATGATATTGCTGTCTAGATAGGGTAAAGTCTTATATATATATATATCATGGAGCAGATCTATTTGTTGGGGTGCCTGCCTGCCTCCCCAAAATACATGTATGTATCTGGGTACGTATGTGCCTTGAGGATCACTAACCGTACCGTACTTACATGGCCAAAATAAGTAGAAAATATTTCTAAAGTATATATATATATATTTCTTCCTGTGTAGATAGTATATATTTATATAGTTGATATATATTATCTCTTAATTTAGATTAAATATATTTTTTATGAGTATATTTCTATTTTTATGTGTATGTTTAATATTATAATTTATAGATAAGATATACATTGTATATATATCTTAAATATACATGGATCTTTTGTATGTATAGATAGATCTATTATATATATCTTAATTATATATATAGATAGATATTATATATATCTTAATTGTAAATATACCTAACCTACTATATATATATATGGGTGCTGCTTTCTACTTATAATTCAACTTTTAAGCTATTTCATCTACTTTCTACGTTAGTATTGCTCTATCCAATACCACTCGTTGCCTCCTGAAACCACACTCTAGATCTCACTGTTAATCACAAAACAATTAACATGTTTAAAACAATTGACATGTTTAAAACAATTAACATGTTTGATGCAACAGGTAATTTGATAATGGAGAACGATGATGACTTCATTGAGTACGTACCTGTCGCTAAACGCAGGGCAATTGAAGCCCAGAAGATCCTATGGAAGAGAAAACCTTCGAATGCTGCGAAGGAAGAAAGCAAGAAGGCTAAGGTAGTGGAAGCTAAGCCGAGCCTCCTTGTAAAGGCAACACAGCTAAAGCGTGACGAGCCCGAGATCAGCCCCACTGAGAAGATCCTTCGGCAAGAAAAGGAAATGCTTGACAACTTAATAGATCGGAAAGCCCTAATGTCTGTCCAGGAGTTAGCCAAGGGAATCACCTACACTGAACCTTTAATGACCGGTTGGAAACCACCACTGCGATTCCGAAGAATGTCGGAAAAAGCTCGTGACATGTTCAGAAAGCAATATCATATCCTTGTTGATGGAGAAGAAATACCCCCACCTATCAAGAACTTAAAAGACATGCGATTTCCGGACCCAATTCTGAGAAAATTAAAGGAAAAAGGTATTGTTTATCCCACTCCAATTCAAATTCAAGGCATGCCAGTGATCTTATCGGGTCGGGACATGATCGGGATAGCGTTCACCGGATCCGGAAAGACCCTTGCGTTTGTTCTTCCCTTAATCATGATTGCCTTGCAGGAAGAAATGATGATGCCGATTATACGCGGTGAAGGCCCGTTCGGCTTGATAGTTTGCCCGTCACGGGAGCTTGCTAAACAGACATACGAAGTTATTTTGGAGTTCTTGATTCCTATGAAGGAATATGGGTACCCGGAAATTCGGCCTCTTTTATGTATCGGCGGGGTTGATATGCAGTTCGCAGATGGATGTTGTGCGAAAAGGAGTACACATTGCCGTAGCAACACCGGGCAGGTTGAAGGATATGCTTGCAAAGAAGCGAATGAATCTCGACAATTGCCGGTATCTTACATTAGACGAGGCAGACAAATTGGTGGATTTAGGATTTGAAGATGATATAAGAGTAGTTTTCGACCATTTCAAGGCTCAAAGGCAAACTCTCCTCTTCTCGGCAACCATGCCTGCCAAAATTCAGAATTTCGCAAAAACCGCTCTAGTAAAGCCTGTTATGGTTAATGTCGGTAGAGCAGGAGCGGCAAACCTGGACGTGATTCAAGAGGTTGAGTACGTGAAACAAGAAGCGAAAAATGTTTACCTCCTCGAGTGCCTTCAGAAAACGGCACCTCCGGTTTTGATATTCTGCGAGAATAAAGCTGATGTTGATTTAATTCATGAATATCTACTGCAGAAAGGAGTGGAAGCAGTGGCGATACACGGAGGGATGGATCAGGTGGATCGGGAAAACGCGATTTCTTCGTTTAAAATGACAACGAAAGACGTGTTGGTGGCCACCGATGTAGCGTCGAAGGGTTTGGATTTTCCGAACATACAACATGTTATAAACTACGACATGCCTGGGGAGATTGAGAATTATGTGCATAGAATTGGAAGAACGGGGCGGTGTGGGAAGACGGGAATTGCAACCACTTTTATAAACAAGAGTCAGAGCGAAACAACGCTGCTTGATTTGAAACATTTGTTACAGGAGGCTAAGCAGAGGATTCCACCTGTTTTAGCGGAGTTGAGTGATCCGATGGAGGTGATTGGTAATGCGAGTGAAGTGAAGGGGTGTGCGTATTGTGGAGGGTTAGGTCACCATATCAAGGATTGTCCCAAGTTTGAACTTCAGAAAAGTCAGCAGATTGCTAACTCTAGAAGGGATTATTTTGGGTCTGGAGGTTACAAAGGAGAAATTTGAGACTTGTAGACTTTATTTCTAGTTATATATATGAATGTCTAGCCTTATTTGCAGCCTTATTCATTATGTAATCGTTGTTTCATAATTCTGAAATTTTATTTATCATGTAATTCAAAAATAAACGTACTGTTATGTTTTTCGGTTTGTGATTTTTAGTTTTCCCATTTTAGCTCAATAAAACTTCAACAGAAACGAAAAAAATGGAAAGCGACGACGACTACCGTTCACCATACAGATCACAATAATAATGAACTCCAAAGGAATGCATTATTTATATAAAAGAAACTTTCCAGTCATTCAGATGTATATTTACGGTTTAGATTAAATTCTTAGGTTTGTTGTGTGAATTTCAATGAATTATATATATATATATATATCAATGTTATAAAGATGAATATACACCCTTACCCGGACCAATGAAACCCAAAGGCAAACAGAGTCCTAATCGATCGAGCTCGAAATGAGCTGCAATTAGGGTCTAATGGTCTATAAATAAATAATACTAATTGAGGTATCAAATAACCAAAACAAATAATTAAGACACTGTACTTAACAGTAAACACTAAAATAAAATATTTGTTAGTTATATTAGTTAGATTAAAAAAGATCGTACGGAAGCCCGAATTTAACACCAGCGCTGCTGCTACAGCCGTCGAACACGTGGCTCTGCCACGATTGATGTATCAGCTGGAGGCCTCTTCTAGAAGAAGCTTTCCTCATCACTCGCAGCAGTACTGGTCGATAATCCCTTCTTCTGACCGAGGCTTAGCAGACGACGACGGTGAAGAATCAATCATCTTACGAAAAGATGGAGACGAAACCAACTGAGATAAGCAGCTCGAAGATGTTCGGTGGCTACAACAAGCGATACAAGCACTTCAGTCCCACGCTCGGTTGCTCCATGACATTCCACATCTATTTTCCTCCTTCCGCTTCTCCTTATCACAACTTCCCGGTAAGTCTGCTGCTTTTCCCCTCGCTAAACCGGTGCATTCTACTATTGTAGACGCCGATCTGTTCGTTCTGGATTCTGGATGATGTCGATGGACGAATTACCGATCAAATGACCCTAAATCAATTGAGGTAGACTAAAGCTGAATTGTGTTCGACTTATCGATGTTGATATCTGTTTTCATGTCTTCCTTGATCAGGTGCTTTACTGGCTGTCTGGTCTTTCTTGCACCGACGAGAATTTCATAAGCAAATCTGGAGCTCAGCGTGCTGCTTCAAGCTTTGGCATTGCTTTGATAGCTCCTGATACATCTCCTCGTAAGTGGTCGACAACTTTAAGTTCTCATTAAACTCTGATTGTCATTGTGCTGCCATTGATGATTCTAGCTAGGGTTTACTTTGTTTCGGCAATGTCTTTGGGGTGGCAGTGAATTGTGTAACAAGGAATTCATAATACAGATTGATCTTCAATATTTTGCAGTATGAAATTAAACTGGCAGTCTGGCACCAGTGATAATGATACATGTCCTGTCTACTTCTCTTGTAAACTTTGAATACAATATGTACGCGTGTTATCCATATGATGTATATCCTAACACTTGTTTTCCCTTTAGCCAAAAATGCCGAGTTTGCTGTTGCCACAAGTTTCATTTTGCCTTCAGTCCTTCATGCTCTTGTTTGAAACACACGTCAAGTCCTAATTCTGCACCCATGACCTAGAAATGAGTCCACTTTAACCAAATGTATGGTAGATCATATGGTGATTTAGGGATACTACACATTTATCGACTGCAACTTCTCCAAGGAAGTGGCGCTGCTTATTGTCATCATGCTTTTTATTTAAACCAAACTTTGTCATCATGTCGGGAAAGGAAAATGATCATGCTTTTATTGGTAAAATAAGTCTGCATGTATATGAATGACAATTCATACTTGGTGTTGGAAACTTGGAATCTAAGAGCCTTTTTCTTCTCCCATCTGGTTGATAGATTCTTCAATTATTCGTGAGCCTAATTAACTAATACTCATACGTTACAGGGGGGCTGAATGTTGAAGGAGAGGCAGATAGCTGGGATTTTGGTGTTGGTAAGCTGCGTCAAAGTTTTTAGTTTTTTAGATGGTATATATTTCAGCAATACTTGAACCGTAAAATGCTATTCAACCTCTCGGTGACAACCGATGAAAGTTTATATCATATGAATATACCCACTTGTTTTTCTATGAGACATTCACTAATCAGTGTCTTTTGTATATGCTTCTCTTACACATAATAAGTTGTAAATGATCCTATTCGAAATGGATCAAGCTAGCACCACGATTTTGTCAATGACATGGCTCATTTTGGCATGATATGCTGTTAGTCCCTATAGGTTCTTGGTTGGGTAAAATGATGATGAGTATGTTAAGGCACAATGAGCTAGAGAATCCATTTAAAGAAAAAGGACCCTGAATGCATGGGGAAAAAGTGTACCGTTCTTTGTGATATCTGCGCATAATTATGCTACACAGAACTGGAAGTTAGAACTTCTCTAGCACAGTGACAGGCAGTTATTATGCCGTTGCTTTGTTTGGTAATTAATTAGCTTTGAATGCTGTTGGTTTTTCACGTGAAACTATACTCTATTTTGGTTTTTTCTCATGTTGCATTGCATGCTTAGTTACTAGTCTCTGTCAAGCTGCAGCTTGTGCACTGTATTCACTTTGACATACTAAGCAGGGAAAAGCTTGTTCTTTCTTATGTTTCTTGATTTTTTATTTATTTATTTTTTATTTTTTCAATCAGGTGCTGGATTTTACCTCAATGCTAAACAAGAAAAATGGAAGAACTGGCGCATGTATGACTATATAGTCAAAGAATTGCCTCAACTTCTTTCTGAAAATTTTCCTCAGCTGGATACCTCAAGGGCATCAATATCTGGTCATTCTATGGGCGGACATGGTGCTCTTACAATCTACCTTAAGAACCTGGACAAGTATAAGGTGAGTATATATTTTCTATTGCTGGATGATTTTATTTTAGTAGAACCATTGGATCGGCTTTAATGGAGATGGCTTGGTTGGTATGATCTCTTTATCTTGTCAATTAAGAACTTGATTTCTTGCTTTCTTACTTAACATCTTTGCCTTGGAATGTTTTCTATTTTTATTTTATGCAATTCAATTGATACTATATATATCGTAATCACTTGAAGCGTTGTCGTTATATATTGGGTCCAGGTTATTCTGGCCGTCTTGCGACATGAAATATATGATGGCCTAGGCTTCTTCTTTATCAGTTTCTCACTGTTATTCACCTTATGCTGCAGTCTGTTTCTGCCTTTGCACCAATTGTCAATCCTATCAACTGTCCTTGGGGCCAGAAAGCTTTCACAAATTATCTAGGCCAGAACAAAGCCGACTGGGAGGCGAGTTTCTCTCTGTGCAGTTGAAGTAAAACATTTACCCACAATATTTGAAACTCATTTTGCTGGTTAAAATTGCAGGAATATGACGCGACATGCTTAATTTCAAAGTTCAACGACGTGCTAGCATCCATCCTTATTGATCAAGTACGTTTATCATAAGTGTTTGTACTAAGAAATCAGTATAACTTCATTCAGTCTCCACGGGTTGCTGCAAATTGGTCTCAACTTGGTGCATCATCAAACTCATCTCCTGGGACTAAAGCCTGGTCTCTAGTATGAACTGAGTTAAGTAACAGAATTTTTTTTGTAGGGAGAAGATGACAAGTTTCTGCAGGAACAACTGATGCCAGGCAAATTCCGAGACGCCTGTAAAAATCACAATGTACCATTGCTGATGAGGTTGCATCCAGGTTATGACCACTCCTACTTTTTCATTGCCACATTCATTGATGATCACATCAGCCACCATGCTCAAGCCTTGAAGCTGTAGCTTCTCCTTCTCATCTGTTTCCTCTTGCAATCCTGTTCTAGCAGCTTCTGTTTCAAATCTGTATCTATTCTACTGTTTTTAGCCAATAACAGTAGCTTTACTCAACATTACGCGGCAAGATTCCTAGACTGATATAAAGTTGCTTTACTTTTGGACAAGCATATGTACTGTCACATTTTATTCTCCACTATTGTGATTCCGGCGCAGATGCAAATTCTATTTTCTTGTATAATAAAATAATAAGTTAGCTCTTTAAGGGACCCACTGAATTTAAGAATCTAGGGACAAAACAAAAGAATGAAGGAAGAAGATTATTATATTTGTACGAGCTAGATGATTAGTTATAGTATATCATGAATACGACACGAATTTTTTCGTGTGACGTGTCATACTATCGTATTGTGTTAAGTTATTCATTTATAAACCTCTATACGAGATCTTTAAACAAAAATAAAAATAATGAACTTTATATAGTAAATAAAACCACTAATTGAAATTTTAAAAGTTATTAAATAAGACTTATTCAAAAAAATACTCAAGAAATAGTCTTTACTAGCATAACTTTATCGTGTATCGTGCGTGTCATGTTGAGATACCTAACTACGAACACGATATGCAAGTTATATCGTGCTAATCGTCTTCGTGCTATCGTGTTATAGTTTTTCATATGATTGTATGACTACGATTTTTTTCGTGCGTGTTCGCATCGTGTTGTGTGGAAACTTGCCAACCCTAACTCTACCACACCTATTAACTCTAGGTGCACCCTAGCTCCTTCAGAAGATTGAGGACTAATTCGCAATAACCAAAACACAGCACCCATTTCAATTCAAAGTTCAAACGGAGCTCTCTATTTATGTTTAGGCGCGTTCGCATTTCGCAAAACAAGTCAGTTACCAAGTCAAAGTGTTTCCTCTTCTTCTGAAAAATATTCCCCCACTTCTCAAGCCACACAGCATGGCAGGTTACCCCCACGCGCCACCCAACTACGGCTACGGAGCTCCGCCGTCTTACCCCTACACCAACACCACCTCCCCTAGTGTTCCCTCCCCCAATTCACACCCTCAATATGTCACACCCTACGCTGCCCCCTATCCAGGTGATCAGAAGCCGCCTAAGCAAAATCCTGGCATGCATGGCGGAGCTCACGGTGGCTACTCGTCTATGGCTCCTCCGGCATCTTCTTACGGAAGCGCTCCGCCTCCATCGTACGGAAATCCGTTCGCCTCTCTGCTTCCGTCGCACTTCCCCCATGGAACCGATCCCAGGGTTGTTGAATGCTTCCAGGCGGCGGATCGAGATAGGAGCGGCTTCATCGACGATAAGGAGTTGCAGAGCGCTCTCTCGTCTTTCGACCAGAGCTTCAGCATGAGGACGGTTCATCTCCTTATGTATTCCTTCACCAACACCAACACGAGGAAAATCGGTGAGCAATCAAGTTTAATTTCACTGAAATCTGCTCTCTTCCTTGCTTAGCGTCAAGTAGAAACCCTTCCGCTTTCAGCTCTGAGCCTTAGAAATTTCACGGCGTATGGAAACGATTAGATCTGCGCGTAATTGTTACGCGATGATTTGCATGGAAACTGGGAAGTGTCTGAAATGCCATCCGAGTTAGCAAGCATTACTGTGGGCTCCTTTTCTGGGCATTTGCATTACCATTCCATATGAAACAACTTGATCTGAGCTAACCGTTTCCACTGGCTCACAATTACAAACATGATCCAGTAATGCAACACTGGATGCCTAAAAATAGGTCTGTTTTTATAGTGATCAGCTGGATAGGTGCCTAAATTGATCCGGTGTTCAAACGAGTCTGATCCATTTCGACTTGATTATTCTCTCGTGTTTGATTTAGCTAGTCCTGATTTCCGTTTAGACATGATTAAATTATGTGACGTTTTCGATTTCTATAGTGGGATAAGGATTTGATTAATGGTCAAACTTTATTTCTTCAATATATATATAAGTTGGTGGGTGTGTTGTTTGTCCTATCATAATATATGCAAAGTCATATTATACTGTTCTTTTAAATGATATTATATTACATAGTAAATAGAGTGGTTAGATGTCTTTCTATCATATGGGCCTTTGTGTGGAAGCCATGGAGTTTATCAGGCACAGTAACTAATTGAAGTTTGTGGAATGTTGATTCAAATTGGCATGCAGCTAGAGATTTAGATTGCAAGCTTGTTCAATTTTGTTGTTGATGGCTGCATCTAACATTTTATTATGTTGCTGGATCTTAGTTTGTCCTTTATCATGATTGCAGGGCCCAAAGAGTTCACAGACGTGTATTATAGTCTTCAGAATTGGAGAGTAAGTAGGAACATCTTACATCAAATAATGATATGATTTCCAGCTGAAAATTCAGTTTTGACGGATGAAGGAAAATTGGTTTCAGGGTATATTTGAAAGGTTTGACAGGGACCGAAGTGGGAGGATCGACATGAATGAACTGAGAGAGGCACTGCTGAGCTTGGGGTACTCCGTGTCACCTGTGGTTCTGGAGCTGCTGGTGTCAAAGTATGATAAGAGTGGAGGCAGAGCCAAGGCCATTGAATATGACAACTTCATTGAGTATGACATCATTTCAATATCGTCGTTTTTGCATATGATAATCATTCAAATAGTATCACTCTTTTCTTTCGAATCATCTCTAACCCAACCTGCTATGTCTCCTTGTTCTGTTACTTGTAGGTGCTGTCTTACAGTCAAGGTAAGCTCATTACTGCCTTAATTACATTTGATTTTTTTCCAAAATCTTCTTCATATCATAGGATTGGTGTTTAAATGTAGTAATTTTACAAAGTGGTAAGCTGGAAAAGTAATAGTGGGATAATAAATATGATGAGCAGGGACTGACTGAGAAGTTCAAGGCAAAGGACACCAACTACTCGGGGTCTGCAACTTTCAACTATGAGGAATTCATGCTTACTGTTCTTCCCTTCCTGATTGCGTAGAGATATGGTTAGGTTCGATATCCAATCCATTGAGTTTTACTAGTAATAATGAACAATAATATGAACTCCTTCTATGTATGAGTGTATGGCTGTATTTGTGCTTATGATTGTTGGATCTTGAGCTTTCTTTAACAAATAAAAGTGACCTGGACCATAGAGTATAATGGTTGAGTCTTATTTGTATCTTACTAGGGACCTAGTTTTACTTTCTAGAAGTTTGGTTGTTAGGAAATCACATAAACTAATAGCTACTATATAATAGCTAGCTGATCGAGTTGTTTGAGAAAGTGAATTTAGTGGAAGATCTCTTGTTGAGAAGATAAAGAAGATAAACAGGATAGAGAACAATATACCTTGCGCTGAAAAGCTTGAAGAAGGAATGGGTAACAGAGATTGGACAAGATGAGATCTCAGAGTCAGGGTATTGAACAGAGGTTTCTACTCGTGTTAATCCTTTGAACCAATAAGTCGCACTCTGAAACATAACTGAAATGCACAAGTTTGAACTAAACAATACCTAGGTTCGTGATGAGTGTTTTTGTCTTTTAATCATTGTATTAGAAAATCCTAATACAAAATACATCCAAACATTATATTAGAATATCATAATACATGGTTCGTCCAAACAAAGTATTAATTAAGCACCGATTATAATATTATAATTAACGCTTAGATAATACATGTAATTAAACGGACCTAAAAGTGGACCTAAAAGTTCTCCTATATAAATGCAAGGTTTCTCCTTGATCAGTTTGTTGAATCATCCACCTGAGATAGAAACATAAACCTTAGGCACATAATGTTGGGAATTGGGGTTTAAGGTTAGAGTATGAGCAACCAATCACTTGTATATCACAAGCCATCATATATTATTCACTACGAGACACTGATTCAAGCATAAATCATTCGATACGGGATATATAAACCGACATGAATTATCTGATACGGAACACTGGACATCTAATATGTTACTTTTGAGACGCATACATATAGTCGCTTTCCAAAAGATGATAATTACTCTCACTCGTAAATGAGTTTTGCTAACGGGATACTAATAAATCATCTCCAATGATACAACAAAATCTCTCGGTCTAACGAGTAGCAAAACCCGAAGACCTACTTAATAACTTTTCACAAAACCGACATATTAAGGAACACCGCATGATAACATAAATCATACTTAATTACTTAGAGTAACTAAGTTGATTTCGGATTGATAAATGACATGGTATGGCAGCCTATTTTAACAATATATAATGCACCATTTCACATCATCATGCATTATATATATATAATGCATATCTTGCTACGCCGCAACTTGCTCAAATGCATTAGCTAGATGTGAGGATCTGCCTTCTTGTGGTTGAAGATCCTATCTGGTGAACCACTATCGGCAGAGAATTCCACACCACAGTTTCCAGTTACCACCGCGGATAAAAATCAATTACCAACCATTTTTTTTTTCTTTCTATACGTACCAATCAATTAATAAGTAGAATATTAAATAATTTCATTTAAATAGTTATATATATTCTCAAGTGGTATTTGGCTCCTCAAAATGGAAGTGGCCCTCATGCATGGCATTATGTGGTTCTAAAATATTTAAGATGGGAAGAGAGAATATATATAACGGTAGCTTTTCAACATCTTTTGTTTTAATTATTAGGAAATATAAATATGGGTCTCGCAAAAATGACTTTATGAGAGACGTGGCTATTTGTGGTGGTGCCAAGTAAGCGTTTCATCTCGACATAAGCCCTTCACACTCCTGTCCGCTAAAACCGCACGCACCCTGATCATTTCACGTGATTAACATGAGCATCTCGCTATTTATAGGAGAACTTCTCTACTCTTCAATTTCCACAACCCTAAATATATAATATATCAACTTGAGAAGTTAATTAGTTGATTTCTGCAGCAGATATGTCTCCTCTCTCCAAGGTTTCCATTGCTGTTCTGTGGTACGAAGAAGATGGAGATGATGCTTCATTCTACGCAGCAGCAGCAGCTTGCATGGAAACTGATCATGATGGGGATGACGACGACGATGATGGTGGTTATGATTATGCTCCGGCCGCATGATGAGATGCTAGCTAGAAACCATCCATGCATGGCTTTCAGTTTCTCTGTATTTGGATATTTGAATTAATTAGTGCTCCTTACTTAATCTAATGAGTTTTATAGGTTAATTATGCTGGATGTATGCATGATAGAATGTATGGTGTATATATATATCCACTGGATGTTGTCATCATGCATTAAGAGTGTCACTACAAGAAAATAGATATTTAATTAATTAACAGCATTTGCAGTGTTATTTAACGACAGCAACCGTAATATACTTTTTTTTGGCCAACAGCACGTAATATATATATAGTTGTTAGTATTTGATTCGTGACTCTCTTTACTTGACCTTCTATAGAATAATCCAACGTCCCGAGTAACTATCAAATCATGGTCCAAAAAAAAAAAACGCGATCGATACACAATGCTGTTGTCTAAACATTATTGTATGTGACAACTAAACATTATTGTATGTGACGTGTTGAGGCGGAAAAGGGGAGGTTCAGTGAGCTAGCTCGGTCTTGAAACGATTAAGTTCTTAACAATTTGGACCTGGCTGGTTTTTGTTCAGTTCTAATACCCACTCCATGATGTGTCCTTTGAAATTGGTCTCTGTTTTCTTTACTAGAAAATGAGACTCCTTATCAAAGTATTTTCCATTTATATATATATATATATATATAATTCTCAGTACCGTTAAGCATTTTATTTTGTAAATGAGTATTGATGCTGATGTGTTCCCTTGCAATTTGTCTATATTTTACCTACTAAAAACTACAAAGAGGCTCCTTAATTACAATATTTTCCGTTTGTATATAATTCTCCGTACCGTTAAGCATTTAATTTGTAAATGAGTAATGATGTTATAAGGCAGAGGTGGCTTATAGAGAATTGTTGAGGCTTCATTTCCATTTCTTGGTTGGTTAATCTATAGAATAGAAGAACCTCTTTTTGGAAGATCCATGCATAGAAGAAGATTAGTTTACCAAATACTACCAGTGAGAAGAAATATTAAGCAATATAAGCATATTTTCTTAAACCGTGCACCAATGCAAGTCACCTACCTTATAGCCCAAACTCTATATAAGAAGATGTCAATTTTTTTCTCAACACAAAAACAAACTTCAATCAGATAGTGATCTAGCTAGCAAAAAGAGCATCTTCCTTCATCACATATTAGATATTTCCTTCAACTAAACAATATATGGCTTATTCTATCAAGAGTTTGGTCCTGGTTTTCTGGGTCTTGCTCATTAGCATGATCAGCCTGAGCTCAGGAGCCCGTCATCTGCTCGATCCTTTTTGTTTTTTGGCAAAAAATTACGATCTAAATTATTAGTTCTACTAAAACAATCGGTACGTAAGACCAACTACAGTAACAGTTATAATTAACTATTTCAAGATGATATTCTTATTAATTAGTAATGGGTGTTTGGTTTAATGGTATTAGATAATACATAGTTAAACACATTCACGTAACTAATATGAGTATGAATGCTTACTAATATTAATATACAATTAGTGGAATATTAGTTAATAAGTAAAGTGATACGTAGTGCAATATTAGTTAATAAGTACTTAGTTCCACCTCCATAATCAAAATCGTTTCTAGTTTCATTACTAAAACAGAGTTTGAGCTAGTATATATATATATATTAGTAAATGCAGTTATGAAACAACATTAGAATACACCATTAATATGTCTTCATTAGTGTAAGTGGCCTTACGGAAGTCTCGTCCGTATTAAAATCTAACCCTTAACCATCCAAACAAACATTATGTACTAACTAATTAATTATTTCATAGTATTATTTATTGGTAACTATCCTTAATTAATACGGCCAGTCAAACACACCTTAATTAAGCATACAAGAAGGGGCAAATAAATCTAATCCAATAAAGTAAACGAGAAATTATTTCTTGGACCCAGAATTCAAAATAAACACTGAATCAAATTTATTACACACTGTGTTTGCTATGTACTTATCACCCCCCTCTTCAACGGTGTTTAAGCCATATCAAACACATGACATAGAACAAGTCAACACCCTTTTTCTCTCACGTACACACACAACACAAATTAATCATCAAATTATTGACACTACCAAACTCAACCCCTCAAAGAATTTAAATGAAGAACCGCCGAATTTATGCATATTCTCCATCCTCGATGATCATTCGAGATTTCGGTCGGTATAATTTCATCAACGAACAACTCTGCAGTCCTTCCTGATCTCGGTCCCGGCTCCGGTGATGCTACTCATCTTGATCATGGACTTGACAAACGCAACCTCAAACGCCTCTTTCGAAGCAGCATACTTTAATACAAGCGCCTTTGTCTTTGCCGTGTCGAGGAGGGATTGGTCGGAGGTGAAGATACTCTTTCCCTTCAGAAGCATTTTAAAGTAGGCGTTGTCGAACAAGGTGGTGGTGGGGTCCAGCGTGGATCCCGCGTTTTTTACGGTGTTGTGCACCTGGCACACGCTGCGGAGGCTAGCGGCGAATGACGGACTAAGTGTGGGGTCCACATCGTGGGTCGAGTCGAAGTTGTGGATGCGATTTTGGAAGGAGGAGCAGTGAGCAAAGCCTAGGGTGTGGCCTCCAGATAAGGCAACTAGGTCCTCCATGGAAAGGCCTCTTTGAGCAAAGTTTTGTTGGAGCTGAGAGATGTTGAAGACTGGAGCAGGTAATTGTTTGGTATCAATTGCTTTTGATACCGTTTTAGAGCATACCATATATAGTTATTAGTTCATCTTGAGTAGAAAAAATGAGTTAGCTAGTGTGTACTATATAAAAGTAGAGGACTTATATGCTCACTGGTTGTAAGTATCAAATTCTTATACATACTATATCGACTCATATTTTCTAGTCAATATGGTCTAAAAAAAATTAATATGCACTTTAATTTCGGTTTTTGTATGGGTAATCGTATATTAACACATCATGAATATGTTTTGTGTCTGATTACATATATACAGTCTGGAGGGCCAAATTGGAATGTCCCAAAAGGAAGATTAGATGGAAGAATATATGCAAGGAAATGTTGGGAGGTCCGTCTTTCTCAGCTTGGTTGGATCCTTGGGAGTTTAATAGAACTGAACCATCACATCCCTATATTATACGTAAATGCATGCATGCGTTTAGACTAATAATGTATATATATAGAAGTAGAAGAAGGTGAAATTAATTAAGGGGAGGAATATTGAGTACTCTGATGAAGCAATCATGGAAATGCATGCGAAGAAGAGCGGCGGGAACAGTGTTGTCGTTGTGGATGGCTTTCTTGACGGCAGCAGTGACTATGGAGTCGAGCTGCGGGCAGGAATGATCGTGGTACTTTGTGCTTAATCCACTACTCACTGTGATGAGAGCACCAAGAAACAGAGCAACTAACAAAGTTGCCATGGCTGATCAAAACTAGTTAATTACTTTCGGATAGAATATAGATAGAAAGTGTTTGTGATGCCAAAAATAAGAGTAATTCCTTAAAGTGTGAAAAAAAGTGTGAAAAAACCATAGAAAGTTAACAACTGCCACATGTCAGTTAATAATTTGACATAAATTGGAAAGAGAATCATGCAATGCATTGCCATGTGGCAGCTTTCTATGGTTTTTTCACACTTTGTTTCACACTTTCTATCAAAGCCCCAAAAATAAACGAACATGAGTTAGGTATTTATACATGGCTTCGGTTGAGCACAGCCTAATTCAACCTAAAAAGTGATGGTCCAATGGACTCGCCTCAGTAGACTGTATTGGGCTTAGACAGCACTGACTCGTTATCCTTCCACTGCCGAGAGAGGGAGGTTCTCGCTGCTCTGTGAAGCCAGCCTCACGCAGAACCCTCCACTCTAGAGACCATGAAACCTCAGCCTTCGCCAAAGCCACATGATCCAACTCCCAGCTTGGAACGGGCGGGCCATGTAAGAGCCAACCAAGCCCAGTCTAATGAAATCAAGCCCATGTCCCATCACTTTAAAGTCCCCACTTGGGTTACAAGCTAACGTTACCAAGCTCGACGATATTATTTCATTTTCAGCTCAATATATACATAAACAGTATAGCTTTGCTGCCGGTGTGGTATTTTAAGAACCCACATACCAAACATTTTATATCTACTCTAAACACCCATATATTGGTAAAGAGTCGTTTATCAGTCCATGTGAAAAAAGTTTAAAATTTTAGAAACAACCCTCTTCTTGGCTCTTTTACATCACTATCAACCCCAATTGCTTTTTAATCATATGAAGCCGTGACAGAAACAATAACAAACAACAAATCCCCGCAAATCGTCCATCATCTTATCTTAGCTCAGACAAAAAACTTCAAATGCAGATGTTTAGTTGAACCCTTCAATAACTTGTCTCTCACTAGAGTACCACCACATCATCAGCTGCAGTTTATATATCTCAAAATCATACAATATTCAAATCATCACTTGCCTCAAATCAGTCAACACCCTCTTTCTGTGTTTCAGCATCTTCAGTATCGGTAGCTGTCAAGTAATTTCTTGCTGCCCAACTTCTTAGTCATACCAAAATCACCATTATAGGAATACGAAAATGAGAGTTTACTCTTACAAGGCAACCCGGCCTCTTCTTCCCAAGTATCCAAGTATCGAACTCTTTGCCTCGGTGTGCTTGTGGACCTCGACTTAGCCCTTGCAGACTCCGTTACAGCCATGTAAGTTGGATATACTGGAGACTCCGCAAAGTTACCTTCATCTAAGGCCGGAATTTTCTTCGAGTGACCAAACGATCTCCTTGGTAAAGATCGAGGAATATTTAGCGCTTCGCCTAAAGTCCTTACCCTCATACTTCCCACATTATTGTCTCGGTACATTTCCCCGGTGTATATATCTGAGAAGTAAATCGGGTCTGCAGTTATTTCGGGTATTTTATCAAACGAATGATCTAGCCTGCAGCTTCGTCTTCCGTATTCTTTGCTTAGCACCCAATCTTCTGGAACTTGTGGAGGATTCCTTCTTTCCTGGAATGGAAGTATGATTGATATGACTATGTATAGTGTGTTTGTCCTATACTGACTAAATTTGAATAAATATAAAAGATTTATAACTCATTAACTTAGATTTTTGGGTTGGATATTGAAATTTCTTACTTATATATGCTCATTAATACTCTAAATTTAGGTCTCAGAATTTTCAAAATGTAATATATCAGAGAGACTGTTGTATAGCTTGTACTGCTCATTAAATATGCTACTTTCTCATCTTTTAACTACGTTTCATTTGTAGATTTTACAATACCATAACATTAATCTGACTAATTTCACCATGTTAGATGTTATCATTACCCGAAACGAATATGAGTATTTCTTCATACGGTCCCGTTTGCTAGCAGCTTCCTGTAATCTCAAACAGTTGGTTTCAATGTCTGCTTTCGAATAAGTGCTGTAATCCCAGTGCCTCTTGCTGCTGCTGCTGCTGCAGCATTCAAGCTGCTCCAAAATACAAGTGGATCATAATTAGAAAAGCATTTCCATGTATTTTCCACAAGAACATGGATTTTCAAACATCATCGTACTAATAATAGCAACTTTACTTGCGTTGCAAGTAATCCACTAACTTACCTTCATTTCCTTCTCTGCAGATTCCCTTTTGAACCCCAGGAGTTCTTTATTTCGGTGAGCTTCAGAACTAATACTTTCAGTAGTTGCAGAGCAAACACTTCTTTCTTGGGTATCAGATTGGGCACCTGTGCTAGAACTTGAAAAGCACTTCAATTGGAGCTGCGTTTGTCGCCTCACAGATCGGCCTCGAGCTATAGCTTGCAGCCGAACGAGTCCCTTCAGTGCTCTTAGCGCCTTTCTTGCCTGCTCAAATTTATTTCCATGTGAAAATAGGAAAGAGCCAATAAATTCATGAAATTTTCATCTAGTAAGAGCTGAGTGTGAAAATTAGGCAGACTACTTAACCAACTGTACTAATATGCATAATTTAATCTTTATATACTTCATAAAACTCGAGTCGAAAGGTGAAAACCTGATTTAATCTTTTAATACTTCAAAACTAAGTAAAAGTTGAATGTGGGAATTCAAAACTCACAAGATAAGCACGGAAAGCGCTTTGAATTCGAGTTGCAGCCAAGTGAGGATCGGTTTTGTAAATGAGACGGTAAGTTCGGGAAGGCCCTCCACCTCGAGTTAGGCGAACAACCTCTGCAGCGGCTCGGGCAGCAGCAACAGCAGCTTCGGCAGCTGCAGCTGTGGCAATAGCAACCGTCACAGCATGTTTTCTCTGAACCTCAAGCGCGTCTCTGAAAATAGTCCGATCGGAGGAGGCTGCAATAGCTTGGTATTGTTTAACCTTAAATCCTCCGAAGAACCATCTCCACTTCCTTGGTTTCTACTTAGCAAAACAGCTATATGATTAGAGACAGCATAAATGGGGTAGTACATGTAAAAGGGCATGGGAAACAAAACAAGTGAGTAGAGTACCTTCTTCTCATCAACTTCGGGTTTGGAGTCACAGGAGAGGAAGTGCCTCAGAATCCAACCCAACCAGCAAGTCTTCTTCGCCATTTAACATTCAAGGCAACCAAACCCTACATCAGCCAAATCATAACATAAAACTGTGCTCCAAACCCGAATGACTGACTGGCCCACTAAAAAGATCAGCAACTTGTGAATGAAATTTTCTGAGGAAACATTATCTTAGGTAAGTTATATAGAAAATCACTAGCAAATGTCACAAAACTATCAGAAATCTTTGTAATGTTTCAACATTCGATTATCTGAGCAATAAGTGATCATTAAAAGCAGATTAAGTCTAACCCAACAGTTGAACGAAAACTAATCAACATTAATTCTTCTGTTTATACTCCACGGAGCCAGCCGGCCAAATCCGCAGCAGAATGAATAAAAGGAGAATGTTCAGTATCTGTACTAGTTTTCCCTGTTTTATTGTTATCAATTACTCGAACAAGCAAGCATGCAAGAACAGAACAGAATAGTAGAGTACAGCTCTGTTTGAACAGGAAGAAACCAAGCTTGACAATGAAAGCACAGATATCAGTGAAGAAGATATTCACTTAAAGTCAACAAAAATAGCAGAGATACATAGATAGATATAGATAGTTAAGAAATTATTTGTATCCACAATAAAAAAAAAAAAAAGAACACTAAACTCTGAGAGTACCTATTCAACTTAGAAATGGTAAGGCTTGAGTTCATGCATTGCAATCTGTATAATATATACTGAGTACTCTGTTTTTTTGTAGACCCCTTTTTTCTTTCTTTCGTTCATCTTCTTGAATATAATCATCATATATATTCTAAGTTGGAGGACTCTATCTCATATTTTTCTTTTCTTTTTAGTCTTCCACTGACAGTTTCACAACTGCCACCTGACCATGTCAATGTCAAACGTCGGTTTCTAGCTGCTTTCATCCTGTCTTTTTTTACATCACTCTAACTATCTAGTCTAGTGTCTTATGTAATTGTCTCCTCTTAAATCATTCCTAATTCCGTAATCCAGATAATTTTTAATAGTATTAATCAGTTAAATAATCTTATGAACTGAAATTAATACTTTTTAGCTTCAAACTAATTTTAAAGTTTACAAACTCAGTTTTTTTTGTATTTCACCATGTGGTATAACTATCAATTTAAAACTTTGAAATAGTATAAATTTTATGTTGCATAAATAGTTTAATTGAGTTAACCTTATAATATAAAACTATTTAAATCTATTGTCACTAAGGGTTCACCCGAGGTGTTTAGAAGAAAAATAAATAAATTAAAAGTACATAAAATCATTAAAAAAAATGCATTAAAATAACTTGGTACGTCAATCTTCATTTGCTTACTTGTGTATTTTGGTTAACAGATTTGCAAATCTGATATTTTCGTATTTAGCTATCACAAAATCTTTATTTGAGTGAAAAATTCTAGGAGTTAGCCGGATAAAGTGTTGACTATTATTATTATTATTATTTTTTCATAATTGAATCAAAACATTTACTACTTTAGTAAATGATGAAATAATGAATATCTGCGTCATACATGATTGCAACATGACTAATTAGTTGGAACCAAATTTAATTTGAGGGTCTTAAAAAATGTATTAGAGAGGTATTAGAGGTGGTAATGACTTGGAGACGATATGGATCTTTTTGTAGAGGGCCTAGCTATATATTAACCATATACCTAGCTTATAGCTATAATATGCAATTCACTGCAAAATGTACTTAGTACAACTAACCATATAGTTGTTAATTCGAAAAGCACATTTGATGATATATCTATAGTTAGAAACTTTAATGGATGAGATAGTTTTTGCCCTAGCTAGCTATTAGATGGTTCCTGGCTTCTTGGACCTACCTACCTAAAATTATATCATACTTCTTTATATATATATATATATATAAAAGGAAGAAGACGACTAGAAAAAACGTCCCACCACCAAGAAAGAAGTGCATGTGAGCAGCCAAAGCATTTCATTTCCCTGTAATATTTATATTATTAATATTAACAATTTTGGGGTCTTCCTTTTAGGGCGTGGTGGTGTCGAGTGGTTCATTTCTAAAGTGGCTTTGCTTCCGTGAGGTTTATTATGCATGTATTTATGTATATTATTATCCGTATTTATATATAATAATAATGATAATAATATATTTATGGAGGAAGTTGAGATTGTTCTTCAGCACCAATAATTAAAATAGGCAAATAATCAAAGTAAAAGAATTTGAATATAATTCTTTTTTGGCCATGCAATATAAATTATTAATTTGAAAATAATTAGACTTTTTTAACATTATTATTATTGTAGATGGAAGAGAATATAAGTGGTTCTTGATTACGTTGGGAGCGGTCAAGGCCGGGTGAAGCAATCATTTGGACCATATGATAAATATTATCAAATATTAATTAATTATCTTCTTAATTATATCAATAATGTGTTATGACGATTAATCATAGCTGCTTGCAATTTGCATCCTACTTGTAAGTTAAGCATCCAATCCTCATTGGAGGCGTATTTGTGTCAAGTTACTCAAGTATGATGTCAGTTGTCAATCATTAACAGTTTCGTCCTCAACCTTTGTTAAATTTACCAATTTTGTCCATGTTAATAATTCAGATGCAATATTATGGAACCTTTCTACAATGCTTTTGGAGCAACATGTTTTTACTACTAATTTTTTTATTTTTCTATTATCCTAAAGGTGAACCCCATAGGGAAATTGATATTATTAATAGTATGATACACATCTTAGGTGTAGTTTAAAAAATTCATATTTTTTCATACTTTTAAAGTTTTACTTATGTTACAATTAAGTCCACCATAGTATTAAAAAAACCAAAAGCATAGTGCTCCCAAAGCATGGTAGAAAAATCCAATATTATGAGGGCCGATATGCTTATGTTTTGGGTTTAACTGAGAAGCATCATGCTATATACTCTTTTTTATCTACTTCTATTATTCTGAAGCTAAATCTCATACATAAATTGATATTACTAATAGTATGATACAAATATTATGTGTAATTAAAAAATTGCATACTCTTAAAGTTTTATCTATGTTACAATTAAGTCCATCTTAGTAGTAAAAAAAACAAAAACATAGTACTTCACAAACATAGTAGAAAAACTCTTTAATCGAACCCAGTATGTTTTGGTATGGGTCCGATTAAACTTAGATCTAGGCTCACTTCGACTCAATTTCTTGTTACATGAGACCGATTGAACCCAAATCAGATACAAATTTAAAGATTCGAACCTCGAATAATAATAATAATAATAATAATAATAATAATAATAATAATAATAATAATAGCATGTGGGGATGATCTTGACAGGAGCAACGTTGAACCTATCCTAACTTGTGGAGCCATGTATCAAGCTTGACATGTTATCGGGTAGAAACTATATGAAAAGTTAATAGAATGCATGAGACTAATAATGTTTTTGCAAATTATTATTACACCTTTTTATCAAGGTCCAAAACAAAACACAAAGTATAATGTAGTAAACATACAATTAAATAACCCTAAAATGACAATGCAATGAGTTACTTGATCATACGAGCTCATCGAGATCTACAACCCAAAAGGGAAGAATATAAAATATTGAAACCATGACCCTCAATTATTACATATATACGTATACCCCATTGCCCAAGCATTTTGTTACTCTTTTCTTTGCTTTTGTTGATTGATTGATATTATTGCAAGGGTGCCCATAATTAAATGAAAGCTAGCTCTGAAATCATCTTCACTAATTATGATACCACTCATTGGTCGAGCTTGCTAATCCATTACATTAGATTTTCTCTCTCATTCTTTTCATCCAATTGATCCCATGTGACTTCGAACGGCGGATCACCAAAACCCAGCTAGATCAAATTAGATGATAAGCTCCTCCATTTTATGTATTTTCCTATATTTTATTATTTTGGTAAAATACTCTGGAAAATTAGTTGGTATTATTGAAAATTAAAAGAAACAATAGAATACCGAAAAAAATATCCATCTATAAGAAAATATAACCTTAAAAAATTATTTATTTAATTAATATAGTTGCTTTTACCATTTTAAATTGTCAAAGATAGCTTATAAAAAACTTTATATTACCAAAGAAATGTTGTTTGATATTCTACTTAATTTAATTAATGGATAGTTTAATGTGGTTTATGTGTAAAAATTGGAGATATTTTAAATATTAATTATTATTTTCGAATTGTTGGTTTTAGCCGAAAATTGAACCGAAAAAATGTTCTATATGGATGGTTTATGTTCTTCTATTATGATTTTGTTTTTTTTTTGAAAAAAATTGAACTGAAAAAACCGAACTCTGATTAAAATAGCTAAAAAATCGATCCTACCGAACCTATTTCACCCCTAAAAAAATAGCAGAGGTAAAATGGAGTAGCAGAAGTTGATAATTTAATTTCCTTAATATATATAATCATAAATCAAAGATAACAAAGTCTTCAATCTAGGAGGTCTTAGTCTTAGAACATTACAATGGAGGAGATACAAAAGGTTCCCTTTGTCCTTCAATAAATCCAAGGCCAACACAAACTCAGTTTCGATGAGGTAATAGTGAGATTTTGCAGTAACATTACTAGCTGTTCATTTTCTCTAAAGAGTTGACGTCACTTCTAGCAATATGGGTGTTTTGAGTAGATATAAAATGTTTGGTATGTGGGTTCTTAAAATACCACACCGGCAGCAAAGCTATACTGTTTATTGTATATATTGAGCTGAAAATGAAATAATATCGTCGAGCTTGGTAACGTGAGCTTGTAGCCCAAGTGGGGACTTTAAGGTGATGAGACATGGGCTTGATTTCATTAGACTGGGCTTGGTTGGCTCTTACATGGCCCGCCCGTTCCAAGCTGGGAGTTGGATCATGTGGCTTTGGCGAAGGCTGAGGTTTCATGGTCTCTAGAGTTGGAGGGTTCTGCGTGAGGCTGGCTTCACAGAGCAGCGAGAACCTCCCTCTCTCGGCAGTGGAAGGATAACGGGTCAGTGCTGTCTAAGCCCAATACAGTCTACTGAAGCGAGTCCATTGGACCATCACTTTTTTTTAATAAGTTGCATCTTAATTAATGCACATGTAAAAGAAAGACTAGCTTTTTATCTACAATAAAAATGTCACAACCGTAATATTTATTCTACATATATAGATGGATCTATAAAAGATTTTGAACAAGTTCTTCATTTAAATAAAGTTCACACATAACAACTTTTTAGACTAAAATGTTAAAATTACTCAATATAAAAAATTCAATCCAAACTTCATAAAGTACCATGGCAAAAAGAAGTCAACTTAGGTTTAAATATGTTTATTTTAATAAAAAAAATATTATATATATATATACATATAACTATTGTGCTATCGTGTTGGACCATGTCACTAATATCAAATACGAACACGACACAATTTTTTTTATAAGATTTAGCATAACCCGATTTTTGGCACGATACGAAAATGATTGACCAAAACCCGTAGTTTATATAAACCCTTCATACTTGCCCGAAAATAACCCGCGAAATGCATACCGGGCAAGGGTTTAGATTTTGATATATCATCAGGATCTAAACCCTTGAGCTTGAGTTACCCTTTCCGCGTCAGATTCTTTTGAAAGGTTTGGAACCCTTGCGCATAAACTGAAAATGAAGTGACAATGGGCGTCATACCAAGCCTGTTTTGGTGGAAGTAGGACCTATCGAAGTCGGAACTATCAGATCTCTTTCCCAATCAGACAAGCACAACAAAGCTTCCCCGACAACTACATATTCTTTCCACGGATTCCCGCTTATTCTTCTTCCCTTGGGGCTCGGGGCACGAGAAGGACTCCAAAGGCCAAAGAAGGTTTTGGGACTGGCCCGTATGCATTTCGCGGGTTATTTACGGGTTAAACCATAAATGATCCGAACCCGATCCCGATCCCGATCCGAACCCGTGATCGTGTGGTTCCTTTGGTCATCACTGCCATCCAATTCCATTTCCAACACGAACATCTCCATTCCCGACAGTAGGCTTCTCTCTTTCTTTCTCTGACTGATGTTTTCTTTTCTCTATTTTTAATTTATTCAATCAATGTCCGCGACGCCAGCGTTTCATCTAGGGCTTAAGAATTTTGCTGCCCTTTCGAGGTCTTGCTCTCTCTATACCCTCATAAGGAGTAAATTCACATTTCTTCGTACTTGGCTTATTTATTTCAGCAACATTTTAGTGATATTATTCTAGTTGCAGTTGGTGTCGATGATTTATCTTCGTAGTTTTCCCGATAATGCAAGTGTCATTCCGTTATTTGAGTCATCTCTGCGTTGTAATAGCAAAAAATTCTAGACTTTGTAGGTTTGGTGTAGCTAAAAGGAAGTCCACGAGTGTTTCCGCTGTTTATTTTGGACTTGGAGCTATGGGGTCTAAGAGGGTCCTATCTAATTCGTCAGAACCTGGGTCTGCGGTGATGCAAACCGCAGTTGCCAAGAAATCGGAAGGATTAGCCGTAGAAGTTTTGAAATCTAGTAAGAGTGCTGGCCAGGTATTGAGCCTCCCCTTTCAGTTTTTCTTCATACATGTTATTCTTATAATTTAGGGTTTTGGGTTTAATCTGTAATCAATGTCTGGATATAGGAAAATGATGTTGCTTATAGTGATGCCATTCAAGACATGATGAATGATCCGGCAAGAATTGAAGCTATGACAGTTCAGCAACTCAGAGCTTCTTTAAGGTGAATAGTATGAATCACTCATTTCTACATAATACCAACGGAACAGTATATTTTATGATTTGTTCATTGTTTTGAGAAAGACTAATTGCTCATTGTACAAATTCAATCATTGTACAAATTCAATCAATTATGGTTTTAAATAAAACTTTATCTGTTAGTCGAACAAAACAGTTAGTACATTTAAAGTTCTAGTGTTCACTCCCCTGTAAAGTTGCATCTGTTATCTAGGATATCTCTGAAGAGTCTCTTTTCTTGTTAAATTGAGGTGGGGATGATATTTAAGAGGAGTCCTAGTTTGTTATTACTTATGCATATTGCCTAATACCGATTTCCATTTAATATATTTGGGAATCGAATGTCTCACGGTTCTGGAAATATTCGATTTTGAATGCTAGGCGAATTGGAATTCCTGCGAAAGGGCGTAAATCGGACCTTGTATCTGCCTTAAAGGGTTATATGAATGAGAAGACTAATGGTACACAGCTTCTTTCCTGAACTAAATTAACGGCTTAATGTTGTATAATAATATGCTTTTTGCTATAGCTCTTACAGATTGTGCAAGAGGATACGGCACATTTCAAACCTTTAGCTATTTTAATTACAAATTGAAAAAACGCTCGGATTTTCCAAATTAAGTAAATTCTCAGTTGCTTACCTCAAATGTGTATACTTGTCCTTACAGATGAAAGGTCTGAGGCAATTGAACAAGTCTCCTCGGTTCGTGTAGTATCATCATCAGTTAAAGATAGAGACACTGTTGAGTCCGTTCGAACAGTTAAGAGAAGTAGAAAGAGTGGAAAACAATCCGAAGAAAAGATAAGAGTGGAGCATGAAAGTGAATCCACCACACTTGAACAGATGCTGCAATCTATTAAAACGGATAAATCTACTGGTAAATTGACAGATTCATTACTCAAGCTTGTGTCTATTACCGTCAGTTTACCCGTTTAAAGTATGTATTCTGTTTCAGGCAAGGTTTCCCGTTCCAAGCAGAAGGTGTCCACAGAAGTTCGTATCGAAGAAGTTCAAGTGGTAGGTGATGTTGAAGGAACCATCACACAGCAACCAGAACCTTGGACCATTCTAGCTCATACGAAGCCTCAAAAGCACTGGGTTCCTTACAATCCCAGAAATATGAGGCCGCCACCTCTTCCTGCAGATACCAAATCTGTAAAACTGATGTCTTGGAATGTTAATGGCTTGAGATCACTGTTGAAGCTGGAAGGATTTTCTGCACTTGAACTAGCACAACGAGAAGATTTTGATGTTTTATGTTTGCAGGAGACCAAGTTGCAGGCAAGTGCAGTATCTCCATCTTCTTTCTTTCATCTTATTATTGCCTTCACTATATTTGCATTTTTTAATAAGAAAATTCCGCAATAGGAAAAGGATGTTGAAGCGATCCGAAACACTCTTATAGATGGGTATGAGAACAGCTTTTGGACATGCAGTGTAGCCAAACTTGGTTATTCTGGTACAGCCATTGTCTCTCGGGTATGATTTTGTATTTAGATATATATTTGGATAGTACAAACTAAATTAGATTGCTTGATCAGTGCATACATATTCTTTTTAAAGAAAATTTGTCCAAGAATCAAGTATATGTTACAAAGAACTCGTGCAGATAAAGCCACTGTCAGTGAAATATGGGTTGGGCATAGCAGATCACGACAGTGAAGGACGTCTTGTGACAGCAGAGTTTGACAAATTCTATTTATTGTGTGGATATGTTCCTAATTCTGGAGATGGCTTGAGAAGACTGGTATTCCCTCCAACTAATCATCTTGAATATTTTTTTTTTTTGTCGAAAGGATTTTCCTTGAATCAAATTTTATATTGTTCTATTTGTGCATTAGCCATACAGGATTGACCAATGGGATCCATCTCTCGGCAGTTACATGAAGGTAAGTTGCACCAATTTTCGTTTTGTTCGATAGATTTGTGAAAATTAGAACAAGTTTCTTCGGTTTCTCAGGAGCTAGAGAAGGTGAAGCCCGTAATTCTGACTGGGGACTTGAACTGTGCTCACCAAGAGATTGATATTTACAATCCTGCTGTAAGTGATTTGTATTGTTCCATTTTCTTGTCTGTTATCCAAAGAAAGCCTTGATGAATGATTTTCTTAGTTATCTGATTGTCTGGTTTATCAAATTATCTTACAGGGAAACAAGAGAAGTGCAGGGTTCACGATCGAAGAAAGGCAGTCTTTCGAAACTAACTTTTTGTCAAAAGGATTTGTGGACACCTTCAGAAGGCAGCACCCGGACACTGTCGGCTACACCTACTGGGGCTATCGCCATGGTGCCAGAAAGACAAACAAAGGTTTGCTACTATTCATAAAAGCTTAGATAGGAAAATAAACCGGGTTTTCAACCACATAGCAAAGTGCAGATTTACACAGGCAAGGTAACCAGTTGGTTTGACTATTAACAGGATGGCGGCTGGACTATTTTCTCGTATCGGAATCAATAGCAGACAACGTTCACGACTCATTCATTCTTCCCGATGTAACCGGCAGTGACCACAGCCCGATCGGTCTCACTCTCAAGCTGTAGTTCTGAATCTTATATATATACAGCTGGCCAAAAAGAATCTATAAATCAGTAGTAGTATGTTTTTGAGCCGTTTTGTATACATTTGGTTCTCTAATGATATGTAAATTGGAAAGAATAGTGTAGTATGATGATATTCATGCATTTGTCTGCCGGTGGAGGAGATTAGCACCAATGAAGGGTTCGATATTTCCATCCAAAACCGACCCCAGATCCCGCAGTTCTAAGCAACTTCTTTCGTCTTTCACAACCTTGGTAGGGTAACTTATGTACTTACGAACCTCGTTATTCCATACATCGAAGATTTCATCTCTCTTTATGTTCTTCACATTTCTCACTCGTTGATCTTTAGCAATGACGAGAAGTCGAGCTTTTAATCGGTTCTGGGCTTTGATCCTGTTTGCGAGTTGGCTCCTTTCTCCTGTAACGAAAATTCAGTATCAGTATGCATATTGCTCTGTTCTTTAGCCGTTATTGAAAAATAAACGATATCAAGGCTATAACGGATCAGGGTAAAAAATCGAATCAAGACTCTGTTGGTTCGGGAAATATATGTATATTTGTTTCACTAAACCTCAATTGTTTATCAAAGACAGCATGAAAACATCATTTCTGATAATGGTCTACATATTTTTCAGTTCACAAACAACATACCATTCATATCAGAAATGGTTTTCTAATTTATTAGATGGTAGGACTAGCAAGAAAACATTAGCATTATGATGAGATCCATCTCTTACCTGATGATTCAACAACTATCCCTGTAGGAACATGCTGAATCACAACCATGGATTGGGTTCTGTCTTCGTCAGTCGGCAAAGTTGTTATATCCTCCTCATCGATGTGAAGTTCGGAATTTGCTCCAAGAAACAGGGGAATGACATCCACAGAAGCTGCACTTACCTGCAACTTCAGTTATTACGAATACATCAATTTCAAGGTGAGAGCTTTAATGAAACTTCTTCTGTAAATAATTCAGATCTTCTTACCAGCTGGTTCATTGACGATTCTTGTTCACAACCTCTTATCATGCGATGAACGCCTTTCTCACCTTGCAGATATCCATAAGCATATTCAAACTCGAATTCAATTGTTGCAGAACTGATGCCGCCGTTTGCAGACAGACATTTCTCGACTGTTCTTACCGTACGAAATTGTTTCTCACCCCATTTGGTGTACATGGTCAGGAGTTGTTCTGCCCATTGCTGCATATAATATCAGCAATGTCGTCAAACCAATTGTCGTAATTCTTCAAGCATCGGGTGAAAACTCAGTTCGTGAATTATTATTTAGGATTAAGTACCTACTTGCTAGTTGAACTTTGGGTATTGATATTTTGCTCTGTTTTTTTTTTTTTACAAATTGCAACCTGAACTTATTTAATATTGCAATTTGCAAGCTCAGTCTAATTTTCTACTGCACAGTGACATGCACGTATCAGGTATCATCAGAATTCAGCTAGCAAATTGTAATTTTTACTGAAGTTCAGCTAAATATTGCAAATTTAAGCAAACTTTAGCTAACAAATTACAAATTTCTCAAAAGTCCAGCTACCAATTTGCATAAAGAACCAAAGAAAATAACAAACATGTAAGGTTCTGTTAACATCTGACAACCAATTTGATATAACTAGCATATTACAACTTCGTAAAATTTCAGCAAGCAATTTGTCTTAAATAAAAGTTGACATAACAAAGTATCCCATTTTTTTAAATTTCAGCATGCAAGTTGCTGATCAGTCCATTAATGTATTACCAAATTCATGCCTATGAAAAAACAATTAAGCAAAACAATACGATTCTCCTTTACGTAAACTTCATCAACAACAGATACAACATTAACCATTTTCAATGCAGAAGGAACATGAGCGAACCTGATGATGCTTATCGTTGGATTTAGCTTTTACGACGAGAGATGCGCCCTCTACATCGTACGGGTCGTTGAGAAGCTGTAACAACTCGTACCGTTCCAGAGATTTGCTAACATCCAAAGATGCAGTGTATGCTTGCTTGAAGAGACTATAATTGACAGCACCTATTTCAGCTAGCTGTGCAATCAATTTTGCTTCCTCTGCCTGCAGAATAATGCAACGAAAGCCAAATTCAATCGAAGAAACCCTAAATTCTGTCATTCGGAAGATGATGTATTACAGAGACGAGTAAATTATACCTTATACGTTAGATCTTTAAGAGTATCAACGGCTCGGGCACTATGAACTAGCTCGACAAGGATATCGTTTGATTTAGAAGGATCATCCCAGAGGTCGTGGTTACGAATCATTTCCTCTTGCTCGATCCGTCTGGCCTCTTCGTGTTCCAGAGCAGCAGTTGCTATCAATTCGGTACGAAAAACCACATCTTCGATCTTCTTCTTCAGCGCGAACAATCCTGCGCTAATCCAGATTCAGACGAATTTTTAGAACAAAAGAAGATGAATCCACCGCAGAAATTCCGAAATTGAATGGGTAAGACTAGATTGTGAGAGATAGTTAGACAAACCCAGTTCATTGTAGGCCTTGTTTCTGCCGTCCATTGAAGCACGTGCTAGAAAAGTGGAGGTATGGAGCTTGTGAGACTGCAGCTGGGTGGAGGGATGCCGAGTTGAGCCGAATTGGGAGCTGGCAGTTTTCAGACGAACAGCTTCTGCCGCCATTTTCATCTGCTTGCCTTTTATTGGTGAATGAATTGATTGATAGATAGAAAGAAAGAGGTCAGTCTTGATTTGGCTAAGGACTAGAGAACTCACTTACATGCATAAATATAATAATAACAAGGGTTAAAGGTCATTTTGGTACCACATGTTTGCAAAAATTACACTGTTCATACCACTGGTATTTTTTCGTACCGAATTGGTACCATATGTTTCCAAACCTTACTGTTTTGGTACCTCCGTTAGGATTCTGTCAAAAACAGCCGTTAAATGGCATGTGCCATGCACGTGACCAGCCCAAAACTTTTAATTTTGTTACAATTTAGTCCATCTAATACATCCCTAACTTTTATTTTGTTCAATTTAGTCCTAAAACTTCAAAACCAAACCATTTTCCCAAATTGACCTAGCCGGACTTAGCCTAGGGCTAGGTCCGGCTAGGTCAATTGGGACCTAGCCCCAATTGAGTTAAATTGGGGCTAGGTCCAATTGACCTAGCCGGACCTAGCTTAGGACTAGGTCCGACCCTGGGTCAGGGTCCCCTGGGTCCAGTGACCCCGACTCAGGGTCGGACCTAGCCCATGGCTAGGTCCGGCTAGGTCAATTTGGGGAAATGGTTTGATTTTGAAGTTTTAGGACTAAATTGAACAAAATAAAAGTTAGGGATGTATTAGATGGACTAAATTGTAACAAAATTGAAAGTTTTGGGCTGGTCACGTGCATGGCACATGCCATTTAACGGCCGTTATTGACGGAACCCTAACGGAGGTACCAAAACAGTAAGGTTTGGAAACATATGGTACCAATTCGGTACGAAAAAATACTAGTTGTATGAACAGTGTAATTTTTGCAAACATGTGGTACCAACAAAAGGACCTTTAACCCTAATAACAATTTAGGATATAGATATTGCACTTTTTTGAAATTTTAGCTCCATTTGTAATAGTGTACAATTTTAATGTAAATTTTGTTTCTAAATGAAATCCATGGTTACATAGTGTGAGTATTTAAAGAATGGGAACACGGGATGCTAATTTTAGATTTATAGGACTAATCTTCACATATTTATTGCATGGGTGAATTTTAGAGCATACATATATGAAATATATATATGTAAAATAGTAATGGTAGATAGATGATGATTCTGTGGTGTGGTTGTGTCATCTCTAGATCTGCGACTGTTGTGTACCCACGTCCATTACCCATCTCGACTTCTTTTCTGTCATGTATTCCTTATCTTCCATCTTCATGTATTTATTTAATATATATATATATCGAATGTGGAGACAAGTCGGGTACAGCCGTACAAAAATAACTCATATTCATTCATATGATCTACAAATTAAGGACAAATACTAATATTTACACTTGGCTAAATTTATAAGTTAACATACAATGCAAACGCACTAATTAAACGATATAGTCATCCTTATATTTACAAATTACACTATGACATATTGTATATTTTGCGCATATATATCATTGATCGAGTACAAAATTGCACGTCTGAGCAAAAAGTGGAGCCTAATACCATAGTGGTAAGCTCGGATAGCTAGCTGACATTAGTTTATTACACTTTGAACACTTATTGAGAGACTAGCTTAGTTAGCTACTACTAGTACTACCCTTGATCAATTCAATTAATTCCATCCACCGGAGCAAGAAAATGCTGCAAGTACCGGAGGGCGTCATCCACGGCCAAGTATCTCCAGTTCACTGTGTTCATCATTCCCACGCTAACGCTCTCCACCTTCACCTTCCTCTCATTCTCCCTCGAACCGCTCACAACTAACTTCACGTCCGCCACCACTCCACTGTCGGCTGCACCGCCGTAGGAGCAGCACGCCGGCGGTGGCAGCTGCTCCGACAACCACTGCACCCCACCCACACCCGCAAGGACGCCCAATATTCCGAACTTCTCCAGCATGGTGAACCCGGCATTCCACCCTCTCACCGCTACGTTCCACGTCACCCTCACGTTGCTGTCCCATATATTCGCAGGGAGCATGAACTCGCCGCCGTTACTGTTCTCCATCTCGAACAGGAACAGGCCGTTGCGGTCGGGTCTAAGCTCGGATCCGGCTTTGACCATGGTGGCGACGGAGTAGTGCTCCAGAGTAGAAATTTCAACGACGAAGACGAGGCCTGTGAGCGGTAGACGCGGCTTCGGAGGGATGCGGTGGCGAAGCTTGGATGCGGCGCTGGCTATGGCGAAAAGGTGGCGGAATGAAAGGGTGGCGTCAACAGAGCGGAGGACGTAGAGAGAATGGTAGTGAGCGTCACATATGGGCTTCCATATGGTGTCGGATGACATGGCGAGGGACCAAGACTTGCAGACGCAGGAGGCGGCGGCTAGGGTTTTTGGGTCGAGGTGATGAGCCGCCAGGAGCAGGACCTCCCATGGAGGCGGCAAGGTCGGAGCCATTAATATTGATGTTTGTGTTAAACTGACTGAGCAAACCGACAGGATGTTAGATAGGCATGACTCCGCAACGCAAGCTTCTCAGACAAAGTATAAGAAGCTGAGGGAAGTTGACACGTGGGGCTTTGCATGAGGAACTAAATCTCCACGTAGGTTGGGAGACATCTCAGGATCCGACACGTTGCACCATGCATCCATCAATAATCAATCCTCAAAGCCTCGATACATGCCCACACCGCGCCACGTAAAAACTAGGTTAATAATGCTGGGCTTACAGTGGTAAATCTGCTATTTACAAAGGTGATTGAAATATATATAAATTCAAGGATTAACCTCTTAAAGTTTAGACTTTAGGGTTTATGGATCAACATACACTGTAGACGGTCATTATTATGATAGTAATTAGGACCATTCTAAGAATAAGACCACTAAAATAAATATTTCAGGCCTCAATTTTTAAAATTCTTTTATATATATATATATATATATAGTAGTGGTCTTTTGTATTTTTTATTTTATTTTGAGTTAAAGCTTATACAATTAAGATTATAATCATAACTTATGTAATTCTTTCTACGTTATCTCCTTTCCAAGTGTCGATACTACACGTAAAATGCGGAATGGAAGCTTATTATGCTTCCATGTCTTGGTCCTTATGGAGTTGCTAACATATCCGAGGAGGTTGGTTTGCCATATTTGAATTGCATTAATTCATTTAATTAGTTACTAGAATAATCTCTAAGATGTATATTTAGTGTAAGTGTATTGAGGTAGTTACAGAATTAAGTGTTTTGATTATATATTTATATATATATATATATATATATATATATATATATATACATATGTGTGTGTGTGTATATAGACAACATTTCCAATATAATATTAGTGTTATGGCAAAGGCATTATTGCATTCATTATATACTACGAAGCACTTCCACAATATGAAACTATCAATAAAGAATACCATATCTACAAGCTGCCTACTAGCACAAGGAACATCAAAAATGAAGATTTTGCTCTTCCTACACTCCATAACAATGCTCTAATAATCCTATAATCATCTAGCAATTAAAAAAATTGAACAACTACCATGGGTAACTGAAGCACTTCCTGTTGATGCCCGGACACAACGAACAAAATCTTTGCCAAAATGTTGGTTTTGCTACATATTTGTCTTCTGGCAGATGCTGCAGAACTTCCACATCCCACTGGTAGTTGCTTTCCAAAATACAAGGCTGTAAACAGATAGATCATAAAACTGAATCAGTAGAAAGACACGAACTCTTCGTTTCTTCAATATAATTCAAACGAAGATCTTCCAGTTAAAAGGTTCATATTGGGTAAATATTCTTAACATATGCTATTTTGCTTGCAGAAAAAGTCTAGCTGCCCTTACCTTGATCTGAGCTGAAGTGGATTTACATGAATTCCTGCCTATTTCCCAAGATGGGGAGTAATTGTCTCAAAAGCTTCGACAAGTAAGTGAACCTTCTTTTTCCGGGCTGGAGTTAGTTTGGAAACAACTTGTTGAAGTGCATAATCCAGCAGATATGCCTCCCCATTCTTCCTGTCTTCGGAATCCTGGCGCCTTAGATTAACTCTCTCTGGATCTTCATCAAGCTCTAGAGGCAGATGTCGTGGCTGCTGCGGATTGAAAGTCCTCACTTTTTCCAGTGCCTTGACAAATCTCTTTACAAGTACCACCTTTCTCAAATTATTCCAATTCTTTCCTGCTGGGGTCACTGATCTGGCAACCTCCTGATGATTTGCTGCATTTCCTTCTAGTTTGGCAGCACCATATGATTCGAGCCGACTGTCTGCAGTTGATTGCATAGACTGGTCATTTATATTCTCTCCCAAGGAAAGATCTCTTGCTTCTTTGCTGCATCCCTTGTTTTCTGGTCCCTTCTCTGGAATTGTTCCTTTAGCAGTGTCTTGATCATCAACCGAGCTGTCCGCATTGTCTGGCAGAAGAATTTCATCAATTGCTTGCTGCACAAGTTTAATAGCTTCAAGTTTGCTTTGGGTAATCCCTTCACTCTCCATCCCCTCATCCACTTTGTTCTCCCCCTTGTCTCCATCAAAAATAGGAAGAGGCGGCCGAGTTGCTCCTTCTGACTCAAGACCTGATGCCATGCGCTTGTATATCAAGAACCACAAACCGTCCTCTTTCTTACTCCCTGATCCCGGTCCATCTCTTGCAGCAGCAGAAGGATGAGAACCAATTTCTTCACCACCTTCATGCTGAGTTTCCGTAATCAACCCAGTTTTAGTAGAATCCCTATTTTCTATCCCAATTGCTGCTACATTTTGAACTGATGGCTTAATTTGTGCTTCACTGCCTGGAAATGGACTAAACTTTTCAAAGGCCTGCACAAGGAGACCTACCTTTCTTTGCTGAGGAAGGTCTAGCTCAGAGATAACCTTCCTTAGAGCATAATCAAGCATCCATTCCTCGGAATTCTTCCTCTCTCCAATCAATTGGCTTCTCAAGCTAACCTTCTCTTGTTCTGCGTACACTTCAGAGGATGGAGACCGTGGTATTCTTGGCCTGAAGGTCCTCGTCTTCTCCATTGCTTTGATAAACCTCCTCATGAGAACATACTTCTTCACATTGCTCCATCTCTGGGAAACCAATTGATTAGGGGACATCCTTCCGGCATCTTTCACTGGCTTCTCCGTTTGTTCAAGAATTTTGTTGACTGCTTCTCGCAGCAGCTTAATGACATCACTCTGTTGGATGGCTTCTTCAGGAGTTGCTGCCCCACTCGTTTCAGAAGTAGGCGAGTTATAGCCACTGCCATTTGTTCCTGGCAACTTCTTGCTATCTTCCTCTGGTTCTTTGATGCTTACTTGACAGACTGGTGACGCCAATCCGCCATTTTCAGCTACCTCTGATACCATTTGCTGGTGTATCATGTACCACAAACCACTGAACTTTCTACTTCCGAGCGATGCTTTAACTGAATCCCCACTGCTTTCAGCCTGATCCTTGCACTGCCCCTCCTCATCTCTGAAACCTTGAACAATCTCGACAACCTGTTTGACATCTTCCAGGTAGCCTGTTACAAACAACATAGTATGTCTTTTTTCAGGAAGGCGGTGAGATAAAAAAGAAGAAGCAAGTAGCTACTTTAAGGAAGGCAACTGCAAGTTTAGTGAAAATGAACTGACCTCCATTGTTAGTGTTACTTGTGATATACACGTTTCCGTGGTCCTCTTCTACATCTTTTGAACCGACGCCATTCTCCATTCCAATGTCTTCAGAGATGCTGTGTTCCCGAGTTGATGTCTGAGAATTTTTGGTTTTCTGCACTTCCCCATTCAAAATTTCAGATGAATCCCCCTCTTCTGATGAGCGGGATTCTTCTGAAATAGATGCATATGATCTAATCGGTTTCAATTGGGACCCACTTCCTGGAACTGGATTCACTATCTCAAAGGCTTGCACAAGTAGAGCTACCTTTCTTTTCTGAGCAGGTTCCAACTCAGAAACAACCTTCCTGAGAGCATAATCAAGCATCCACTCCTCAGAATTCTTCCTCTCTTCTATAGATTGGCGCCTTAAGCTGACCCTTCCTTGTTCATGGTATTCTTGAGAGGATAGAAATCGCGGCATCCTCGGATTGAAGGTCCTCATCTTCTCCATTACCGTGATGAATCTCCTCATCATGACATACTTCTTCACATTGCTCCATCTTTTGGAAACCAACGGATTAGGCTTCTTTGCTGCATCTATGATTGGCTTCTTGTTGATATTGGGCGTTTTATCAACACTGAGCTGCTCTTCTTCCACATCTGGAGATATCGTCCCTTCACTATTAAATTCTCTTGCTGCCTTTTCTAAAACTATGTCCTCATTGGAAGAACAGGTTTGGCTTTGTGCTAGAATTCTCGTAATTGCCTCTCGCAACAGCTTTATGGCATCAGTCTCACGGAGTTCCTCTTGTTGCCCAGCTTCATCAGGAGTTGCTGCCCAATCATATCCATCTTCCTTTCCTTCTTCTTTTGTGCTTAGTCGATGCACCGGAAACTCCAGTCCACCATTTTCAGCTACATCCGATAGCACTTGCTGATGTATCAAGCGCCACAAGCCAGTCAACTTTCTTCTTCCAAATGATGCCTTCACTGAATCCCCGTTGCTGCTGTCTGACTCGGACGCCACTTCTTCTCTAGTTGCATTCAACTGAATCACATCTGTACTTTCAACTGAATGGGATTGTTGGGAGCTTGATTCATAATCAACGAAGTTCTTTTCATCTCTTAATTCTTCGACTGCTTCAACAATGTCGGAGGCGATACTTTCTTCTCCAGTGTCTCCATCCACACTCGATGACTCCATACTGACTTGAGAATGAATTGAAAGAGATGAAAACGATCCAGTTGGTCTTAGACAAGACCCACTTCCTGGAACTGGATTCACTGTTTCGAAGGCATGCACAAGAAGAGCTACCTTTCTTTTTTGAGCAGGTTCCAACCCAGAGATAACTTTCCTGAGAGAGTAATCAAGCATGAACTCCTCAGTGCCTTTTCTCTCCTCCATCGATCTACTCCGTAAGCTAACCTTCTCATGCTCAGGGTATTCTGCAGAGGATAGAGTCTGTGGAATCCTCGGGCTAAAAGTCCTCATCTTTTCCATTGCCTTGATAAACCTCCTCATGAGAACATAGCTCTTCAAACTGCTCCATCTTTTAGAAACCAATGGATTAGGCTTCTTTGCTGCATCTATGACTGGCTTGAGCTTTTCTTCATCTAGATTCGATGTGACTGCACTAAACTCCTTGCAGTTATCAAAAGAATCGTTCGGGGTTTGTGCGAGAATTTTATTAACTGCCTCTTGCAACATCTTCACTGCATCACTCTGCCGGAGTTCTGCTTGTTGGTCAGCTTCATCAGGACTTGCTGACCCACTCATTTTGGAAGGATTGAGCGGCGACTCCAGTCCGCCATTTTCAGCTACATCAGATGCCATGTGATGGTATAATAGATTCCACAATCCATTCAACTCCCGGCTTTCAAATGATGCCTTAACTGAATCATTACTGGTGCCATTGCCATCTGCTGCTGTTTCTTCCACCACAGTTGCAGTTTCAGCTGAATTTGATTCTTCAGTTCTTGATGCATTGGGCTGTCCGGTACTTTCTGCAGAACCAATCGGGCTGCAGTGTCTGGATTCATTTCTTGCCTTCTCTTTCTCTTCAACATCTTTTATCGAGTTGTGAAGAAGAAGACCCTGCGCTCCAATTTCGCACCGACCTCCCAATTTCTTTCTTCTCTGTGTCCTGGCAAGCTTTCTTGCTGACTTCAAACGCTTCAGCGAGGGAGCAGCAGCGTGGCGATGCCCATGAAGAGAGCAATAGCTAAATGAACAGACTTTTGCGGCTGGAGAAATCACAGAGACATCATCTCCTGGTTGAATACCTATCTGAGCAGGGAACTTCGAGTTCTTGTAGGTGGAGGAACAGGTGGCCCTTTGAACGCCTAAACCCAGGTATGGAGAAACTTCTGAACAATTCTTCATGGAAGGTCTTCTGGGTCTCAAGCTGACCAGTTTTGCTAATCTCCTTTTTGGACGGAGAGTTGCGGTTCTCCTCAAGACAGTCAAGGGTTTGTTTCTAGGAGAAGCTGTTGCATTCAGGTTCGGGGAACTCGCTTGCAGATTCAATTTCCTCACAACAGAACACTTTGTTGCCTTGAGATAATTCGGTACTCTAGCACCTTTCCTTCTGTATTTCGAGCTGCACATCCTTGTCAAAAGCTTAATACTCCGCTCCCTTGTTAATGTGCCGATTAATTCCTGCCCAAAAAACCATCCCATTTTTAGGAAATGAATTGTTTGATCAACCAATTATTTTTCTGATATTAGACTCTGTTTCCAAAATTTTGGCCAAAAAATATATCTGTTTCCAAATTCATATATCCTCCATGATAAATAATGATTGTTGTTTTGGATAGTGAGTAGTTGAGTTGGTTGCATATTAATTTTCGTACCAAAATCTTTATTCTACTTCCATGATTATCAACTACTGTTCGTCTCCTTCCATATTTGTCTATCATCAACAGGATTTTTATTTCATTAATTTAATTTGGGGGCGGAATCATCAATATAACGATACAGGAGTAGTTGAATTGATCAACTGACCTTCAAATTATCTGTCTGTGCGGCAGAACTTGCGATATTGTGCTCCATGTAGTTGGATGAAGATGCGTCTGATGATCCCGTCGACGACGTTGATTGCTCCGAGCTGTCAGAATCGCTGGATGAGTCCAGAAGGTGGAAGGATTCCACCACCATGATGAGCGATCAGTATCGGGATTTAAATCCAAATACTGATCGTTTCGTCGTGCAATCTCAGCGGGAATAGCCCAGATTCAGCTCAAACCCAGAAACTGCAACACGAATCGAGACGCTGATCATTGATCAGAAAGAGCAGACAATTCAAGAAACTAATATTCCCTCTGGTACCAGACTCGATTGCTCAAGAGAGAGATGATGATGATGATTAAGTGTGGTGGTGGGTGTCTCCCTCCCTCGTAGGTTTGATTTTGTCTTGGATCTTATTAGAGAGAGCTTCAACAGCAAGAAAGAAGACATCTTGACTAGAAATATTAAATTAGAGTGAACAGCAAAAAAATCAGATTTGACCTGGCTGGCTGTTGCTGATTCCCCTTCCTTGGAAAGCTCATCTGTAAAGAAAGAAAATTATTGCATCAACCCACCCCACCTCTATCAAAATATGAGTTAATTAGCCACTTGTTAACCCAATTTTAAGAAATTTGACAATTGATTAGTTGTACAGATGTTTTAATAAAAATTGCTAGCTAAATTTATATTTAAAGTTAAAATATGCTAGTTTTATTTAATTTATCCTTAAACTGCGATAGAAGGTTTATTTGTTTGTCCGGTTTTGTTGTTGGGTGGATTATTGAAATTTTTGTAATTTATTATTTAAAATTTGCAATATATTAATGAATATTAAGAAAAATTACAACTTAATAGTTGAATTAGGCAGTCGATGTATCACCCACACAGTTTAACCCAAAAATTAGTTAGTAATGGCGTCTCAGTTCTCACATATATACTATCTGTCTGTATTGGCGGTGAGCTAGATTAAGTTTTATTGTACGAAATGGCTTGGAATCTACTTGTTGGACTGGACGGAACTAAGGGTACGTTTGTTTGCCGGTATTGCGATATCCTAATACCGCTATTAGCTAATACATGCTTAGCTAATACAATGTTTGACTGTGTCATGTATTAGAATATCCTAATACAATGTTTGAATGAACTTTGTATTAGGATATCCTAATACAATGACTAAAAGACCTAAATACCCCTAAATAGATATATTCATTTTTTAATTATTATTATTATTATTATTATTATTATAATTGAAGGTCGGCCGGGGGTCGCCGGAGTCCGTCCGGAGGTCACCGGAATTCGGCCGGAGGTCGTCGGAGTCCGGCTGAGGGTCGTCGGAGTCCGGCCGAAAGTCGTCGGCGTCCGGCCAGGGGTCGCCGGTGGCCGATGTTATGAGCCGAAATTGGGGTAGTTGTTGTATATTAAATAAGGTTAGGGGTAAATAAGTAATTTTGAGTTTGGTATTAATTAGTACATCACTTTTAGTTTGAATAATCTAATACCAAATTCCTCCTATAATTGAGTATTAGCTAATACCAATACCAAGTGTAAACAAACAAGGTATTAGCTAATACCGGTATTAGGATATCGCAATACCGGCAAACAAACATGCCCTAAGTGGAAAAATAGAAAATTATTAGAAAGCACAGATAGATTAAAAACTTATTTAATCATTTTAGGGTTAGCGCGACCAATTGCAAAGAAGTGAACTGAGGCGATGAGAGTCTGAGAGATTGATACTAAGTTCAATATTAGGTTTCAAATAGAATGAATGCACTATATTGAATGGATGAAAAATAAATGGGTTAGATTAAATGCATATTATAAGATTTGATTAATATTTATATAAATATTAGTAATGTTACTAATGTATATATATATAGCGGTGATGGTTATAACTGCGGTTATAGATTCAAACCATAACCATTATTGGTACAAAACTCATCATCATAACCGTACCACAACACAATGGTGCAGTTAACCATTGCGGTAAATAGTGCGAATAACTATGGTTATTTAATTTTCACCGCACCATTGCCGACCATAATTAAGGATGATGAACATTTTTCAGAAATAGGGGAGTTAGAGTCTGAATAGAAATTTCTATCATTTAATTTATATTATTTCACCGCACCATTGCCGACCATATATTGCGGTTATGGTCCTACTATCATTGCCCCTTGTTCCTACTTTGTATGTTTGATTACTATTGTATGGTTCCTACTCTTTCCATGCACAAAAAGTAAAAAGCCATAGTTTAACAAACATACAAAACTTTGGTTATTAAATAAAAAGTAGGAACCATACAATAGTTAATTCGAAAGAGAGGAACAAGTGTGTAGTCTCTACTCTCTATACACAGTAAAAACTGAGCGAGGTCTCTAACTTCAAGCTTATATATTATGCCGCCGGAGCATAATCAAAACCACTATCATCATCGTCATCATCCCCATCACCGCTTTCCCTAGAAGCTGCCGGAGCATAGTTGTATCCATCATCTCCATCTTTACATTGACTGTACCATGTAACCTCAACAATGGCGACTTTAGAGAGGGGAGACATTTTCGAGCTTTAAACAGAAAAGCGACGAGAGCTAATAAAAGATTCTCCTTAGTTATATTCGAAGTTGTTGATATTATGATTGGATGGAGAATGGAAGAGTTGGCTATATATAAGCAGCAAGATGGAAAAGAGGAGCACATGTTAGGCACGTGCCAAAATAAGGGCTCATTTATGGAGAATGTGGCTCACCCAAATATGCTAGTTCGAGGTGGCAGCTAGCTTTGGAGCATAGTTACACGTCAGCATCTAATTTGAAAGATACCCAAAGTTTAGGTATCAAATAAATATGAGAGGGCTCTATGTAAATATATAGGAGAGTTGTAATGTGTATGGTGCGTGCATGGTGGTGGGAGAGTGTGTGAGGACTCATGCCACGGTGGTGGCTTACTTGGCAACCACCAAAATGTGGCACGTGTCATGATTTATAAGTTGAGAACATTTTATGGTGTTGGGTGCATCTTTGGAGTTGAAAAGCTAGCTTGCTAAATATATAGGATATTCGATCTATGGGGTTCCATTACTCACGATGCATTTACGCCACTTGAGTTGCTGAGGAGCCAGCCAATTATATAAAGGGTTATAGGTATTTTTCATACCACATGTTTGACCGAATGTGGCTTTTTGTACTGGATGTTTAGTTTTGTATACTTGTGGTACCAAAGGTTTGAAAAAATGTGGCTTTTGGTACATCCGTTGGTTAGCCGTTAGTTTTAGCCGTTAAATGACATGTGCAAGTCATATGATCAACTTTAAACTTTTAATTTTGTTCAATTTAGTCCCTCAAATATATTCATAACTTTTATTTTGTTTAATTTAGTCATAAAGCTTCAAAATCGAAACCAATTGGGACGTATCTCCAATTGGGTAAATTTGACACAAATGGGGCTATGTCAATTGAATTCGATTGGTTTAATTGGGTCCGATTTTGAAGTGTTATGACTAAGTTAAACAAAATAAAAGTTATGAATATATTTGAGGGACTAAACTGAACAAAATTAAAAGTTTAGAGTCGATCACGTGACTTGCACATGTCATTTAGCGGCCAAAACAAACGGCCAACTAACGGATGTACCAAAAGCCACATTTTTTCAATCGTTTGGTACCAAAAGTATACAAAACTAAACATTCAGTACTAAAAGCCACATTCGGTCAAACATGTGGTATCAAAAGTACCTTTAACCATTTATAGTATAATAATGCAAAATCACTTTTTGCTATGTTGTAAGTAAACCAATAAGCTTTGCATCACGTTCTTTGCCCAAATAAAACAAAACTTTTGCATCACGTTGGTAAATACACATTTCAGCGATATCAATATACATTTAACAGAATACAAAAGATGATGGCAGGGCCAGCTCTAGGCCCAAGCCACTTAAATTAGGACTTTAGGCTCCAACATTAATGCATTCTCAAACTAGTTTTATTCATTTACTAGTATCACTGTTTTGTCGAAATTCATTAATTTGTCGAATGGTCTAATTAATTATGTATTCATTTCTTGGCAAAAACAAAATTAAATTGAATACATTGAATTTTTTTAGTAATATATGAATTTATTTTAACAATATTTTCATTTATATGTTCTAAATTTAGAATTAATTTCATCTAAATAATCTTTTTAGCCCAAAATTTTCTGAAGTGTTACCTGTTGCAATTGACTTCCAAGAAATTAGTTCAGTAACTTTGGAGATGATAAAATTAGCAAAATCACGAAAATAAAAGGCGGCAAAATTAGAACATAAACATAAAGGGTATTCATTAGAAACACTTAAACATGAGGGGCCAAAGTGAAATTATAAATTTTTCCCTACTTTCCATTTTCTTTCTTTCAGTTATCCAATTGGCTGATTCTGATTGCTTAACCCGCAAGCTGCTGTTTCATCATCACCGCATTCTTCTCCTCTCTTCTTCACAGAAGCTCCCCAAACCAATTCCAGAAGCTATAACAAGCTTACCTTTAAAGGCTCTCCTTCCTCGTTCTCTGGTGACTGGCACCTACACTATCCTTCTCTCTCTGCTTTGCTGTCCGCCTTGAAAGACCTCAAAATGGATGTCAAGATCAATCAGTTCTTTGATACCATAGGCAATTTCTTCAACGGAAGCGATCAAATCCCCTGGTGCGACCGTGACATTATCATCGTATGTGTTTAACACCTCCAGATTCATCATTTAATGCTTCCCCTGCTATTAGGTCGCCTGATCAATTGATTGAATTCGCTTCGTATTTCTGTCATGTGGTTGATCGGAGTTGATTAGTTTTCTACAGAAACCTTCGATCCGTTATCTTGAACATCTACCGGGACGAAATTTAGCTTTTTACTTTCTGATTTATTAACAAATTCAGTGGCGTGTTCATCCTTTGGTGAATGTCCTGACTGATGTGTATTCTGTGATTCAAAAAAACCATGGGCAGAAGAATAGTCATTTTACTTGGTTCTGAATAATGTCCCAGAAAAATCCTTAGAATTAGTGACTGCTGTTTGGGTTCTTTTGGGGGCCATTGTTTCATACCTTCTTCATCCAAATTCGCCTTGAAATTTACAGCAAAATGTCAATCTCCTTTATCAAATTCAACAACACGTAACATTTTTCTTAACAAGGAATTCTCTCAATAGATGATGATTGATGAGTGGGTTAATGAAAACAACGGAAAATGATGATGCCAATACACTTCTGTACTGATTTTTGCTGACGGTATGAATTCAGCACTTGAGATTTCTTGGTTGGTGCCTGGTGGCTAATTTAATGTGCTGAAAGGTCTACATTCCAGAAAATAGATGAACTAGAATATGTCCTGCGGCCGTGCCATTTCTTCTAGTGTTGGTCATAATCTAGTATACGTGGACAGGGCTGTGAGAGAGACACTGCAGAGGCTACAAAGAATGGTTCAGATGAACAAAAAAATGATTGTATCATGAGGTTGTCATGGGCTCTAGTTCACTCTAGACAACCAGAAGATGTGCAGCGCGGGATAGCTATGCTTGAAGGTCAGTTAACTGCCATTCTTAATGACATGAGTTCGTGTGCTGAATTCACCACTACAGTCGATATATAGGAGCATAAAAACCTCAATTGTGTTTTCCTTCAGAAATATAAATTCTCACTAAGCTAATTGTGAATAGTTACATGTCCGACTTAGTGGTTGATATTCAATGATGGTTTTATTCATGAAACCTTGTGATAATTTGTAATAGGGGTCTTGCAGAAACTTCAGCTGATTTGTTTATTTTCATTTGCAGCTTCTCTAACAAACTCAAGTTCCCCTCTGCAACAAAGAGAGAAGATTTATCTATTGGCTGTTGGGTATTACAGAAGCGGTGAATACATGAGAAGTTTGCAGCTTGTTAACCAATGTTTGGAGGTTTATTGCTAAACCCGATTTCCTATCATTTCCTCTCTCTAATTATACTTCTTGTCGTATCACATAAATGGACTTGTTAATAACATTGAGGCCATAATTTCATAAATTTGTTTGATTTCCTCAAACAAACATCTGCAAGTTTCTGAGAGCCGATACTGTTGGTGGTTCACTTGCAGATTGCACCCGATTGGAGGCAGGCGCTCTCTCTCAAGAAGGTAGTTGAAAGTAAACTTACAAAAGGTAATTAGCTCAATTTCTAATATGCAGTTTTCATGAGAAGCATCAAAGTTGAGAAAGAATGCGATTGATTCATCACTGTTTGTTTACATTGGAAATACAGATGGTGTCATCGGAATAGGCATCACGGCTACTGCTGTTGGACTTCTAGCAGGCGGCATTGCAGCTGCTTTAGCTCGCAGATAGGTCTTGAATGGAATTTTGCTTCGGAAACTTACCCATTCTATCTTTGGCTGGTAATTTGATCTTTCATTTGAGGTTTCAGTTTCTTGTAAGAATAAGATTGTTGCGAGTTGCAGCACCGATAAGGGTTCGGTTATCTAAACTGCGATTGAAATACCTATAAATATGATTGAAACTATTTTATTCCCCAGTGAAATTATGTCAATTCATTAATTAGTTTACCTTCAGAACAAGTGACTAAAAGTTCTCTTAGTTGAAGAAAACAGTTGGCTCTTGAAAAAGCAACTCATTCGAAGCAGAATATTCGTTTCCAGTACAATTCGGAGCAAAGACCTCGTAATGTGAAAGTTCTTGTGAAATTTCCCTAGAAAGTGATATAGGATCCCATCAAGAACCAATACATTCCTTCCTTCACTTCTACTCTCGTTTTCTCATCACCAAAGACAAAATCGCCTAAATTCATTCAGTCACACGATGGGCAACAACTTGTTAGATGATGTCCGTGACATGTATGTGAAGCAAATGATGATGGACTTCATGTTTGACGATTCAACAACACGAAGTCTCATTTTGAACTGATCCCGCGGTTGGTTGCGTGAAGAAAGCTCTTCTTCTTCTAGGACCCGGACTCGTCGTCAAACAATACAAAACAGAGATCATAAAGGAGGCCGTCACGAACGTCGTTAATTATAAGGCTAATGAGAGCCCCTGAAGTGAAGAAAGTGTTACTTCTGAAGGAAATGACAGAAATGAATGAAGATATAAAATTATAATATGCTTCTCACTCAAGAAAGTTTCAACAACCTTGACTACTATTAAGTAGTAGTGTAGTGATTAAATATATTATTCTGTAATGTTCAAGTTTAACTTATGTGTCATTCTTTCTGCTCCAAAAGGCACCCACTAACGAGTAAAATCTCTTTTTTCCCAACTATCTAGTGAGCTATATCAGTATGGTTTGGTTTCTCTAAATTGCTTTGTTTCTAGAATCAATCAAATAAACCACAGCTACTGCGAGTTAAGAAGGGCTCTCCAACATATTTTGGCTGGGCTAGTGAGGAGGTTTGGGGCATTACATCATGGCATACGTGACTGAAGAGGAAAAGACAATGAGAACATGGGAACAGATACATTTGAGAAAACAACAAGTTCCACCAAGGACAATTCAGAAACCGAATACATTTTTTTTACCTGTCGTGTTACGGCAACGGACCTTCTAATTACTGCACAGCAAGACTTACAAGGCTTTCTAGTTTCATGAGGTGATTCATAGCATGCTTAAGAAGACCCTTGCATCAGTAATCTATTTCAAATGAATCAAGAAAAAGATCTTAGAATGCCAATTAGTTGATTCTAGTGATTAGTAGTAGGACAAAGAATGATACGTACCCTCGTAGAGACATCTTTCTTCCAAGCCCATTTAAGTATAAATACGATATGTATGTTCCCACAGCTCAGATTCATAATTGGGAGTAGAATATGAATATCTCGCCTTTTCTGTCCGATAAACTCCCTTCCTCTTCAATTCATCAGGCAAGCTACGCTCCAAGTGTTTACAGCCATAAATACGACAGTGCTTCAATGATTCTAACATCTCTGAGCTGATGATCTCCTCCCTGAGTTCCCCACAGAGCTTGATTTCAACATCTTTGAGCCTTTCCAACTTGGACAGACCAGTTAACCTTTCTAGAGACCCGCAAAATGCAACTTTCAATGTCTTCAGCGATGTCATTTCTTCCGGTAGTTGAATTTCTTTCAGATTTATGCACCTGTATATCTCTACCATCTCCAAATTCTTCCCAAAATCACACAACCTCTTCAAAGATCCACAACCATCAATTGTCAACTCCTTCAAGAATTTCCATTCTTTCAGAAACAGAAACTCACTGTCCCCAAACTCATCACTGTCGCGTATCGAAAACCTCTCTAACCACCGCAATTTTGAAAAAGGAGCCAACTTTTCCAGGGAATGACAATTGTAGATTGATAAATCAGTCAGTGACTCCAGTTTTTCAGCATCCAAGAAGTCGATGATATGCCTTGATTGATGAAGGGTCAGGCTTCTTAAGCCTATAACAGCCCTGGGGAAGTGTTCTAAGACAGGGCAGTCTAGTTCAAGACCAGTGGCACGGATCCCACTCGGTAAGTGGGTGAGTTTCGGGATTTTGAGACAGACGGATTCCAATCTTGAACACCTACGTATCCAGTCTATGTTGGAGCATTCCAGTTGGCATCCCTCTAAGCGAAGGTTTACCAAATTAGTGCAGTCTGAGAGATCTGGGAGTTCCTTCAGACATTTGCAGTCTATCTTTAATGTTTTCAAACTTGACGGAAGCTGAGGCAGTTGTTGAAGCTTATCACAACCACCTATATACAACTCGCTGAGACAGGGAAGCTGACAAATCTCTGAAGGCAATCCCCTTATTCTTGTTTCTTGCAAGAGCAAAATACGTAGTCTCGGCAACCTTCCAATTTCTATTGGGATTTCGCGCAACTTACCCCTAAATGCACGTATTTCTTCAAGCAGCTTCAGCTTCTGAATGGAGCTGGGTAGCTTCCTTATCCAAGATAGTGATATGTCTAGTACCTTCAACAATTTCAAATTGCCAATAAATTCAGGTAGTTCCGTCACTTGTGCACCTTCTAGGTCCAACTCAACAAGTGATTCCATAAGTCCAAGAGAAGCAGGAATGCTAGAAGCCTGATATATTGACAATCTTACCAACCCAATGCATTCAGGGATATCGGTGATCCCACTTCCTTTAAGACTCAACTCAACTAGAGATTTTGAATTTCGTACTGAGTCTGGAAGTCGTGCCAACTGAGAGCAGCACAGCAAATTTAAGCGTTCGAGATTAACCAGTGCTCCGATAGTCTCTGGCAGCTCTGTGACATTAGTGCATTGTAAAGACAACTCGGCTAGCAACTTCAAATCGCCAATGGAGTGCGGAAGCTTGGAGATTCTTAACTGTTCCAGTTTAAGAATCTTTAGGGATTTTAAGTTACCAATGGATTCTGGTAAGTAGAAGGATTGATAAAAACCTTCAATATAAATTTCTTCCAAGTCTTCTAAGAATCTTATTTCTTCAGGCAAGCCTCTAAGAGAGCAATGACGACAATCCAAGTACTTTAGAGCTTTAAGTTTACCAATGGAGCGATGCATTAAGACCAAATTTCCACATCCTTGAAGAATCAATCTCTCCAAGTCCTTGCAACCGGATAAATCAGGTGTTTTTCTTAAACTCTTGGATCCGCTTAGATCCAAAACTTTCAGACTATCCATCATCTGTCAAAAAAGCAAGTCGTAACTGTATCAAATGGTTGGTTCCACATAGTTATCACAGAAATATAGTCTAGAAAATGCATTCTTTTTGCACCTTTAACTGGCCCCACCCATCCCAGCATTCAGTAACATCACTCCCTGTGAGCTCAAGAATGACTAATCTCCTCATACTGAAATTGGTTGATTCCATAATTGAGTTGCAGGTTCTCAAACGAAACCATATTAGATTTGGAAGAGAATCTTGTAGATCTCCAGCAATTTGTGCACATATGGGTAATTCAAGGAACCTAAGATTTATCATGTCTCTTAGATCTTCATGTGTAAAAATATAGTCTTTATCTGGGAAAGGATCATCATGCAGACGAATTGCTTTTATCTTTCCTCTTCCCTGAAAAAGAATAAAGATGTAATGGTAAAATAACCATATTCATTTCTGGAACGAATATAGTTCCATCTAACTCTTGAGCCAGAGATTAAGAAACAGGATTTAAGAGAACGGTGTAAGAAACATATTAAATTATTCAAAACCAACTAATATACTTTATGATGAGTGATGTTACTTGGAGTTACCTTCTTTAAACATTTTAATATTCTGAAGGCTTCATTTTCTTCCCAGATTCTGCTGCGCTTGTTAGGATACTCCACACTCTCTGCACGAACAATTTCTCTTCCAAGGTCTTTCACCTGATCATGCATTGTGAACTCATAGTCTTCAATTTTTATTAAAGACATCGCAACAAGCACATCAACTTTAGCTTTAGGCAAAAATCCACAAGCATCCCACATGTAGAACTGATAAGTCATTCTTTCTCCTTCAAAAAGACATGCAATGTCGAGGAAAATCTCTTTTTCCCGACTATCTAGTGAATTATAGCTAATCATCAACTTCGTTTGAACATCCTCAAGAGGTATGAATTTTAGCTCTTTAATTTTATTTCTCCAAAATTCTTTTTCACATACTCCACTTAGAAGTGATCCTATAATCTCAAGTGCCAGGGGGAGTCGCCCAGTAAAAGAGATCACTTCTTTGGAAAGAGGAAGGTAGTCTTTTGGAGGGGTGTTTTCCCCAAATGTATGCAAACTAAAAAGCTCAAGTGCTTGCTCATCATTCAGTTCTTCCTTCTCAAAAGACTTGATTCTTTGGCCTTTAATTTCCAAATTTCGCTTGTCCCTAGTTGTAATGATGATCCTACTTCCAGCACCAAACCAACTAGATTCCCCAGCTAATTTCTCAATCTGCTTTCTTTGACTAACATCATCGAGCACAACAAAAACCCGCTTCATATGAGACACTGCTATAATATAGTTGATACCATCATCCTCATCATCAATATCTACACTGTCACCGAGATCTTTAAGCAGCTGTCTCTGCAAGTATCCAAGGCCTTTAGAGTCTGATTTTTCACGTACATCTGAAATGAAGCTGCAAGCATCAAAAGATGCAGACAATCGGTTAAAGACAACCTTGGCAAGTGTTGTCTTACCAATTCCACCCATCCCATGAATCCCGACAGCCTTGACACCATCGTATTCCAAGTTTAGCAGATTGATGAGCGCTTTTACTTGATCCTCCATCCCTACTAAACAATCTGTCACTTGCTTGTGTTTCACCCTCAGCTTAATTGAAATCTCCCTAGCAATTAGCTTGCAGAATTTAGCATGCCTGCAGCAAAATTGTATGGAAAGTTGGAAATATAATGGATTTAAACTGTACCAATTTTGTTGTTGGACACAATAATTGTAAGAAATCTGCTTCCAGAGCAAGATAGATAGAAAGCAATTACCCCTCGTCTTTGAGTTCCCATCCTTTAATTTTACAGACTCCCCTGAGCGCCTCCTTCCACTGTTCAACTGTTTCACCATCTTCTCCATCGTCGCCCTGAGCTGTCACGGCCACATCATACAAGCTATTCTTGGACTTAACATCATCAACCGTAACGCCGCAGAAAATGGGAATGATCTCCTTAACCTTGGACTTCCTGGTAGCTTGCACCATTTTTGCAAGTTCACGGAGGCACCACTTGCTCTCAGCATACGTCTTGGAGAAGATGGGGACGTAGATCTTAGATTCGTCCATTGCTTGCATAAGAGCGTCTCCGATGGAACGACCAACACGAAGCTCGTTATTGTCCCTGAAAACGCGAATTCCAGCATCTGTGAGATACTCGAAGAGAATATCTGTGAATCCCTGACGCGTATCAGGGCCTCGAAAGCTCAAGAACACCTGATACTTGGACGATGCAGATGAAGATGCGCCTGAAATTGTCTCCTCATTGGCCATGGTTTTAGTGTGGGAGCTGATCAAGAAGGAAGAAGCAGATTCTCACTTACTTGCAGAAGTAGATCAAATTAAATAGGGTTAACAGGTGTTTTTGTCCATGGTGTTTGACAACTTTTGAGTTTTGGTCAATGATGTTTTTTTTTACCTAGTTTTGGTACCATATGTTTGCAGATTTTTTCTAGTTTTGGTCTAACCGTTACATTCCGTCCATTTTTTGACATGTACAAGTCACGTGATCCACCCTAAACTTTCAATTTTATTCAATTTAGTCTCTCTAATACTTTACTAACCTTTTTTTTGTTCGATTTAATCCCGAAGTTTCAAAAATTCAATTGGACCTATTGTCCAATTGGGGCCAATTTTGAAATTTCGGGACTAAATTGAACCAAAAAAAGGTTAAGAAAGTATTAGAGGGACTAAATTTAAAGTTTAGAGTGGATCACGTGACTTGAACATGTCAAAAAATGGACGGAATGTAACGGTTAGACCAAAACTAGAAAAAATCTGCAAACATATGGTACCAAAACTAGGTAAAAAAAAAAGCATCATTGACCAAAACCCAAAAGTTGTCAAACATCATGGACCAAAAGACCTGTTAACCCAATTAAATATGCTGCTGATGAGGGAAGAAGCGTGATTGTATAATTTTCCGCTTAAATGAATATTTATTATGAGATTAACTAATGTACTTCTTAAATTTTATACTTTGTGTTTAATGTGTATATTCTATTTGTGAACTATAAAAACCAATGATAACAAAGTCATTGGTTAATGAATGATGATTGTTAGACGGAGACGACTTAGTAGTGCTATTGTGCTGAACATTGCTAGAAGAGTAGAGAATGTTGCCTAGTAGCGTCTTATGGGTGGGAAGTTTAGGAAATGCGAGGTAGCCGGTTCTCCAACGGTGAGAAGGAGACATGACCATAGGGTAGGGCATTAAGTGGTGGCTCACGGAGTGGGGCCTGGAAGAGCCAAGGTGACCGATGTGACACTGACTAATGATGATGTTAGTCTTCTTATAGGGGACGAAATGCGCAAAAAGCAACTCAGATAATACTCATAAAACACACGGTGTTGATGGCGTGGTAAAGTGCACTGTTGCGGAAGAATTGAAGAATCTCACAAAGACAGCAACATTCGCGCAATGAGAGCGTTGTGTAGTTGTGTGGGGGAGAATGCTATAGACTTGAAAAAGTGGTGTGAGTTCAAGCATCACTAGTGTCTACTTCATCCAAAGCAACTTTCGTAAATAAAGCTATTTAAGTTGAGTAGTAGAAGGAAGTCAACCAGACCATGACAAATGTGTATCCTCCTCTAGTTGGGGTATCTCTTAATACATGGTTGGTTTCTAATGGTTTGATTATCATCGGCTAAGGCGTTGTACGTCTTTTAGGACATCTTACTGGTTTAGAAGTTAACGACGTTCTCCTGATAATAACCAAGCAAAACAGGCAAAAACCAATCAAACTTCTTAAAGGAGCAAGACCCCCTAGCCATGACACGTTCGAGAAGTGGAGGAAGCATTTGTTGCTACATTGATAAATAACATATTCTCAATTCAGCTCTACCAAAAGTGTCTGGTCGAGCACTTAAGAATCTGTTCCATGGATATGATACTTTCTCCGAAACCGAAATCTTACAATGTAACCATAGAAACCATGTCAATTGTCAACAATAACAGTTACAACTACTAAGTGGTACCCTACTGATGAAAAAAATAACAACATACAACAACACTACTCTGATTGAACCATCTCCATCGCCGAACCATACACGATACTCGAGCGTCATGTCTTCTCCGAAGTCAGCCCGAGAATAAATCACCACTGCCAAATGCAGCGGATACGATTAGTCGAGGTAGTCAAGTGAAGAAGAAGAAATATCTATAATAAAAAAAAAAAATATGCAATTATTAGTATCATTATAGTATCAATCAAGTAGTACCTCAACAACAGTCATCGACCTCCCGTGGTTCCACAAGAACGTAGAGAGGCTTGCCGTTAAGCCTTCGCTGACCCTGACGAAGCATTCATTATCATCAGTGACTAAACTTGCCGGCCAAGGAAAGGTGGATTGGGAAAGAAGGCAAAGCAAAGCAGAGCAAAGTTTACTATACTTAGTGTTGAAGCATACTATATTACCTTGACCTCGCGCAAGCCAATAACGCAACCACATTCTACCACTTGGGCTCCGACGCGTTCTAGAAATCAGGAAAAAAACATAATTCAATATTTCGGATAGACGATGTTTAAGGGTTTAGTAAATATAAGGAGCAAAGATAGATTGCTGACCGATGAGTTTTATTGCGGCAGATAAAGTCCCTCCAGTAGCAACCAAATCATCGATCACGATTGCTCGTTCCCCAGGCTGAACAGCACCCACATGCATCTCTATACAGTCGGTCCCATACTCTAACACGTACTCTTCTGAGATCACTTCACCTGCAAATTACAAAACACAATCAGAACCAAAAATGTCATCAAAATTGTGGAATGTCTGGGAAACACAGGATTCTATTTGGTAAACCAAACATGGCATTATTAGGATAATGGATGCAAAAAGAGATCTAATCTGTTGAAATGTGCAATACATTACGATTATTTTGCGACAACACGTGATTATTTTGATTTTCATTATTACAGAACCAAGAAAGTACCCAATATGCCAGCTTCATCATCTTGTGATCTTAGAGATATAAAGTCCATTGTGTACCTGATTTTTTTTTTCATATTTGATATACAACTTTTGCTTGTTATTGCACCATTGTGTTTGTATTAGACATCCCATTTTTATTCTTCATTATTGCACTTTTTTTACCCTTAGTAACAAAAGTGAGTTACTAGATTGACAATTAACAAAAAAGAAATGCCTATCACAAATATATAAAAGATGGTTCAAAAACAAGCAAATGTTGTGTACACAAATATACAAAATATTCACATACCAATTTGACAAAACGTGAAATCTCATGTACCCAAAAAGACTTTCATCCGTATGAGCTTATCATGTAGATGGTTAACATGGCACTCTTAAGGAACAAATGTTTCTGAAATGTCCAACTCTGAGGTTGATGATTCATGACAAACCCACAGTTATTCTAAGCCTACAAACTCTATGATACTGAGTAGAGTCACAATCATCCATTACTATCCAATTAGCAGCTCAAACGGTGCCCGTGACGACATTTAGGACATAACAGCTTTCAAGAAAACGATACCTGGAAGCTTCTTGGGTTTCCGCAGGGGGACGAACTTTGCACCAATAGCTAGTGCAATTGATGGACCAAACAAGAACCCTCTTGCTTCAACTCCTAAATCATCAGAAACAGACAATCAGCTCATCGGAATCTCTTTCCAGATTAATCTCTATTCGATTGATCAGTGAAGTGTACATAGTATTAGAACAGGCTGCCTTTGCATTCATAAACAATAAGACTACTGAAGTTCTTGATTCATCGAAATTGTTGAAAAAAATGGATCTAATCACAAGCACAAGGATGATTAACTAACTAGGGTTTCTCTTTGAAGTTAATGTTAATAAACTACTTGTTAGCTAAACTTTGAGGGTCTGAACAATTCGCTAGCTGAATTTTTTTTGGACAAATTGCTAGCTGATGAGTTGCAATTTGCTAGTTTCGCGGAGACATGCACATTTCATTGAAATTCAACTAGCAAATTGCTAATTTGACGATAAACAACAAGCAATTTCAGCCACAGAGATAGTGTACAGCAACTATGTATAAGTTTAGCTAGCAAGTTTGTCTTAAAAAAAATTAATTTGTCTAAACATCAAATGCTCAGCTAACTAGTTGCTAATTAACCCTTAAAGTTATATGAATCTTTTCACAGAAACTGCAGGTAGATAGACAAGCTAAGGCTGTTGAATCAAGAACCAGAAGAGAAAAAAGTTGAAACCTTAATTAGATGGTTTACTCACTGTTGTTAAGGTACAATTAGAGATATTCAAGAATCTTTTAGGTGTAATAAATATTTATAAAAAAAATTCCCGACATAAACAGCAGAAAGACCGGAGAAAAGAAAACCATGAAAATATACCAGCAACGACAGAAATATCCATATCTCTGTATCGATCGACAAAAATATCCACCGTGTCCTTGAACGCCTTGTGATCCAGCAGCAACGTACTAATGTCTTGGAACATTATACCTGAAACAACCTCAATACAGTCAAATTCAAGCTCCAGTTGCTCAAATTTTCAGCTTAAACAGAAAAAAGATCAATCTTTTTAACTCCAATAACTCGCCTACATCAAATCCAGAATTTCCAACCAGTTGAAAAAATTTGAAACCGAAATTAAGACAGAGAAGCAGAATATAACGAAGAAAACCTTGTTTAGGGAAGTGCGGGATGACCCTGATGGCCCTTGATATGCCATCGAGCCTTGGGTCTCCTTTTAGTCCGTTCTCTGCCGCAAACATTTCCCGCCTTTTCTTCTCTCTAGAAAAATTACTTGGTCTGCCCTGCTTCTTGGGTTAGGGTTCTTGAGTGGAGAGGAAAGCTTGCTTTAGATTGAGTCTTTAATGGCGTTTTATTATATTATTATATATAATTTCAGCTATTTCCCTTCTTCTCAAATGAAATGAGACTGGGGCTCTCTGCTCTATCAAATCTCTGGTTTCAATGTCAGAGGAGATATTGTTTGTTTATTTATGTTGGCCAAAACAAAGCACTATGGGTGATGACAGGACAGCTACAGTTCATCACACGCTCCTCCATCAGCGCGTGTCCAATCAGTTGATTTCTTCGAAATTAATATTAAAATCAATCCAATGATTGAAGAGGAGATATGTGTATTACCTGATGAGAAATATAAATTATTATATAAATTGTATATTAAGCTACTTAAACTCTCTAAAGAAATGGAAATAAAAAATGTTAAGTTATTACTCAAGGACAGAACTGATATGAATGATGATTGGTTTAAGTAAGAACTAAATATGATATGAGGGTTACTTTCTTAATGGGAGTTCCTAAAACCTCACAAAAGAAAAAACTATATATATATATAATGAGTGTTGCTATACATGCAGAAATTTCCAGTGAAAATTCTGCCGAAAGCACTCAAAATGGCAGTGCTGCAATTTCTTTAAAGTTCAATGGAAATTAAACACAAGATATAGTCGTCATATATTTCACAGGCCCATTCGTAGGCTGGATTATTAGTCATATATAATATATATGTCAACAATGATCATTATCAACTATTAATTTAAATGTGGAGCATGTATAATTTACAAGTGTAGCCCTCTTAATAGACCATTTTACCGTCCGAAAAAAAAAAATCTATTAAATTTACACATATTTCTAATTTTTCAAATTTAGTCCATATTTATTGATGGAAACAATGATAAATTGGAACATTTATAATATAGGGCGTGTCCCTTCCATGAGGGTATCATATATGATTCGACAAGTTTTTACTTTTTAGGACTATTGGTTTTCTCCAACCGGTATCGCGATGCATCCCTGCATGCTTTTAGCTTGTTTCCTAGAATGAACTCTCATTGTAGTATTGCTGTGAGCGTGGAAGCGGGGGTTGCCTTCACGTCTTTTCTTGACCCTGCGCCCTATCGTAGGGAGTGTACGAACGCGTCGCTCCCTATCTTGACTTATTCCTTGTTTGATGATACTAGAATGTTTCTTCCGGATATTGTTCTCCTCCGTGGAAGGGGGTCTCTTAACGGGTAGCGTTGCCTGACATTGCCTTGCAGGCATGGTCTTACTATTGAATGGTGGCGGTGGTGGAGGAGGTGGCATATATCATTGGCTTCTTAAAGTCTCCCTGAAAGCTAACAGCTCTTCCAGCGCAGCCATCATGGCAGGAGTCACTACTGTTGCAGGGTTTGCACCACTTTACGTGCTTCCTGCAGCATTCCATACGCTCAATGCTCGTACCCTGGCGGAGGTGTGTTGTGCACTCCTGGTTCATGTTGTGGTGCCGGCACGCTTCTTGCAGGTATGGAGGAAGCAGTCGAGGTTGCCTCAGGGATGTGAGATGGTCCCGACTTACTCCTTGTTGGTACCTGTCTGCTTGATTGCTCGACACTTGTTTTTCTTGGGCGGCCTGGGCCCTTTCTTCTTCTCTTGCAGGTTGACAATGTCAGGAGGAGGATGATTGCTCGTCAAAGCTTGTGGTGCAATATAGCTTCTTGTTCGAATCCTGCGGACGACGCCAAATGTTTCATCCAAACCCACTTGATCTGACGAACTTGACGAATCTTCGCTTTGTTCACTGTGTTCGCTCCTTCGACTAGCGCTCCTAACTTCAAGCTTGTCGTCCGGACCTGTACGTAGGGGCAATAACCAGCACGGAGGGGTGCCGGTTGAGCCCTCTCCGATGCTTAAATGAGTATTTCTAGAGAGAGAAAGCTAGAGGAGAAGTCAGAGCTCTAAAGCCAATCTCAAGTGAATGAATCAAAATGGATGGCCTAGACTCCCTATTTATATGCAATCTTAGAACCGGTCTCGGTTTTTATGCGGTTTGACGCCGGTTTAAAGGAAAATCTAAACCGTCGTCTGGTTTGATTGAAGTTGGCTATTAGAAAACTCTAACTCGGTGTGAGGACACAAACGGGATACACGCGCTGCAGACGACGACTCGGGTCACGTCGGGTTTGGACGATCCTGGCGCGATCCGGGCCGTCTAAGCGCAATCCGGAGGTCCTGTCCGGACGCGTGTGTCGCGCGTACGGACCGTTTTAAACATCAGAAACATGTTTTGACGGTTTACGTGGTTTTGACGTGTTTGCGAAGTCCGGAATGTAAATACGAACCCGAATTGGGCATATATTCATCAGACACACTAAGTTGATAAATATTAGTTTTAAGAGGTATTGGGCCTTGCCACTGACTTGTAGTTTGCTGGAATGACGTGTTTGAAAACTAAGTGAGATAGTTTGATCTATTCTTGATTTACTTATTTTTATAGTGTTTAGTCTTCAAATTAAACATTTGCTCTTGTTGTATTACAGGCACAAGGATTACGAAGGTGTATTAAGGAGATTGTTACATCCAGACAATGAAATAGTAACAAATGATATCTTTGGTTGGTTCTGCTTTTCACCCTTTTTTGTGTGTAAGTTGTAACAAAAAACTGAAGTTCGAATTAGTTGGATGGTATGTGGTCTTTGATGTGAGTTTTGTTGTAATAAGGTACAATTGTAAAGTGTTTACAAAAAAAAAGGTACAATTGTAAAGATTTGATGTGCATTACTATAAAAAAGATGATGACCCGACTTATATGAATATATGTTTGATTAAAATGGTGTTTGTTCAGTTTAATGGTGTATATAGGCTGCTTTCAACCGTCTACAACCCGATAAATTTGTTAATCTAGAAGACGCAAAAAGCATCCCTAATCTAATAGGATAGAAAGACGCAAAACACGTCTTCAACATATTAGGATAGAAGGACATAAAATGCATCATTCATATGTAAGGTTAGTAGACGCTTGAAAGCGTAGTAAGTTTTATATATATTTAAAAGACGCAAATAAACGTCCCTAGTAAGTAATATCAGAAGACGTTTGGAAGCGTGACATGTACTGTAGATTATCAGACGAATTCGTAAAACGTCATAAAATTAGTGGAGACAGTGATCAACTGGGATGCTTGAGTTTTTATCATTCAAAGCGTGACAAGGTTTAAGAAGGCGCTTTAAAACGTCACTTAAGCTTTATCAAGCGTCTTCTAAATTCAATTTTGTCACAGTTATACATTTACTACATGACACAATAATATAGGTTTAGATCTAAAAGTTTTAAATTTTATTTAAACTTTAAGATTAATTTCGATATATATAGTTACCTAATTTAACCAAATTATATTGATTTAGATTACTGGAAGGAACAAAGAATTTTGATCTGTTTATAAATTAATTGTTCCTTCTAAATTATTATTATTATCTATATAGTATATAATATATATACTTTATACCGAAAAGTAGTAAAATTCTAATAATTTCTAAATTTACTTCCTTTGCCGCTTTGCGTGTCCACTACTGTCAAGTGTCAACAGTCCACCGTCAGATCATGCTGGGTCAAACTTAATAATCAACGTTAGTCGATAGATGTCCAGACAGACTCCAGCGCCCACCCAAATCCATCTCCCTCATTGGTTTCTTGATATTTCTCCCTCAACAAAGAAATTCGCTTTCCGACAGACCCCCGATACCTCCGCTTAAAGATAGGTTGCATCGCCGTTCTCCCGCCGAGATCTCCGATCAGATCGACGGCACTGCTCTCACTTGCCTTCCGATTTCTATCCCCGATCTGTTGCAGAGACTGATAGAGAGTAAAGTGAAACAGACAGCGGCATTTCAGGAGACAAGACGCTATTTGTCTCTGTTGCGGCTCCAATCCAGTTCTTCGTCTCCGATCCGGCCATCCCAGTGTCTGTTCAGGTCAGCGCGGTCAGCGGATCCACCACCTTGTGCCTTCCCCTGCAGATCTAGATCCTCCACTGCTTGAAGGTAAACCTTACTGGAACTGCCACTGTCCATCGATAATCTATATTACTCTATTCTAGCTAGGCATCTCAGCTTCCATCTTCAATGATCCACCATTTTTGTTCAGTTAAATTTCATCATCAGCATTGGCTGCAACGATCCATCTCTTGTATCATTGATCCCTAATCTCCATTTGATGATTAGCTGAGGTGAAATCACTGATCTATATGGTTTAATCGAGATTTCTGTCACTATAATTGGAGGGTAGATGAAGCTATGATATCCTTTTGGTGTTTTTAAGATGGATCCGTCCACTATCCCTCTGAAACTCACATCTGTAGCTTTTTCATCTGCGTGATTCTCGTTTATTAGAAGTTCACATCAATTTGCTTTGATTGAATCAAAGGTTAACATTCTTGGTGTTCAGGTAAGTGAGTCAACGGTAAAAATGTCTCTCCGCCAAGTTATTGGCTCCGTCAAGGACCAGACCAGTATCGGAATAGCCAAGGTTGCTAGCAACTTGGCCCCTGAGCTCGAGGTTGCGATAGTGAAGGCCACAAGCCACGATGACGACCCTGCAGACGAGAAATATATCCGCAGGATTCTGAACATGACTTCATCCTCGCGGGGTTACGTCACTGCCTGTGTTTCCACAGTCTCCAAGCGTCTCGGAAAGACCCGGGATTGGATTGTGGCACTCAAAACGTTGACTCTGATTCACCGATTGTTGAATGAAGGAGACCCTATCTTCAGGGAGGAGATAATGTACGCAACTAGACGCGGCGCACGATTGCTGAATATGTCGGATTTCAAGGATGAGGCTCACTCAAGTTCATGGGATCAGTCTGCTTTTGTCAGGACTTATGGAATGTATCTGGACCAGAAGCTCGAGTTGATCGTGTTTGAGCGAAAGATCCGTGGCGGAGGAGGTTCGAGAGGAGGTGCTAATGGTAGTGCTCATGGTGAGGATCGATATGGAGCTCGGGATGATTTCCGATCACCACCTCCCCGAGGAGGCTATGAATACAGCGATTCTCGGGGTGAGTACGGGAACTACGGTGGAGAAATGAAAAGATCGAGGTCATTTGGAGAAATGAGGGAGTCGAGGGAAGGGAAAGAAGAAGCAAAAATGGCGATCCCATTGAGGGACATGAAGATCGAGCAGATTTTCGGGAAGATGGGGCATCTGCAGAGGTTGTTGGAGAGGTTCTTGGGGTGTCGCCCACCGGGTTTGGCAAAGAACAGTAGATTGATCTTGATCGCCCTGTACCCTATTGTGAAAGAGAGTTTCCAGATATACTCAGACATTTGTGAAGTTCTCGCTGTTTTGCTTGATAAGTTCTTCGATATGGAGCACCAAGATTGTGTCAAAGCCTTCGATGCTTATGCGAGCGCCTCGAAGCAAATCGATGAACTAATTGCATTCTATAATTGGTGCAAAGATACGGGGGTTGCTCGGTCATCAGAGTACCCCGAAGTGCAAAGAATCACCGGGAAGTTGCTTGAGACTTTGGAGGAGTTTGTGAGAGATCGAGCGAAGCGTCCCAAAAGCCCGGAAAGAATAGTAGAAGTGCCACAGATTGAAGATGAGCCCGTGCCAGATATGAACGAAATAAAGGCACTGCCTGCACCCGAAAACTACACTCCTCCGCCACCTCCCGAGGTGAAGCCTGAACCTGTACCTGAACCCCCAAAGCCACAAGTGAGTGAACCCTTGGTTGATTTGAGAGACAATGGAGTGAGTGGAGATGAGCAAGGGAACCAACTTGCATTAGCATTGTTTGCAGGGCCGGGAGGCAATAACGGTAACGGTTCATGGGAACAGTTCCCGAGCAACGGTGGGGCTGAGGTGACATCAGCATGGCAGAACCCTGCAGCCGAAGCAGGCAAGGCAGATTGGGAACTAGCCCTGGTGGAGACAACTAGCAATTTGATGAATCAGAAGGCTGCTATGGGCGGGGGTTTGGACCCGTTACTGTTGAACGGAATGTACGATCAAGGAATGGTGAGGCAGCAAGTGAGTAGTGCAAATGCTGGTGGAGGAAGTGCGAGCAGTGTTGCAATGCCAGGCCCAGGAAAACCGGCGGGGCAGGTTTTGGCCCTTCCGGCACCGGACGGAACGGTTCAGATGGTTAATCAGGACCCATTTGCAGCATCCCTGGGAATCGCACCGCCTGCTTATGTCCAAATGGCGGATATGGAGAAGAAGCAGAATTTGCTGGTGCAGGAGCAGCAAGTGTGGGGCCAGTATGCGGCTAACGGAATGCAAGGGCAAGTGGGTATGGCGAGGGTTAACGGGAACGGGTACTATACGCAAGTCCCAACTCAGATGATGCCTTATGGGATGCCTCATCCAGGGAACGGGGCCGCCGGGTACTATAATCCTCCTCCTTACTGATACTGTTTTGTTTGGTTATTTGTATACATACACTACATAGAGAGAGTAAACGAGCCGATGAAGAAGAAGAAGGGTTTGCTGTCTATGTTTTTAGATGTGTATTTCTGTTTTGTCAACTATATTTTGAGTGCCATTTTTGTTGGTAATATGTTGATAGATAGCTGAATATGATTCTTGTTCCAGACGTAATTGGTCAATTTCCATGACATTGTTTCTGTTTACAGTAGGTGTTGTTGACTTGACAACATTACAATCTTATTTGCCAACTCCCGACAGCCGCAACTAAGGTTTTAAGCGAATCAAACTACTCATGATTTATTCGAAATTGACTCGATCGATATTCGAATTCGATTCGATAAATTTCGAGTCGAGCTTTTACTGAAGCCGAGTCGAGTACAAGTTCGGTGGTACTCGACTCAAGAAGCTCGCAGACCTATTCGAGTTTTTTTTTTTTTTTGCTTATTCGAGTCGAGTTCGAGCTCGAGTTTATTCGAGCTTTACATAATATTATATGTATATGCATATTCAAGTCAAGTTCGAGCTCGAGTCAAAAGACTAATTGAGTCGAGTTCGAGCTAAGATCATCATTTATAATTTAATTGAATTTTAAATTTATCGAAGCGAGCTCAAACTCATTGAGTATAAAATCAAGTTGAGTTCGAGTTTGAAAAATTTAAACTCGGTCGAATTAAAGCTCGGGTAAAGTGAGTCGAGTCGAGCTTGTCAAATACTTAGCTTGACTCGTTTACATATCTAATCGCAACTATGATCGGGCTGCCTAAAAAATAGGGCTTTCTAACTTGTTTCATAAATTAAATACTATGTTTATAATTTTTTTGTTTTAAACTTTTTTAGCTAACACTAGAATTTAACTCACACCGATATTAATATCAATTTCCATAGTTCATATTTAAAACATTTTTATATATCACTTCACAAGTTAATTGGGTTACTTTTTTAATTTGACGGAAGGATCAAATCGATTTCAATGATTGTGTTCTACTTCTAATGATAAGGTCTAGTCAGTTCATAGTTGAGTATCTATCCGCATGTATAATTCAACTAATTTAAGCACTGATGCTAAAATACAAGCTAGCATGTCCATATTAGAGAAATTGCTACTCTAAAGTAGAGAAAATATATACAAATAGCTTATCAACGTACGTAGAATACACTTATACTCTACTGTATGATATATTCTTGGACGAGAAAGACACAAAACGTAAGATGAAAAAAAAAAAAATAAAGACACAACACGACCGACATTTATGTCGGGCTGACTTTTTCTCTGGTGTTTTTGTGGTCCGTATTCAACTAGAGTAGTCATGAAGCGTCTTGTTGGGTGTGTTTCTTCATTTATTGGTCTGTTATCTATCTACTTGTTGTAGTGCATGCAGCTGCATTAAAAAGGTTAAACTTTTATTGGAACCCCGAATTAAATCCTTACTCTTCAAATCAACTGTTCAATGGTGCAATAACTTATAGGGTTAATAACTAAAAAAACTGTCCAAGGTTTACCCTATGTTAAAATTAGGTGTCTGAAGTTTGAAATGTTAAAATGGACTGTCCCAAGTTTCATTTTTGTTAAAATTTGGTGTCTCGGTGTGATTACTTTAGAGAAGTCAATTCCGACGAAACTGTCTGTCAAATTCGAGCTCTCATACACACTCCCTGCTCGTCATCTTGCCGGGACCGTCACTTAAAAAGTTGGTCACATCCGGGCAAGTAAATCTCGCTATATTGTCCTTGGAAAATGGCTCCACACCACTCTTCTAGAAACTTTTTTTTTAATGTTCCATTTTTAGATGAAATTTGACGATTTTGTAAAAAATAAAGAGTGGTGGATTATGAGTGAGTTGGTGGGTTGATGGAAATGATTGAATGGAGATGAAAAGACGCACAAAAACATCAAATTTCAACAAAAATGAAACTTGGGACATTCCATTTTAACATTTCAAACTTCAGACACCTAATTTTAACCTAGGGTAAACCTTGGACAGTTTTTTAGTTATTAACCCTAACTTATATAGTAAAATACTGGCTGGCTCACGCAATGTATATAATACATTGTTGCCACGAGGATAATATGTGACATGATCACGCAATGCGTAACACTCTTCGTTGAGACTAAAGATAATGAAGAACACAACTTGAAGGCTGAAATAATTTCGAACTTTTGAAGAGGAAGAAACAGAACTTAACACAACTTTGAACTTAATGAGGAAGAAACTGATAAAACTTGATTGATAATGTAGAGATTACAAGCTCATTTATATATAGAGCAATCAAAACAGCAAAACCTACAATTGAGGGCCTAAATTGATGTTTGCAAAAAGTATTTGGTGATAGAATTAGATGTTAAACCACAAATTGACACGTTAGTTGAACCAGCTAATAAGAACGCGCCGTGTAAAAAATTAAAAATTACCATGATGATTCCATGGAACCATTACGGCGATTTATTGATAGATTATTCATATTCAACAATATAAACTATTTAAAATTATAATAAAATAAAAAAAAAATGTTCATATTCTAAAAAATATATATTCATGAACAATTAAAATATTCATATTTCATAACTTAACTATCTCATCACATAAATAATAATAAACTATATATAATACAGTTTAAAAGATATCTTCAAATTAAAATATTATTAAAATAGCTAATCCTACTATCTTGGAACAATGTCGAACAAACTCTCTTACGAATGCCTTATTAATCAAACTACTGACAACTATTGTTCTTCTAACAATACAAATTGTTCTTATAAGCATTTTGCACGACAAGCGTTGGTAAGTGTTTAAATAGTACTAAAGATCATACATAAATAACAAATTCTCCGACAATTATAATTGGTCAACTACTTTTTCCCCATATGCAGCGATACCACTATGAAAACAATAGTTGACAACAACGAGGTGATAAGCCAAGCAAAACTGGAAATTCTACATTCAAAATTATGAAAGAAAAAAAAAAATCCAACTAGAGAGTCTAGAGTACCCGAAGAAACTACATTGCAATTTTGGTGCATACCAAAATTATGATTGGAACAAACTTATTTTTAAAAAGTAAACACATGACAAGGACACTATACACATAAATAACATGAGAAACTCAATGTATATAGTGTAGAACTTTTCGGAGCGTCGTTTGAACCAAATATCATAGCTACAAAGAATAAATGGTTAACAGGTTTTTGGTCCATGATGTTTGACAACTTTTGGGTTTTGGTCAATGATGTTTTTTTTTTACCTAGTTTTGGTACCATATGTTTGCAGATTTTTTTCTAGTTTTGGTCTAACCGTTACATTCCGTCCATTTTTCGACATATTAAAGTAACGTGATCCACTCTAAACTTTAAATTTAGTCCCTCTAATACTTTCTTAACCTTTTTTTTGTTCAATTTAGTCCCGAAGTTTCAAAATTGACCCCAATTGGACAATAGGTCCAATTGAATTTTTGAAACTTCGGGACTAAATTGAACAAAAAAAAAGTTAGGAAAGTATTAGAGGAACTAAATTGAACAAAATTGAAAGTTCATGGTGGATCACGTGACTTGTACATGTCAAAAAATGGACGGAATGTAACAGTTAGACCGAAACTAGAAAAAATCTGTAAACATATAGTACCAAAACTAGGTAAAAAAAAACATCATTGACCAAAACCCAAAAGTTATCAAATATCATGACCAAAAGACCTGTTAACCCAAGAATAAATATGTAACGTTATTTGCTATAGTGCAAAATACATAAAAATATCACCCAATGCAGTGCTCGGGAGTGGGGACCAGTAGCTCCTAGTAAGGTAATAAAGTAAGGAGATTTGGAACAATAAATAGCTGCGACGACTTGGTATTCACGGTATGAGTAGCTGGTGCAGTTATTAAAGCCATCTGCGGACTTTTCCAAACTCTCCAACCAACCCAAAAGAACAGACAGCTCTTTTCTTCTTCTCCAATTTCATTTCTTTAAAACCCTCCTGCAAAATTCCCTGACAGAAGGAAGAATCTGACATTGTGTCATGGTAGAAACAGCAGCAAAGAAGAACAAGTACAGAGGTGTCAGGCAACGCCAATGGGGCTCTTGGGTCTCCGAGATTCGCCATCCATTACTGTGAGTTTAGTAGTATCTATCCATTTACTTACTATTCTTTTCTTTTCTTAGTAGATGTGGTGTATTGAATGAGTATAGTATAGGGACTGATTTGTTACAAAGGAAAAGTTGAATACTGATTTGTTGGTTGTAGGAAGAGGAGGGTGTGGCTAGGTACATTTGAGAGCTCAGAGGCAGCAGCAAGAGCCTATGACCAAGCAGCCATTTTGATGAATGGTCACAATGCCAAGACCAACTTTCCTCCAAATCCAAATCCAAATCCAATAAAACAACACTCTCCTGATAGTAATACCCTCTCACAACTCATCACCAACAAGCTCAAAAGGCCTACCAACAACACCCATAAAACCCACTCTTCTCCTTCACTCACTTGTCTCCGCCTCGATACCAACAACACTTCTTACATCGGAGTCTGGCAGAAGCGTCCCGGACCCGGCTCAGACTCTGCTAAGAGCAACTGGGTCCTTAGGGTTCGGCCTGAAATCGCAAAACCTCATGTTCAAGGTGATGATAATGCCAGTGCCATACCGGTGAAGAGGCCGGAGGTATTGCAAGAGCAAATTGGGTCTGGGTCAGGCGATCGCGTTGAGGTTTACAAGGTTAGGTCGGAGATTGAGAGGACTCTAAATAATATAGAGGATGATGATTCTCAATTATTGCCTTCTACGATATGTTCTGATGGGATTCAGTGCATTAGAGCCAGTGATACAGAAAGCAGATCGTACGAGGAAATCAATGAAGAGGATAGCATGATCACCAAACAAATGATAGAGGAGCTACTTAATTTTCCTACCTAACAAAGTCTAGGAAGGTTTGATAGATAAGTGTTCAATTGTGATTTGTGTGTGTATGAGTCATTAGGAGAATTAATGTTGGTATCCGTTTTGTACATATTATGTTGCAATAAAGGATGTGCTTTCAAATACAAAACTCCCCTCCATATGGAGCTATCTAGAATTTAATTAACTTCAACCATCACGACACACGTTGAAGAAATTGATTAGGCAATTTTCGACACGATGATACTAATTAATGGTATCCATTATATTTTGCGGACACGAGACCTATGATGATAGATAGAGACGTAACTAAATTTTCAAGGTCATAACATGTGATATTAAAACACGAATCTGCCACCAACTACTAAAAGTAAAACAACTCCTTTTTCCATGTCGCGCCAACTAGTAGTAACATTGTCTCAATGTTTATGGACCGGAATGGCCCCCTTTACGCTTTTACTCGTTAGTTAAATTTTCAGGGTTCGGATTTTTAATTTTTGCCACGAAGGTTCGGATAATTTACTAGCTAAATTTATGTAAAGTTATACAATTTTGCTAGCTCCATCAATTTACTGTTAAATGCTGAAATTGACATGCACGTGCAATCAGAGTTTAGCTAGCAAAGTCGCAAATTATAAATTTTCGCAAAGTTTTGCTAGTTAATTGCAAATTTCTAATAACTTCAGCTAAAAATTTGCACAAATAACAAAACAAGAGAGTAAACAACATGCAAGTTTCTGTCATCATTTAACTAGCGATTTATCCAAAAGAAAAGTTATTCCATTAACAAGTTGCTAATCTTCCATTCAGTATGCAAAAACCATAACCCAGTGAAGCTCCAAACAAACGAGCTTCCTATCAATACTATCGAGAACAACGAGTTCAGTAATCTAAGATGCACGATTACCTGACAGAGAAGTGAAAAACACCTAAGGACTCCTATACGGAGTTGGCAGAGTGGCGTTGCGGCCAAAACCTAGAGGTAGGTTAGAACTTCAAATGCGATCAGCTAAGTACCCGACAAGAGAATTGATGGGCTTAGCCATGTCAATGTTTCCGGTTTCTCGGTTCCGAATCTTTATACGAGCAAGATAATCGGCACTGATCCAGGCAAAGCTAAGCATTGTAGCAGTAGGTTCATCACGATCGGGTTTTTGCACCTCCTGTGACTTCTTAACCCAATTGGGATGGTAAGTCACCTGCCCAGATTACAACCCAAATAAGCAAACACTTCATTTCCTTTCTCTTAGAGAGAAGTTATGGCGACAGAAATGAAATGGCATAGGAATTGAGAAATTTTACCTGGTACCATGCGGATGCCTTCTGTTCATACAACCGATTCTTCTCTTCATCACTGAGATGCTCGAAGCCAGAGTCGGTCATGGTCTCAAAAACAACTCTGAATTCATTCCTCAGAGCGGAATACGAGTGCCTGAGCCTCTCTTTCAGTTCTCCCTGCTTCCGGCTAGTATACTTTGGCATGGACCAGACATGCCCCGTGACAACCTCTTCTTCGTGTTTCACCTTGTACTGACCCAGGAGACCGCTGAGCTGCCTATTGTACGAGCACTTACTATCCCAGGCCTCGGAGATGAAATTATCAGCTCCAGGGACCTCAAGACTCGCATCATACGGAATCTCCTCAGGCTTGGGACTCAGCTCGGAGGAAACAGACACATCATCATTATACACATCCAGAATTTGCCGGTACATTCTTCCTTGGATTTTGGGAGAAGGGTAGGATTGGTATTCCTCTTTTCCCATAAAATCGGGATACATCTTTGGTTTGAGGTGGTGAGGCATGGTGACGATCTTCCCGGTCTTTGGGAAGTCAACTGCTGTGGCTGCCAATGTTGCCAAGTGGATGCACTTGTCATCGAGAGCCCCTTGCTCGCTCTTGTCTGCATGAACCACATGTGCGTTGCATATTGGTCCAAGGTTTTCATTCAAGATGTGGTGAACGAAGAAGTTTATCAGTTCCTACATAAATATTAGCAGCAGAGAATGAAGTCCCAAACAGTTTTACAATATTATATTATAGCAGACAATAAGGAAAGACAATATTAAACATAAAGGTTGCTCCGTTGTGTAAATAGTTTCCAGTTTTCTCTTAAACTTGCATGAGGATCTTGACTTTCTTTAGTGAATTGATGATTAAAATATAGTTATTGTTCCTCTTCATACTTCAGGAAAAGAAGAAAACTATAACATGAACCAAACAGAAGAGACAATCAGATCAGATGAAGCATACATATTTAACCTAATTATTATTTCTGTTTAGAATAATGATACACGGTCCGATGATTGTATTCCGACACAATCCGACATCTGAGTGTGGTGAATATGACATCAGAGTTGGCAAATATTACTGTATGTGCCACAGTGACTAGAGTCGGACTTCCTCGGAATAGCAAATCGGAACGTGTATCATTTTTGTTCTGTTTAATATGTCTAATAAGCATATATCTATTCCATCACGTTCATGAACTGCTAATATACTAAAAAGAAACCGAGAAAGAAAGGTTGACTGCTACCAATAGCTTTTAAGAAGGGAAATACACAATTAAATCTAGAGTACGAAGGAAGAAACGGCATAAAAATGTGCAGGGAACTAGAAGTTCATACCACATCCTAAAGCTTGAACGTAACAACTCCTATATGTCCAGCAAAGACGAAATGTGCATTTCATAATATATAGGCATACTACTTTAGCCAAAAATATAGGCATAGTAAAGAAACATGGTAGATTACCGTATGGGTGACGTCACGGATCTGCTTCTTTACTTCTGCAGCGTCATACTGCATAGGTGGCCAGCTCTTCTTACTTGGTGGGATAAGATTCTCATCCCATGTTACAAAATATAGATCTCCATCAAGATCACTTCCCGAAGCTTCATTTGTGTGGGGTCTATCCCCTTTCTGAGGGAAAACAAGGCAATCATACATGTGGTGCAGACTATGATTATCGACTGCTTCGAGGATCCTTATATCACCTGGATGAAGACAAGGATTCTTGGCAACCACAACTATTCCTTTAACCACTTGCAGGTTGTTCTTTGTCTCAGAGAACCTGGAACCATGTTTGATAAAGCACTTCTCGAGGGTGGGGACAGAGACTTGGATGAAGCACTGCCCTTGTTCCAAAACACCAAGCTCATCAAAACACCCCATTAGCCACCTCCCTGAGGGGACAAAGATCCTAGCTTTTTCTCTAAGGCCCCAAAACTGTTCAGCTCTGACACATGTAAGAATGCCCCTCAGGTGAGGTTCTGACTGGGGCTTGAAACCCGCACTCAGCATCAGAGCAGCAGTATTACTTAGCTCAGCACAAGATGACATTAGAACATCAAATGCCACATCTGTGTCTGCAAGCATTTGATTAAGTTTCAAAATCATGTTCTGCTGCATGTCCCAGAATACTTCATCTGGAACATTCAGTGTAGAGAGCAGCGTCACAATCTGCCTATTCAAAAAGCCAGGCTGGAATCTGGTCCAGGAACAGATTTCTAAGGTTGTGTGTTCTGAGTCAAACTTATTCATACTCTCCCTGAGGGAAAGTCGAATGTCATTCCTCTTAGCTGGCCAACACGCAACGACGCCTTTGTAACCTGCATATCTTATTTGATATGCACAAGGAATGCTACCTTCTAGCCTTAGCTTCTCAGCGACTTCTTTTGCAAGATCAGGTGTAATCATACCGATTCCATCAGAAAAGACATAATTGTTCCTCTCAACATCTGGAAGCTCAAAATTCACCTTGCAGGGAGGAACTTCCACAGTTGCGTAAGTCGATGAAAAGCATTGGCCCATCCTGGCAGCACATTTTGCTACATTCTTGTTTGTGAATTTCCCCATCCATGCCTTGATTTTATGCACACTGAGGTTTTTAGTTTCAGCGAAGAACCATGCCGAACGGTCCCTAAGTTGATTGGAGGAAAATGCTAAAAATGAGTACTTCCGCCCACATAGATAAAACCCATTGGTCATAATTTTCCTCAACCTTTGGAATATTGTTGTTCTCTGGGACATGGATTTTGGCAATAATTCTTTCAGTATTGGAGCAACATAGTAGTTAAGAACACTCGGATTCAGTGTCTGCAGACCTTCATCCATGAATGTCACCCTTAAGAAACGATCTTCAACATCTTTGTAATTCCTAAGAACTCTGTTGGAGAGTTCCGCTTCAGGAGGAAGACAATATGCCTTACTTGGGGTTATGACTAACCTTCTAATAAGCACTATATCATCGGACTGCTTACGGCTCCTTAACAGTTTTGGGTTCTTCAGCAGCCATTTCTGGACTCGATCCAACCTGTCGCATGCATCGAGTACAGGGCGCTTGTAAGTGCAGATGTTCTTCAGTGCAACGACATTTACCTCCTTTGATTGCCTTCGCAACAACCCATAGAGATCTTCTGACAACTGGTGTTCGTTGAAAATATTCTTATGAATTGCAGCATTTAACAAGTACATGATGTCAAAATCTATCTCAGGTTTATGAACAGAGAAGAAAACATCCTGCATTGGGTTCCCAAAGTTTGGCTCGTCACGCAACTTCAACTGTTTATTCAGGCTAACCACTTCGACTCTCCTCTCCTTGAGATAAGCCAGCGCTTTTTTCAACTTCGGACCATGGTGTGGCGGTATAGAAATTCTATAATAACTACACCGAGCAATGGCCCCACTAACTGTAAAATCTGTTGTTCGGATCCAAGGGTCATCATCATCTAACAAATCATATGGTGCCAAGTCCATAATTTTGTCATCAGCAGTTCGATAATATAGCTTTGGAGACGATGCTAGCTGCAACAGAACCACAAGCGATGTGAAATTTTGATATTGCTTAATATCATTGATGTCCCTGACCATGAACTCCACCTTAAAATCACATTTTATCAAAGAAGAGTTTCCCAAGTCTTTGAAGGAGAACACTGTATCTTTCTGAAAGCAAAACCGACATGTTCCGTCAAAGGGATCCACAAAAAAATCAACCTTGTCTGCAGGTCCTCTCCAACCAACCATAAATTCCTGAAGACTGGTTAAGAATCCAATTTGAACATCCACATCCGACAACTTGAATGGAATACTAGTCCTCCTTCTTTGGTTGATGCTGAACGGATTCTCAGGTCCCAAACTAACCTTCAAGGGCTGGTCATTCACAAACAAGTCCCCACTTTTTGCAGCATCATAAGCCAGATGTGCTGACCTGGGAAGAGCAAAGTGAACAAATGCATGGGGCTCTACCTTGTTATACTCTTCTGATATACTAACACCATGTAAACTTGCGATGGAAAATTCTGGGTACGATTCGGGTGGCGTCCACGAAGTCTTGAGTCTACACCTCCAAACAAGACCAACTTCTTTTTCCAAAGATTCCACTAGGTCTTCAACAACAACATTGTGGCCAAACCCACCAAGACTAACCTGAGTAACTACTGTGTCTTTCTCACGGCCATTTGTCTCCATTTCAGCGTGCCCTCTGTCAAATTAGTGAGAACCTGCATGATATCAGTGGCAAAATGTTGCTGTAAGACTCTGATCAAACCGACAGAGAAGTTGACCATGTACAATAAACAAGAGGCAAAAACTTGAACGAAGCAAACTAATAAGCAGTTCATTTTCCAGTGTATACAATATATATATATATATATATATATATATATATATATATATATATATAATTTTACGGATCACAACCTTCCAATTTAATTATATTTGAGGCATTGACATTATCATAAGTGAGGAGGAAAGTTTCATAATCTGACAAGAGAAAGCAGATCAATATTACATGGTTTTGTTACCCCAAACCTCAAGCTTTCAAATTTAAATACACTTAACTCAACAAAGTAATGAATATGATTCTGTGTAAAGCATCTGATTGTTTTTCCTCCTTTGTGAAGTCTCTGAAATAGATTAAATAGGCAATAAAGTAATATAAAGATAAGGAACTCAGTGTTTCAAGCAAATGAGAAATATGTGGGAAGGCTTGTACTTCCCAAAAGCAAATTTGTTCCGGTTAGGCAATCAACGCCCTCAACTAAAAGCATTTCAGCAAACAGAATTAAGAAGAAAACCCTAGAAGAAGCAGGTCTTATTAGCAGCACCAGTAGAAGAGAAGATGGCCTCTTTTCTATTCTATTTACACATCATCAAGTGGAGTGTAGCAAAATTGATCATTACACTGAAGGAAATGAAAACTACCAAACTGTTCACAGCAAATGATTGATTATTTGGTATCAATGACGGCGAATTGCGATTCAGATTACGGTTTTGATTTTGAAGTCCAGGAAGGCTATTCACACGATTACACTATGCTTCCAAATATATCATGAAATTCGCATCCGCATTCCACTTTGTCCTCATTCGAAGAAAAAAAAAGAAGAGTAAAACGTAATGCAATAGAATCAAAGCGCCGACATGAAACCGCCGGCAGCTCTAACGTCAGGCAGAAACTATAATCAGACAATCAATGCGTAGATGCAGAAGAAAAATAACAAGTACCTTTGATCGATTACTTATACTTTGTCGGTCGATCGGGGACTGAGGAGGAGACCAGGGGAGGACAAAATGCGAAGAATTCGGCAGAGAAACCCGGAAAATGAGCAGACCGGTGAAGAATCTAGTGAGAAGATTTTAGTGAGCGGAGAATATAGCAGTGGCATACTCTTTTTTTAGTTCTTTTCTTAGACAGAATAGCAGTGGCATACTTTATTTTCTTGATTGATTAATTATTAATTATGTTTTAACTTCCTTAGGAAGAAGCATTGATAAAAAATATATTAATATTTTCGACTGAGCATTCTATCGGAGCCGGGCTCCAGTTCGGGGCCTCTGGCTCCGATTGAGCCCTATGTGGCTCTGGTCGAGGCTTTATGGCTCCGACCGGAGCCACATAGGACTCCGACTGAGCCTTTTGTGGCTCAATCGGAGCTAGGGCCCCGAATTGGAGCCCCGACTCCGATTGAGCCACAGAGGGCTCAGTGGCCCCAATTGGTGGTGGCCGGCCCCGATTAGGGTTGTAGCCACCACCAATTGAGGTGGTTTCCGGCCCCAAGAGCCAAGTGATGGTGGCCGACCCTTTTCGTCGTGGTCGGCGGCCTTTGGCGGTGACTTGAGCAAACAATATTGACTAAATTTTAGTAATATAAATTTGTGGACTAAATTGAACAAGATAAAAGTATTTAACGGTCAAACTAATTGTTGACTAACGGAAACACCAAAAACTTACAACCTTTCAAACATATGGCACCAAAAGCATACACTAGTCCAACATGTGGCACCAAAAGTACATTTAACCCTAAATAAATTACAATTGACACGCAGTTTCATCGGTCGATGAGATTACATGTCAAAAATTAACCCTCGAACTACACGATTAAAATAATTAATTAAAAATTTAAATAACCTTTATAAAAATCCCTATTTTTTTTATAATGATTCATTATTATATTGCACAACATATATTAAGGTTGACAGTTTATGTCACGACAAGATAGCACGATACGAACATGTACAAAAAAAAAAAAACTGGTTCGTGCAAGTATATGGCATGTCGATAACACGAACACAATTAGTATAATATAATTTATGTGTCGTGTTCGTGTTTATGTATCATAACAGGACACACGCGATAGCACGATAAAGTTGTGCTACTAAGTCTAACTCTTGATTTTGTTTTTTGAACAAATCTTATTTAATAACTCAAATTAGTGGTTTAATTTTTATAGTTTGTCTACTTAATATTTCAGTTACGAACTTATGAATACAAACATACTAAATTCATTTATTTTTGTAACTAAAGGAAACACTAATACAAAACTATTAGTTTGTTAATTGTCTAGCTTCCGTTTGACCAAGAAAATTATACATAACAAGTCATCGCACTCCCATAGAGAAGTATCCAACCATACAAATTTTAACTCCAACTCTACGGCACTTTTTGCAAGTTGGTCTGCAACATTATTTGCTTCCAGAAAAATGAGTCTGATCTTGAAGCGCTTAAACGACATCATCAGATTCTTGCAATCCAAATTACATTATAAGTTGGGTTGACTCCTTGCAAATCATTGTTAATTGCTTACTTAGCATCAAATTCCACGTATATGGAATCAATAAGCAAGTGCTTATCAATTACTAAACTGTCTTTAATAGTTCAGATTTTAGCTACTAGAGTATTAGAAAAAAAAAAATTCAATCACCTTTAGAAGCCTAATATCCAATCACCGAACTCATTCCTGAAAACTTCACCACACCCAGTAGGACATGGATTACCGATTGAAGAACCATCAGTATTGAGTTTACACCGACCTGTGAATAGGTAACTCATCCAACCTGGATAGTTTTTATATGAGTGTACCTATATGCTTTTAAAGTACTTTAGACACCTCTAGAGCATAATCAATAATGAAATGAGTAACGAAAATAGATAAAACTTGCCCTTAAAAACTTTCGAACGTCTAATCTTCCAAATCAATCAAATAGTTAAAGTGAAGAGAAAATTTCAACCCATTTGACATCTATATAAATCACGATCAGTACAATTCTCTTTAAGCCAAACTCGCAAATTAATAGAAAAAAATTGTGCAACTGAAACACGCAAATATAGGTTCGAATAAACCCACTCAATAGAGGTGTTTGCGGGGCTGATTTTGAAAATAAATTTTTTTGAAGCTTTTTTTTTAAAGAAAAAATTAATGATCATCAATTTGAATAAATGATGGTAAATATGACATAATGATTATACGAACGGTAAATTTTGAACATTTCATCTTAAAATAACCAAATGTAAAGTAAACTAAAAGACACATTTCAATTAAACAGTCGCATTGCAAACGTAAGTAAACAAACACTGTATTAACCCTAATTGGATACCTTATTTCAAAGACACCACATCCAAAAACGGGGTCACGACATGGATCCACTCCTATATATATATATATATATATATATATATATATATATGGGTTAATTATCAAAAAGAAAATTCCACATTGACTGTTTTGCACAAAAAAAAAAAATTAATTTGAAAAAAAGCAAACTTAATTTTACAAAAACATAACAAAGTGCAAACAACATTGAATTTTATATTAAAAAGTTACAAAAACCGCACATATAAGAATCAGATCATGCATGTTCAAGTGACGCAATATAATAGACAATTCAATTAAGGTTCTATTAAAATACATTATATGGATGTTACGTGTTCGATTTTTATCACTTTTTAATGAAAAAATTCAACATAGTTTCCAATTTTTTTTTTATGTTTTACATAGTTTTTAATCGATTTTTTTTTCAAACCACTTAAATTTGAGTTTTTTTTTTTATGAAAGTTAAAATTTGAGTTTGGTTTTGGTAATTAACCTTATATATATATATATATATATATATATATATATAAATTAATGTGATGAATGAATTTTGAAATTTATTTCAAACATAAAATAATTAATAATTAATTAAAAACAGTGATTAAATCAGCTTGAAAAAGTATTCAAAGAGTCAAACTATTGACCCCACCATATGTGTATTAGGACAAGATACAATTACTCCACTCTCTTTGTAATGCGTTACAAGCTAGCTAGCTTCTTCTTCTTAGCCGTTTGGGGTATTTTGTATTCATGTACTGTACGTGTGCGCTCTTTCTTCTCTAGCACTAATCTATCTATATGGTAAGAACAAAAGTGACGTTATCTATCTATCTATCTATCTATCTATATGATCTATCTATCTACATCCTAATAACAAGACCTTAATTATTAGTCGGCACATCAATTAATTTACTTGACATGCTGCAGGAACGATTTCTGGCTCTTTTAGTTGTGGCCTTGTGGGGTTCAGCCGCGTATTTGAGCATCGGCGACAATCTCTCAATAGAGGCGGCGCCTGTGTACGATGTGACAAGTTATGGCGCAACCGGAGATGGCCAAACCGACGATTCTCAAGTAAAACAATATTAGCTAGCTAGGGTTCATTCATTCCCATCTTGATATATACAGCTCAACTTTAGAAGTTTGAATTATTTGCGAAAATTTGAACTTGAGACTCATGCATGATATCATGATATGAAACCAACTATCCTATAGCTAAAGGCTAAAACTTTCTTCAGACATTATTTGTTATCTTGCTCATCTTAAATTTGTTGTTCTGTATGCATGAGATTGCTAGTTAAATGTTGGAGAAATTTACAATTCGTTAACTTTATGATGATACGTGCAAGTTTTCGTGCCAATTTAACAACAGATTAGATCAAGCTAGCTAGTGTGTTGCATCAATTTGCATTTACTTTAGGTAGCAAATTGGAAAAATCTATAAAGTTCAAGTAGCAGGCTGCTAATTATTAACCATGTTTGTTAACTATGTGATGAATTAAGATAGCTAGAGATTAACTAAGAGATTAACCTTATTAATATCTTTTTTCTGTACGTAATTGTTTTAATATATAAGAATAATTCGGTATATATATATAGGGGTTTCTGAAAGCATGGGAAGCTACTTGTGTGGACAGAGGGGATGAAGGGACTCCGGTTATGTATGTTCCCGACGGCAAGAAGTTCCGCCTAAGTCCGACATGTTTTAATGGTCCATGCAACTCCAACAATGTTCAAGTCCAGGTAGCCGTATAGTGTACATTTACCCAAACCTAGCTAGCTATATATACTCAATCCGAGACTCTATGAATTAACGATTCGTCCCTTAATTAGAGATTCAGGCTTAAGTTTTAGAAATGAAAAAATATTTATAATCAGTAATTTATCTCTTACGAACTGATTTATTTGGTGCATATAGTAATAATAATAAGTGATAATTGTTTTACAAGCTTAAAACATCTTGTGACAAAAATAAAACCGTACGTAGATTAGATTTTGTGAGGAGAAGGTCAAACATGACATGACATGAATGTAGGTTGTGGGTTCCATAGTTGCACCGGATACAATGAGTGGATGGAAAGAGTGCAGATTCGATAGCTGGTTAACTTTCAACCAGGTGTCTGGTCTTACCCTCCAAGGATCTGGAACAATCGACGGCCAGGGTTCCATTTGGTGGACCGGAGGCAAGGTGTGCGTAGCTATATGCATACGTGTTCTATTCGACTTTCCAAAAACAAAAAAAATTACTAACTGTTGAGCTATTTGTGTGGCTTTCACTTCAGCAACCGGGAAGCTGCCACTGGCCCACTGTAAGACTATTATTAATTAAGTATCAACTATTTTATTATTATTATTATTCTCTGAATTGAAACTAAGAAAACAATATAAATGGTCCTCGAACTTTACTCATTTTTTTATTTATGTCCTTGAACTTTATTTTTTTCTATTGATGTACTTGAACTCGTCAAATCCATTCTGTTATAGTCCCGTCGTTAAATTTTACTGTTAATTGTGGGTGATTAGACGCTGATTAAGCAAAAAATATTGATGTGGACAAGCTAACATGACATATTTAGGTTCACATCATATTTTTTTACTATATATCAATAAATAAATAAATAAATAAATGAATAAATAATTAAAGAAAATTAAAAAAACATGAAAATGAAAGGCACTAAACATGATGTGGCCAAAACTATGACACGCCAACTTGTCCATGTCAATATTTTTTGCTTAATCAGCATCTAATCACCCACAATTAACAGTAAAATTTTAACATGGGACTAAAAGAGAATGAATTTGACGAGTTCAAGTACATCAATAAAAAAAATAAAGTTCAAGGACATAAATAGAAAAATGAGTAAAGTTTGAGGATCATTTATGTTGTTTTCCCTTGAAACTAATAAGTACGATGATATTTGAAATTGTAAAAAAAAGCAGGCATTGTACTTTGAGAAGTGTGACAATTTGGTAGTGACGGGACTGCATCACATGGATAGTCCACGAGCTCACATTGCGATAAATGGGTGTAACCAAGTGACCCTCTCTTCTCTCACCATAACCGCACCTCAGTCCAGTCCCAACACAGATGGCATCGACATTGCCGGCTCCACCAACCTTAACCTAGAAAACCTTAACATCCAAACAGGTAGGTACGTAATTTAATTAATACTTCTCATATATCTGAAGAATTAGTAAAATCTGGTGTGTAAATCAGTGTTATCAGAACCGGACCGGACGTCGAACCGGCAAGGGTGCCGGTTCCCGGTCCGACCCGGTTCGGTTGCAGGTCCATATAATATAATATCTAATCCAGACCGCCGGTCAATCTGGTTTTTTTTGTTTTTTTATTATGAAAGGAAAGTCCGAACCGGTGAACCGGCGAACCGCCTGGTTCGCCCAAAACCGACCGGTTCGGTGAAAACCGGACTTCAGAACCGGATTCGCTTACATCCTCCGGAAATGAGCAGACCGGACCGTGGAGGGGTCCGGTTCCGGTCCGACCGCGGTCGGACCGTGGAGGGGTCCGGTCCGACCGCCGGTCCGGTTCTGATAACACTGGTGTAAATACATATGCGCATTTCTTTGTGAATTTGAATTGATTGCTTATGCATGCATGGTGGTGATGTGTATATATGTATGTAGGAGATGATTGCATTGCTATAAACGGCAACACTTCTAACATCAATATAAATGGAGTACATTGTGGGCCTGGACATGGTATCAGGTATATATATTATATATACTACAACTTTATATAGTAATTGATTTTTGTTAGGACCTGCAGATATATATATATAACTAACCTGGCTACTTATTATTATATCTTCAGTGTGGGAAGCTTAGGAAAATCTAGTACCGATATAGTGGAAGAAGTACATGTTCGAAACTGTACCTTCACTAATACTATGTGTGGAGCAAGGATCAAGACATGGCAGGTACTGAGCATCATCAACTCATACATATATAGTCAATGTACGTACGTAAGACAAAACCACACACACGATCGATTTTCATACAACGTTGTTTTATGTTTTGGTATTTTAATTAGAATGGATCGGGACGCGCAAGGAGCATCAGCTTCGAGGATATCACACTCAATGCGGCTGGAAACCCTATCATTATTGATCAGCAATACGACCCCAGACTGGGTCCATTAGGGGTGAGCAATTTTTGTGTAATACCTCATAAGTGTGTACCACATCGGTTAGAATACGAAGATTTGGAGCCTTAATAAGAAAGAGGGGTACTACTCAAGTCTAACAGGAATTCCTCATTTTCCAAGGCCCAAGTGAGGACAACGGGCTTAGTTAGGCTGGGTTGGGCTAAGTGGGGATAGTCGTTCGGGCTTAGGAGCGTGACATTTTTATATCATTTATACATGTATATATTAAGGAGGTTTATTAATTAATTTTTAATGCATGCATGCATGTGCAGGGAGTGGGTGTGGTGGTGAGCGACGTAACATACAATGGATTTAGAGGAACTTCTTCAACCAATAAAGCGATAGAATTGATATGCGGGGATACGGGTTGCTCCGGCATTGTAATGGATAACATCAATATAACGTCGTCGTTTCCAGGTAAAAAGGTGGTCTCCTTATGCAAGAATGCAAGTGGAAGAGCTACCAACACTTCTCCTCCAGTCCCTTGCTTGACCGCTTGATACTACTGTTAATTAGCATGTATAGATGCCAAACTTAATTGTTAGTGCTTTACATAGATGTAATAACAGTTTAAAGATTTTAATGACAAACATTTGAGGTTGTTCAATTCATTTTGATATAATAATTAGGGTAGGTGAACAAGACATAATTAATTATTCTAGGAATACCTCATTTATATAGGTAGGTGTGCTTTTTTTACCTTAATTATAAAATTGTTAATATTTGGTACCCAAAGTGAGGCATACCAAATAGAGTTCGGCTAAAATAAAGTCGAGTTTATTCCAACTCGGTTTTTCAACCATTAGATTATGTACATCGTGTATATGTAAGAAATATTTTTTATCATTTATGAATTCTGATTGATTCTCTCTCATAATCTAAAAACTGAGAAATTAAGTTGAAATAAACTCGACTGTATTTTATAAAAAAAAAATTGCCAAAACTTATTTTAAGAATCCGGTTAATTTTGTTATTTTCCCAAATATATATGTAAATAGTCCCGATCCGACTTATGTTATACAGGCCCACAAACAACAAAACTTATGTTGTACCACCTAACTGGGCCAACTCAATAATACTTTATGAATATTAGAATTTAGAAATGTAGGTAAAGAGGGTCGGATCGGTTATCAATATGTTAAAGAGGTGTGACCGTATGACACCGGCTTTATTGATGTCTTTTTTAGGGTTGAAAGTGTATTTTGATACCACATGCCATATCATATTTTTTTTGTATGCGTAAATAAAAATAATAACACTACATACAGTTGCTATTGTCACACCCGTAAAATTTACTTGTTGAGAAGTACGAATTTGGCTATAATAGACGTGCTTTCCAAGCCTAACAAGCATTTGGAAGGCGAAAACAGCGTTGTTTTGGAATAATTGGCAGCAAAGTGGAGTTGGTCAGATTCGATCCATGGACAAGAGTTTGTCCCACGTCCGTCAAGAGTTTGTCCCGCGTTATCGAGTGCTTTTCCCGTGTCCATTCCGAGATTGTCCCGTACGAGCAAAGAGTTTTGCCCCGTACCAGCGGAGTTTGTCCCGTACCAGCCAAGTGCTTGTCCCGTACCTGTGAAGTGAATGTCTCGTACCATCCAAGTGCTTATCCCGTACCAGCCTCAGTGCTTGTCCAGCGCATTTTGTGTGTTCGTTCCGTGCACTTTGTGTGTTTGTCCCGTGCTTGGTGAGTACCAGTCCCGTGCCCAGCAAATGTTCCAGACGAACTGTTCAGCCCATGCCCAGACAGTGCTTTGCCCGTGCTTTTTGTGTGCATGGACCGTGCTTTTTATGTGTTCAACCCGTGCTCAGCAAGTGCCCAGCACCAGAAAGGCTGAATTGGACCAAAATGGTGGAAAACCCATGTTTGATGGAAAGACAAGCCCAGGCCTGTGAGGATGAAGGGAATTTCGTGATTAAGGTATGCCAACATGTTTCTTAGCTGCCAAGGAAGATCAAATCTGCTCAAGATATGTGAAAATTCTATCTATAACTATATTTAAGGGAACTAGATATATTTGTGAGTTTTGTTAATTAGTTATACATATATATATGTTATAAATATATATCTATACTAATATAGCTATATATAAGGGAACTTAGATATATTTGTGGGTTTTTGTAATAGTTATGGATATATATATGTTATAAATATATATCCTAGCTAAGTATAGATAGAATAAGATAGATATAGATGGATTTCTCCTAGGAGTCTAAGGAATTTCAGATTCTATATAAGGGAGAGTTCCCTTGAGTTGTATTTAGTTTTTGTTCACCCATCTAGGACAAAACTGAAGAGTGATTAGCGTCTAAATGTGTGGGTGTAATTTAGGCGCGTAGCCTCTATTGAGTAATAAAGGCAAGTGTTCCACTATCTTGATTGTGTTGTTGTTGATTTTTATTTGCCTTGCTGCGTTTTTACCTTGTCGTTCAAGATCTTTGCTGCGTCCCAAGTCCCTTGCTGCGTTTTGGCTTGTTCGTGATCATCTTGCCTACGTTGGCTTCAAGTTTGGCTGGTGGTTTTGTGGAGTGAATCACGCCAGCAAGTGCTATACTTAGGCGAAAAATAAACCCTAATTTAGCCCTTGTGACAGTGGTATCAGAGCAGGCTAACCACTTCTTGTGGAAGTGGTCTCAAAGCTGTGTTGCGTTATTAGCTGCGATTTGTAGAAGACGACGTTGCCTGAATTGCGTTCAAGGGAGTAACTTTCTTGACTGGTTTTTGCAAATATATAGTAACCGTCAGTAATCCGTTCAAAATATACTTCTCGAATTTATAAAATTAACTAATTTTTTTAAAGATCAGAATTAAACTAGTTTTGAATTAAACTATCTATAACTGATACTAATATTATTACATCCCATCCTGCATGTAATTCTGCACTACTCAGTAGACATGTTTTGGATTTACAATTCAAATATTCTTTTTTTTTGCCAACGAATTCAGATATTCTGATATAACTCATAAATTGAAGATAAGGTATTTTAGGTTTTCGTTTATTTAATTGGTGGGCTAATTGATCGATATATAGATCATGTTCTTTTATGAATTGCTAGATCTAATATATTTATGTTATTATTGTTATTATAATAATAATAATAATAATAATTAAATCCATCGTGACACTTGGTAGAAGACAGGACTAGCATACATACACGTTATCACGTATGTAACAAGTTGCAATATATGCCCCAATATAAAAGGCAAGTTTGTGCACTTATTTGGCATCTCGGGACTTCAAAAATATAAAAACTAAAAATATATATATTGATATGTCAAAGAATATTTCTCACAAAACAAAATATATATATGTCAAAGAATATGGTTATTTTTATATTGATATCTTTGGGAATCATGTCATTTATGATATTTCCATTTTCATGACAAATATATATATGTATACGTATATATATATAAAAGTATGGTCAAACTTATTATAATATATATATTATTAATAACTGAAATTACGAAATCAAAGGCCCATTCTACTTTGACCCGGCATTTAGAAACATCAAGACAAATAGTTTAAGATCACCAAGAGACAAGAACAACGCCCCCCAAGTATACTTGTTTGCGACACCTCAATCCTTATTATTGTACTTTATAAAAAATGTAATATCTATTAAACTGTGCTTTGCGTAATTTTTTTTAATTTATCTATGCTAAAATACAGATGTATGTTTTATTATTGACTACTTTATTATTAAACAATTTATTTAAATTAAAATAAAAAAACTATATACGACTATCTCTTTACATTTTTCACATTCAAGCAAATAATTTGTAAATAAAATAAAAGTTAAGAGAATGTAATTTAATTAACCAAGTATTATATGTATTAATGGGAAAGGTCAACCATATATCTACCAACTTCTGTGTCTCGATATTCAAACCTCTACCTACTATACTACCCTACCCTAGAGCTATTTAATGTTTTTTTTTCCTGTTTTATTGTTGAATCGGACTAAAATGCAATTTAACAGATTTTTAATCGAATTCAATCATTAAATTATACACATTGAAATTTGTGCAACAATTTAAACATAATTGAACTTCTCTATCAAAATTTTGATCCATTTTTTCGCATGATCCAACATATACTTGTATTTACAATCGACATTACAAACTTTGTATTATTTTGTCCTAATAATAAGTAATATTTAGGACCTTGTTTTTTATTTCCCGCGGCGTGTTCTAAGGGCCTTCAGGTAGACAACACTTGTATATGTTTGCTTCACATCTAAAATAAATATCATTTGTATAGAGGTTGGTCTATAAAAAGTAACGCGCTAACCATGATATTTTCTATTTGCATGGATGAAATGAATTTTAAACCTAAGAATTTTATTAAGGGATGAAGCGATAAACTCTTACATTGTATATAAAATTAGAGATAAATGTATTTCAAATGATATATAATTTATTTATAAATCATGTACACTACTAAAATGAATTGATTAACAATAAGGTGATGTGTTATTTTAATAATGTTAACTATGAAATAAATTTCTGCACAAAGTATATGTTAATGACATTAACAATTGGTTTTTATCGAAATCTATGTGCAAAGCACAAGTAAATGAATAGTTAAGTTAGTAATACGAACAACATATTATTAATGCGTTTGCACCACCCATACAAAGTTGAGCCTAACCCGTCCCAAAAAGTCGAGTGGGGACTTAATTAACACGATATTATTTAGTTAAGGTCCTTCGTTAGGTAACTTCAAAGTACATGACCTTATATAAAAAAAATCAGAGTTGGAGGATTAGTAGTTATAACAGTAACACAAATCTAGAGAAATAAAAAAACAAGGGCCCACATAAAGCCTGAGACAAAAACCTTAAATCGGAACACGAACAAGGCCCACTAATTAATTCAATTAAAGGAAGGGAACACTTCCGCTTTGATTTCGTCTGCTCTGTTGTCTTTCTCTCTCCTTGATTTCAAATCCATCCTCTCTCTGCTAAAGTTCAGATCTCACAGTCACGAAACTTTCTCTGCCTTCATAGACTCTTTCTTCTTCGCTTTCTCCTACCTTTTCTGCCGAATTGGTTACACCTCTCGCCGTCTTTCCAATAATCAATCTCCGATCCGGCGGCAATGGGAAAGGGCGGAGCTTTGAGCGACAGCGTCTTGAAGAAGATCCTCCTCTCATACACCTACGTCGCGATCTGGATCTTCCTTTCCTTCACCGTCATCGTCTACAACAAGTACATCCTCGACAAGAAGCTCTACAACTGGCCGTTCCCCATCTCCCTAACCATGATCCACATGTCCTTCTGCGCCACTCTCGCCGTCGCCTTGATCAAGGTTTTCAAGGTCGTCGAGCCGGTCACCATGTCCAAGGAGCTCTACCTCTCCTCCGTCGTCCCGATCGGCGCTCTCTACGCCTTCTCCCTCTGGCTCTCCAATTCCGCCTACATTTATCTCTCCGTCTCCTTCATCCAGATGCTCAAAGCCCTAATGCCCGTCGCCGTGTACTCAATCGGCGTTATGTTCAAGAAGGAGAACTTCAAGGGCGACACGATGATGAACATGCTGTCGATCTCGTTCGGGGTAGCAATCGCTGCTTACGGAGAGGCAAAGTTCGATACATGGGGTGTCCTCCTTCAGCTCGGTGCCGTTGCATTCGAGGCTACCAGATTGGTAATGATCCAAATCCTGCTCACTTCTAAAGGCATTCAATTGAACCCGATTACTTCGCTTTACTATGTTGCACCATGCTGCTTAGTGTTCTTGTTCATTCCATGGATCTTTGTGGAATACCCGATTTTGAGGGACACCTCGAGCTTCCATTTCGATTTTGCCATTTTCGGGACCAACTCGGTCTGTGCTTTTGCATTGAACCTGGCTGTGTTCTTGCTTGTGGGAAAGACCTCAGCTTTGACCATGAATGTGGCTGGAGTCGTGAAAGATTGGCTGTTGATTGCCTTCTCGTGGTCAGTGATTAAGGACACGGTGACCCCGGTGAATCTGTTCGGATACGGACTTGCATTCCTGGGCGTTGCTTACTATAACCACTCCAAGCTTCAGGCCTTGAAGGCCAAGGAAGCACAGAAGAAGACTACACAGGCAGATGATGAGGAAGGTAAGCTGTTGGAGCAGAGGGAAGATGATGGTGGTGTTGGAGAGAAGAGAGACTCGCAAGCCTAAGTTTTTACTAATTCTTTACTGGTTTTAAGGTTAGGGTTTACGCATTTGGGAGGCTGTTTTGATCTTTTCGTTTTAGACAAATCTGCATCGTTCTTATTCATTTTACACTATCTACTCTACTTGGTAGTAAGAAATATCAGTGTTTCAAAGTTACATACCGGAGTTTGAGATTCGTATCTTGTGGTATTGACATTGGGAAATTTCTGTATGTTTAGCTCATGAATGAATCTCTGAATTGCATGTAGTTTTTACTTGTTCTTATTTACATGTTATGCGTTGGTTCAAATGATGGCCAGTAAGTAAGAACCATGAAGATGGGTGGTTGTCCCTCTCAAGCTACGCATTTACATCAATGACACAAACGTAGGCCTGAAATGGTAAGACATTGCTAATTTGTTTATAACGACGTGTGTAATTACACCTCACTCAAATAAGGTGGCACAACACGAATAAACATCCAGAATAGCTCGTTATTGCCAGCCTTGAAAAGATGAAAGTTTTCAATTTTTGCTGTTTCAGGTTATTAATTCGAGCATTTCACATCATTTCCTGCATCTATTTTTCAAGCCCCGGATACACAGAGGCCTCACCAGTTACCTTAATGTTCAGGTACCACTGAAATGAAAAGGGTATAAGATTTTATTTACCAAGATGTCATATTTTGTCAAATAAGTTCTACTGCCTTGAGTACCAACACACATTACAGCTTCCTAAAAGCTTCAACCCCTACCTAGTGTACATATCAGTCCTAATCTTTCTTTCTTCTACTTATAGCTCTTATATAAAGAATAGATGGATCAATCACCGCTCGGCCCACTGCTTCCTCGTTTTCCTGCAGTGGTGTTCTTCAGAATCTGCAGTAGCAGCAGCAAAGAGAAAGTTGCATTATTACAAAATGTTCAACACTAGTATTATCATAAACACAAAACAGCGACATACAGCCGTGTCGTGATTTAATGCTCATATTTGATCACATTGTCTAATGGAAACTGACGAATATAAATTTGTAGTAGCATCTGATTATGAGGATGAAGAAGGATACATACTTGTCTAAGCATCTGATTCTCATTCTGCAATGTGGAAAGTCTCTCTTCCAACTCTGCATTCTTTTTCTCCAATTCCTTCACCCTCACCTCCAACTCGCTCAAGTATGCCTTCTTCCTCTCCCGAGCTTGTTGTGCCGACACTCTATTCCTCAACAATCTACTCCAAATGTTCATAAACCAATAATCATCCCCAACTACTAAAACAAACATACTACCGATTCGGTCTCTACTTAATGAAAGGAAGCACATTTGAATTAGAAGATACATACAGTATGAGGTTATAAAGTTTACCTTTTTAACCTCTTGTTCTCCTTATCAGCTGGATTCCTAACCCTTTTCCTCTGGCTCTGTCCAGAAGGCTGAGACCGATCAGGACCGAGCCCTGTTGAACCGCTGGCATCTCGACCAGAAGCTGAAGTTCCAGCAGGGTCACCACCAGTGGCGGACCCAGGACCCGGGACTAGGGGGTGCAAGATTGATCAAATTTTTTTAAAAGAAAATATTGCATATAAATAGTAATAATAAATAAAAAGTCAATAAATAAATTAGATTCATTAAGGTAAAATACAAGCTAATTACTATATTCTCATACGAGTTTTCATACTTTGAAAATGTAACATAACATATTCATTATCAATGGAGTCAAATACATCTTTCTCAATGAAAGTCATCAAAAAATCACTCATGAAATCATCTCCCATTCGGTTTCGAAGTCTTGTTTTCACAAATTTCATAGCGGAGAAAGCTCTTTCTATTGTTGCAGTAGTCACGGGTAAAAGTAACGCCAATTTCAAGAGCAAATAAACCAGAGGATAGCACATACTTCTCTTCGTGACAACTAGCTTCTGCCAAGGTAGAGATCGATGTTATCCTTGAAAAGTCGTCACTTTTGCGTACCTTAACAATGTACGCCTGAAGTTGATTATCAAGTGTCATCAACTAAATCTGAGAGAATTCACACGGATAAAATTGAGCAAGACGTATCAACTTGTCATTGTCAACTGCTGAAAAGTTATTCTCCAAATTGAAACATGCCACACAAATAAGCAACTTTGTACTCACCTCATTAAATCGAGCATTTAACTCTTGGAGTTGCTTATCAAGAACAACATAGAACAAACATGCGCAATATCGATCCAAATTAAGCATCTGTTGAGCTTCACGTCTTCGTCTCCCTTAGATATAAATAATTCATTCATGTTAGGAACATCAATATCATGTTCCTTACAAAATAAGGAGACTTCAATCAATAAAGCATCTCATCCTTCATCTCTCATGGCCTGCAAGCGTTACTTAGAAGTATCAACCATCCTCATCGCATTAACAATATCTTGATCTTTCCTCTGCAAAGCTTGTGCCAATTCGTTTGTTATCAAACGGTCTTCATCAAATGCAGTGTGAAAACAAATTCAAATGATTGCATGGATTCTAAGAGTCTATTTGCTTCTGCTCTTCGATCTGAACATGCACCATCTTCTTTGATAATTACTATTACATGTATTATTAGTTTTTTTTTCTACATATATCTTGTTACCTAACTAGTTAGATATATATATAATCTTTTTAGGTATATACTTCTACATACATTTTATGGTAAATAGTAATATGTAATCTATTCGTAATATTTTTATTTATATTTAATGTTGCACCACTTTTATATTTAAGCGAGGGGTCAATGGTGCAAATATTTCGAGAGGGTGCAAAATTAACGCACTCAATAGTATATACACTAAATTTATAAAAATTATACAAAGTTGAGTGGGTGCGACTGCACACCCTCGGCTCTACCTAGGTCCGCCCCTGGTCACCACCACCCATCTCTGGCACTCTTCTAATCTCCTCATCACTCTCCATTCCTAATATCTCAACAGATTAACCAACACCAACACTGAAATGTCAACTTAAATTTCTTGCAAGAGCTATCTATGAAGCAAGAATCCTTGTTCAGTAACCAATCAACAGTTAAGATTCATTAATACATTGATCTTGCAGGTATTTTCTATTTCTCATACATAGAAATCAGAAAGAAATGCCAATCCCAAGTCACTTTCTTTAAGTATATGACAATGACAACTGGGTACTTTTGTCTACCGTTCTTGATAAATATAACCCAAAAAAAACCATATTTTTACATCAGATCAATAACAGAGCTTAGCCAAACGATAAACAGTGCATTCAGCAAAAAAAAAAAAAAAAATTCGAGTCCATGAATTTCTTCATATGGGGTTTTGCCAAAACTCAAACCAAACACAGAAATCTTCTTTCGATCATACAAGACTTGTCCCTTAACGGTTAAGCTAACCTGAGAGTTTATGACTAGAAACTTGTCAAAATTGCTTGCTTTATAAAGGGAAATGAGCCAAAAATCGAAAATAAAAAAGCACATTCGGATCATATCAGAAATCCCAAGAAGATCAAATGCTATTTATTATCAGTTGAAGCTAAATGAAGCAGACCTTCTTTGAGTTCATGCTGGAGGGCTGAGGAGGAAGATCTCTCGCTGCTTGATGGCAGAGAGCTTGCCGCAACTGAACTCGTTGCTTGTTCTTGCATTTTCCTCCTCTATCCAATTCCACCTCTCTCTCTCTCTCTCTCTCTCTCTCTCTGTTTTCAGGAATTTCTCAAAGAGAGACTTCAGAGAGACGGGACATTTCATTAGTGCTCACCAGTGTACCAACCTGCTGTGTACCTTAATTAGAAGACGCAATTTGATCCGTTAGATCATATTTCATCCAACGGAAAAGAAAGAGGTTGTCGTGGAAGAAAGAGAGTCATGGGGAGTTGGTCGAATCAAAGGACTGAAGATTAGAAGCGTGGAAGAGCGGAAGACGCACGATTAAAGTCAATCGGACGGCTTAACTCGCAGTTGACATTGAATAAGCCGCAATTTGAAAGTGGGTTGCCTTGCTTCATATTATTCAGAGACCCGGCGCACTACACCTCAGACGTTAATTCAGGTTGGCAGACGGCAGTGGGTGTAAATAAATACATAGGCCGGATGCATACAATATTTCCAAGTAAAGTTGCGTGAAGTAATCATCTCCGATCCTCTGTCCTAATCGAATTATTCTATTTCTTGATCGTTCCGTCGTGTTCATTCTATTTGAATACCTATCTATAATGGGATCAATGATTTTAGAGATGGGAGAATATTAGTATGCATAGTAACTTAGTTATTATTATGTACTCAAGGTTGGTTGGACCAACTGGTAAAGCGAGTTGTGTTTCCCGTGGGCGACCCGAGGTCGAAACCCGCCGGAGACGCCGCCTTGGGGAGGACTTTAACCTTAACGCTCCCGGTCCGAACTAGCGAAAGCAATGTACAACTCTGGTACATTGATTTGAGTTAGTTGATGATAACAACTCTCTCCAATCTACAATTATTTACGCCATGTTACTTCTATGCTTAAACTTTTTAATTATTTACGCCATGTTACTTCTATGCTTAAACTTTTTAGTAAATTTACGATTTCATTTAGGGTTACTGCCTTACTAGGGGATTCAAACTCGTGATCTGAGTTCAAACCGTATAAGAGTGAGCACACTCAATTACTGATCAAAACTTGCAAGTAATAGCTTTTGAAGTTAAGTTAAATACAAGTTTCATTTCTTTACGTAATTATATATATATCATAGGCCAATCTTAGAGTGAATATTTGTCGTCAAGGCTTGGAAGTATACCACAGATACAAAGAAGTCTAAGACTTTTCCTTGTTTAGAATTAGAATATGTACTTACGTGTGAGAAGTGATGGTTCTCATTCCATCGCGTGCTTTGCCCAGCCCAATATGAAATAGGGTTAACAGGTCTTTTGGTTCATGATATTTGACAATTTTTGGGTTTTGGTCAATGATGTTTTTTTTTACCTAGTTTTGGTACCATATGTTTGCAGATTTTTTCTAGTTTTGGTCTAACCGTTACATTCTGTCCGTTTTTTGACATGTTTAAGTCACGTGATCCACTCTAAACTTTAAATTTAGTCCCTCTAATACTTTCTTAACATTTTTTTTTGTTCAATTTAGTCCCGAAGTTTCAAAATTGACCCATTGTCCAATTGAATTTTTGAAACTTCGGGACTAAACAAAAAAAAAAGGTTAGGAAAGTATTAGAGGGACTAAATTGAACAAAATTGAAAATTTAGGATGGATCACGTGACTTGTACATGTCAAAAAATGGACGGAATGTAACGGTTAGACCAAAACTAAAAAACTCTGCAAACATATGGTACCAAAACTAGGTAAAAAAAAAAAAAATTAACCAAAACGCAAAAGTTGTCAAACATCATGGACCAAAAGACCTGTTAACCCTATGAAATATGGTATTGATTGTTAGGAGCAAGATATAGAGCAGCAAAGAGGATGAGCTAGCTCATAAGGCACAATCAATCAATATTGTACTCTTTCATAAGTCACTAACTAGTAGCAGCTACATGCAGATTAAGATAGATAAATAAACCGAGCTTCGTACGTACACTAATTTAAGGTGAAGACACTGTCTCTGGAGCAGCAGGCTTCTGATAGGGTCTACGTTGATCCGGAACTCCTTCTTCGGCACGCTTGTCTTCAAACCATTTCACTATTCTTTTCCGAGGGAGGCTTGTCACTTGCACGATGCTGCTAATCATTGCATTCTGCGTTAATTCAGTACATAATAAGATCACAACATCCTTCTCCAACAGTTCAAATGGCCAGTTACTAATCAAATCAACCATCACCAATATTTCCAAAAGATCATACTAAATAGAAAATTGCAGACCGAGCACAATCTAACTGCAGAATCATTCCTGAATAATGTCAGCACTATATTATGTGTGTATCTTCTTCCACTTTAAAAGACAGGCAAGAATGGAAGCATGCCATATTATTACTCGTGTAGCTATTATACACCATTCATTTACCACTCAAAATGCAGCTTTTGTTAAACACCCATCCCAACCCCATGTGCAATTAACAATAGTAATAATGAAAACTTTACCTAGATAGGAGCAGGAGGAATAATTGTGCAGTTTTCCATTGCAGTTAACTTGAGGGTACTTAATGCACTAAATTACCAGGAAACAATATGAGTCTCTAGCTCCAATTTCTTTGCATCAAGACACTAACGCTTTCATTATGGAAATAAGTGTTTGCTTACCGTTGGGCGCTTAGTTCTCTTGTAAACATTTTCCATGGTTAGAACTTGAACTTTCTTCAGTCTCTTCTGAGCAGACCATCTCTGCTGCTTTTCATGGGGGAGGAGCTCCTTCTCCTTTGTCTTGGGCTCAGCAGCATCTTCTTCATCTGTCGTCTCGGAAACAACTTCTAGAATTTCAGGATGCAGAACTATTTCCCTTGGTTCAGGTTCGTCAGGCATTGTAGCACACATCATTAGAAGCTCTGGAGTGGGGTCACGGAGCAATTCAAGAACAATGGACCGCTCAAGGCCAAGCTCAGCAGCAAGACTCTTTATCTGCCAAATCAAAGATACAAGAGTTAACGAATTGAGATGCAACATCTAGTAAATGAACCCATTATATGAAGTAAAGATGGAAACCTGCGCTTCGAATGCTTTGAATACAAATTAAGAAAAGGGAGTGATTTCAGTGGACTCTTAAAATCAATAATGCAGCCATAGAGATGAAATTATTTTCTTAGAAAAAATACTTTATAAATAATTATATCTTCTCTTTATCCAACGCAGCCTTGCGGACTATCTTGACTGAATTTGACAATCAAACATCCAGAGTGCCCTCTTCTTCATAAGACGGTCATTGAAAAAACCCTAAAAGCATAACGTTAACTATCTTGAAAATCAAGGCATCTGGAATAATTACTAGGGCAGTATGAAATAATAACAGAAAATTTTCCAAGTGATGCCTGTCCATATCTTAACGTACTTGGAAGTTGGAAATCTAATTTGAACACCTGATCAAAACCAATCAGAGTATCAGAGATCAACGCAACAACTTACGTTGGTTTTCCGGCGGCCAATTTCTAAAGCAGAAGCCAATCTTCGCAGTTGCCACCTTTTAAGTTCGACTGGTCTAATTTTATCATCATCGTCTTCATCCCCATCTTCGTCTTCACCCTCATCTTTGTCTTCATCATTCACAGTTGCAGAAATTTCAATATCATCGTCCCCCAGAGCCTCCTTCAACTCACGCTCAAACTGCGCAAACTCCTCTTCAGTTATGTCGTCATCACTAAAGTCATCTAGGGATAAGTCGTCATTTTTAAGATCCTCTTCCAATTGCTTAAAAAGTGCCTCAAATGCATCTTCATCCAGCTCATCCTCCTCATCAGAGACAACTTGCTGGAACAAAGACAGGAAAAAAGGTATTACTGGAAAATGAAAGATCTGCTCAGAATCATACTCCAAGATTTTGGTCAGGAATCTACTTGCTTGTACGTCAATGAATAGCGACGGATCAGCTAGAATTATCATAAATTATTAAGACAGTGCACAAAATTAACAATCAATTCATGAAATTTAGACATTGCAAGGGTTTGCACCATCATTGTATTTTGGTTATAGAGGAATTCAACTAAAAATCAAAGGTATTGAGAGAAAGTAATAGCGAAAACCATGGAGTTAGTAGACAGGGAATGAGCCAAACAGAAGAACAGCAAGTACGATATGTAAACATAAATAAGACAGACAAAGTTGCTTCCCATTACGACTAGACACGAGGTGTAACAACCAGAGCTAAAGAAAACTCCAACATAGTAGATAAGAAAAGTTTCAATATTTCCACTGTTGCTAAGACAACCAATTGGATAGCACCAAATACCTTTGTGGCTAAGGAAACCATCAAAGTATGTGCAGTCAGTAGGAATGAATCATAAAAGGGCAGTTTTGATATTGTTCAACTCGTCAATGTTAAACTAAGCATTCACCTACAACATCGAGCTCATTAGAAATAGTTAAGCGGGCTGGTTTAGCATTTGTGACTTCAATATATTTTTTTCTCAAATTTCTAGTGAATTCATGATTAGTAGCAACTTCAGTTCCATCTATCTATAACCTTTCAGCAAGGTGCACGTAGATAAGGTCATTAGAAATTACTGTAATTTATACCTGCTTTTTCTTCGTGGTCTTTTTCGTCGTCGAAGTAGGCTTCTTCTTCTTGGCTGCGGTGATTACAGAATTGAGCTTCTGACGGCGAGACAGAGTGGTGGCAGGGAAATGCGATGTAGACGGAGACGAGTGTAAGAAGCTGGTTGAATTGCCGAAGGCGGGATAGAAACGGTCTCTACTGAATGTGGAAGGTACCAAAGTAGTGAAAGAAGCGGTGATGGAGGGAGCGAAAACCATGGCGTACACTAGAGTATAGAGAAAGCTCAGGGACTACTTGCTGCTACTGCTCATCAAATGTTCGACGAATGTCCTGAAAGAGTTGTCACGCGGGCGGTTTAAATGCAAAACTTTAAAAGCACATACACACTTTAAAGTTTAAAGTTAAACCCTTGTTTTTATTTTCTATATTATATATATCTGGGTTAATTACCAAATAGCTAGCTGAACTTTCGACAGAAGTGCAGATAACTAGCTGAATTTTTTTTTAGACTAAATAGCTAGCTGAACTTTCTAAAAGTAGCAATGAACTAGCTATGCTAATTTTTTGGTTAAAACTAATAGAATTCCTAAAATGAGGAACACGTGATGACACATAACTAAAAAAATCCACACTTCGTACACCATCATTGAAGACGGTAGAGAACTGCTCATTCGAGAATTTCGTAAAATAAATCCGCCTCTAGGAAGCGAATTAATTCAGAGAAAATAATATTGCGGTATTTCGGAGAAAAAAAACGACATTCAGCCAAAAGAAATATGGAGTGTATATTTTGGTTACGGAAACATGTTGGCACCAATTTCAGTCGGTCAACTGATATTCACGTGAGGAATTCCATTTATTTTTAGCCAAAAAAATAATAAAGCTTTCTAATTGCTACTTTAGAGAAAGTCTAGCTAGCTATTTGCTTCAAAAATAAGTTTAGCTACCTATCTGCACTTTTAAAGAAAGTTCAGCTAGCTATTTGGTATTTAACCCTATATATCTTGACAATTAAATTCGAAAATTAAAAAAACAAAATCTGAAAAAATCTTAATACTTGTAGGCACTATTAGAGTATTAGTTCTAATTTTCTTTTTTGTTATCCCCACGACAAACCGGCCACGGACGATTAACAATATACACGAAACTGCCACTGCCTAGTTTCTTCTGATCTGTCTTCCAGGGGAGCACTACAGAGCGGACGAAGATCACAAGATTCCTTCTCTATCTCTCCCGTCTAGTGCTGCTAATGGCGTCTAAGGGATGGGCAGACTCCGTTTCTACTATAGCTGCTCGCATTTACTTCTTGCTCATCATTCTTCAAATCCCTCTATTCAGGTAACACTGGAATTTGGAATTGTGTGCTGCGACCTTGTTTGTTTTGACATCTGTAAAATTTGATCGATTTTCGTTGATTTTGAGGATCTTCGGGTTTTTTTTTCCTAGTATATCTGGTTTCTTCATCATATGGCAGCTGAAATTCAAGTCGTGCAAAGAATATAGCGATTAGCTCAGTCTTTGACTTGGATACATCGATGTAGTTTCTGCTCTTGATTCATAAGCTTGGCCTCTCTATAGCGCTCGTTTGGGTTTGGGAATATACAACTAAAGCAACATAGGCACCTAAGTCTCAGCTCGATTTGCTTTGTTTGCTGGAGGTTTTTTCTTTAGTCGATTATTAGTACTGACTTTACACCAAAGATAGTTGGAGTGGAATGATGGGGGCTTGGTTTTTCTAGCTTTTCTTCGTCTTGAATCAATGTCCTTTGTCAAATATATTGCATTTGCTTAGATTTCTTATCGTGTTTAGGATGGTTGGTTTGTCTAGCAGCACATAAGTAACGGATTTTAAGGGTGAGGTATGCATTTGGAACAACTACTTTTCCAGGACTTGCAAAGGTTTTCCTTTTACGCTTCAGCAACTTATTCTAAGTTTTGCAACTGCAGTTTATCTAATTGCTTGCTTTAGCTATATGTACTTGTTGATGGCCAAAAAAAAAAAAGCTATATGTACTTGTTTATCTGTTAGAAATTTCGTACCTATGATATTTTCATCTGTAAATGGTGAAACATCTGAAATCTGATAATAATGATATATATGTAATAGGGGTTTTCCTTCAGTAGATTCTCCCGGAATGATGTGGGAATTTTTCCTATTGTATTTTCATATAGAAATGGTGGATACTAGCATGAGGCAATGAACTATGTGTACAGGGCTATTTATTTTCCTTCAGTGTGTATCTGCTGCTTTCTGGGATATATTTCATTGAGAAAGTCTTCAATAGTGACTAGCTATATATTTCATTGAGACAGTCTTCAGTAGTTTGACTAGCATTCTTGTTGCTCCTATTAGATGCAGTGCAAAAACTGAATCAATTTTGTTTTCACCGAGTTGTTGATCTAATAAAGTTGTATCCTTGCAGGGTGCCATGCAGGGCTGGCATGTGTACAACGCCGATTCATATTACTTCCTCTCAATTGATTTCAAGTGAGATCTTTCCTTCTCCTGTGGTAAAGGCCCTTTTGTACCCTGGAGCTGCTGTTAATGGCCTAATCAAGAATATGACTGTTCCAAGCTGGAATGATTTGTTAGACATTTACAACTTAACCACTGTAAAGGATGCCTCACCCGTGGTTGATCTACAACGCTTAGAGGTTCATTTCTTTCCCTTGTGCTAATTCGTTTGGTAATGTCTGACTTCACAATACCTCAATATCAGAATGTGCTAAGCCCCTTTGTCATCTTTCTGTGATTAATAAGTTCTGCAAAATTACCCAGCTCTATGCACGCTTTCAGATTGCAATATTAAGCTTGTTATATGATTATTTTCAATTTTGCAAAGAATTATAATCTCTTGGTTACTATATTCTTGATATAGTCCCTTGAGTTTATGCTGGCTTATAATTGTTGTTGGTTATATTGAGGGTTGAACTTGAAACAATGTGGAACTTCTTTTGTGGCCGGTTTTGTTGTTCAGTTGTGTCTCTTTGCTTCCAAAATCTGTTTCTACTTGGACGTTGCAGAATTCATTGTGGTTTTATCTATCTGTAGCTGGATAGTTTGCTAACTGCTACCACCGGTTGATATAAAAGCTCGCTTTGCTCCCATTTTCATTCTTCACTCATAACAAAATCCCGACCATCTGTTGATAAATGATTGTTTTGTTCCAATTATGTACCAGATTCTTGCAGGAAGCTATTTCTGTGTGGCGGGAGCGTTCGTAAGTCTCCTAAAACATGGAAGGATGACCATGTTTGGAACTTTGCTGATAATTTGGGGTCTCGTTAAGGAGGGAATCTTGGGAAAGCCCGTGAACACCGATCCAACAAAAGCAATCTACGTATACCCGACCATCGCATTTGCTTTGATATGTGCCCTGTCTTCCATTAAATACAATGTGAAGAAGGCCATGAAAACTGCACCTGCTCGACCCATTGCGAAGCCCGTGGGGAGGTCATCAAAGTCTAAGCTGAAGTGACAAGTTCTAGTCATTGATTGAATGTTTTTCCGATCACGGGATTCGCCTGTTGAGATTGAGAAAGTTCGGTTTTTTTCTTCCCTTCTTTGTAGACATTTCAAACTCATGTTAGCTACATGACCTCTGTGACCTAATAGGATATATTACAACGATCAGTTACATGGCTGCTTATCGTCTCTCATTGGGCCTTAGCATGCAGAACTTTTGTTAACGACAATCAGAAAGAATAATCGAAGAAAAAACAAGTCCTTGAAATTAAGGTTATCCAAAGCTGTAACCCATCTTTTCTTCTGCTTAGTTCGTTCCCTGGTCTACCAATTATACATCACTTCTTTTGAGAAATACAACAATGTAGCACAAATGTAGGGTCACAAACATGCCTTAACCGATCGATGGACACAATCATCAGCTCCATATGCATTCAGCATAGCAATAGTAAGAGAATATGTAATGGAGAAGTAACTATAGATGACAACCAATGTTTTTTGCCAAAACAAACGTATCTTGATGATCAACAAAACTAGACAAAAAAAATACACATGGCTGAAACACAGCCACTACAAGGTAACATCCTTCGAAAATTGAAAGTGAAAACCATTGTCACGTTTATTATCATAACATAAGGCCCAATTTTCGGCAATATCTTTGAAGAATATGATCTGGCAAGTAAAAATGCTTATGGAAGTGTGCGCTGGTAAAGTGGCAGAGCTCCCAGAGCCTCCCTTTCCTCCCTCTCTTTCTTCACCTGCAAACACAATAAACAAGCTTCAGCAAAGCTAATTCACTATCTCAAGCATATATAGACATAGTAGGAATGATGTAGGAGTAGGAGTTGAAACAAGAAGAATACTTGTTGGGTCTATCCAACAACCAAGCTTTTCACAATTATTTTCCTTCGTATACGGCTATAACCTCTTCACTCATGATATTGTAACAAAGATTTTTACCCCTTCATTCAATCGCTCATGGTCATGGTCATGAAGTACATACAAAAATAGATGTGGTATTATCCAGACATGCAATTAATGCATATGAGTTATGACATCCAATAAGTATTGGCAGTGAAGTTGAATTCTTCAGAGAGTCAGTTACCAGGTACCAAAGTTTCAAAAGTATAATATGAATGTATCCTTTAACTAACCAGACCATAGTACTAAGAAAAAAATAATTAACTCATGAAAAGCGCCATGAATACACTGCTAATTACAGAGATGAGCTAATGCGAAAGATTGCCAAAGTTAACTGCCAGCCAGATACTTACAAGGGCAAGCATTTCCTTAAGGTAGCTCCTGAATGGTGTTTGCTTGGCCTACATTATAAGAACAAAACTCCATAACTGAGCATAAATGAACAATAAAAGAAGGCAGTACGAAAGACAGGAACAATTATGGAGAGGGATATGGTGAAGAATGAGAACTTATAATCACGAGGAAAGTGTACCTGCCAAAGTAACTTGCAAAAACAGATAACATAGAAGAGAAGTATGAAATTCAATGCGCTTTCCACGACAAAATATCTACTAAAACATTTCTGGATAAATTGGTTTGATGATAACAAGAACTCAAGAAGACAAATACAAGATACTAACAATTTATAAAATCAGCATACGATCTCATCCAATAGTAAGAACTCTAAATGCATACACTAAGCTCTACAACAATATGTAAAAAATTAGTGATCTGAGTATGGAATTACACAGTGATTGTCCTGCGAAAGAAGATAAATGAAATGGTAAGCACCTGGAGCTCTTCAGACAGGTACTCATGCTTCATGGACAGGTCAATTGCACGCTTGAGACGCTGGTTCCGAGCATCCACTATCTCTCTGGGCAGCCGACTGAGTGCCTCCTTTATATCCAAATCATAATATTGATCATACAGATCATCATATCTCAGTCCTGCGTTATCAATTAATAAGAATGAAAAACACAATTTGAGATGCATTGGGGAAAAGCAGAAGTGTTAGCCATCGCCAGATCCGATAACAACCCATAAGATGAATCACAGACTGCATACGAAAGCAACACAATATGGATGCAACAAGCGAATCCATATCCAGATGGATCCAAACACGCAGCTCATAAAGATGAGCTGGTTCGGTGAAAATTCCTAGTAAGAATTAAGTATCCCTCCAATTAGCCGACAAATGACAGTACATTTCATACAGATATATATGCATCTATGCTCAAAAGAGTGCGATTTTCCAATCGAAACTAGCTCAGGGTTCATCATAGATGAAAACATAGATACAGTTCAAGCAGGATAGCATATGAATTGAAATAGGGTTTCGAAGGCGATTGAGCAAGTACCGTAATAGCGAAGACGATTGGAGATGGTTTTCATGTGCAGCGCAGCCAGCCAGTTCTTCTTCGGATCCGTGAATGCCTTGAGTAACGACGACATAGCTCCCTCTCGAACGTCGACCTCTGCAAATAAGTTCTTCGCGACTTGCGTCTCTCGCCTCTCGCAATGGACAGCGTCAGGAGAACGACGATGAAGAAAAAGAGATGGATGGGTGGCCAGGTGGGTCGCGACAACGGCGTCGTTTGTCACTCATCATTGACCGCGTCTAATTGGGCCCAGCCTAGTGGACCTTATGCAGGAATATTAATTATGGGCCTCAAGTAAGCCCACAATAACTTTTAAAAGCTGGCATGGCTAGTTATCGTTAGGGTTAACTGAACCCAGCTTTATTCAGCTAACATTAAAACTGTATTCGGCGGAAATAATGTTAGTCAATCCTGAATTCGGGCTTAATTTGATGGTTCTCTTCTGCAACATAACTTAAAGGATAGAGTTGGAATAATTATGATCTGCAGAAAGAAATTGATGATGTACGAATAGAATTCCCTTATATGAATTCACTTCAATTGAATCTCTTTTGTTCCTCTCATGAAATTATGAATGGAAGAGACGAATTGACGCAATGCATAGAGTAAATAGAAAGCGGAGAATACATTTCTTATTAACAGCAGCAACAGCAGTTGGGCCAAAAGACTTACAACCTCAAATTGAATATCAAAGATCTAGCATGGAGTTCGGTGAAGATACATAACAATATCATCGCACAGTTCCTGTAAAATTGGCAACCTTACGCAGCTTTCGATGGCCAGGTAGCCTGAGCCGACATGATGATTCCCACGATCACACCAAACAAACCCAGTGCACTTCCAAAGATCTCAATCACAAGAATCTTCACAAAGAGGGAGGAGTTTTGAGCATCTGATAAAGCACAGCTGCTACCAATGATTCCTACACATAGCCTACGTATAATACAGATAGCACAACATTAAGAATGCAAAGAGTGAACTTTATAAAAACAGAAGGAAAAAGCATACGTGTTGGTGTGGATTAATCAACAGTTCCTTGCATTAGTACGATTCTTTTAAGTTTCGGACTGAGTTTCACGTTGTGTAACATAGCTAATCTTAACGTGATAAGTTTTTTTTTTTTTTTCCTTCTTTAAATGAGAGTGTCAAGAGACAAACCCGCAAACAAGGTTCGCAAAGCCCACGATAATCCCAGAGGCAAAGATTGCGTATCCTGCTCTAAGAGACTCCGGTGCATATATCTGTGATGAGGGAACACTCTCCAACTTTGTTTGCAAAATGATGGCCACAATGACACCGTATATAGCAACAGCTTCGCAGAAGATGACACTGGACAAGACAAAGATAAGACACTGAGACAATATTATAGATAACATATATATAGGAAATAAAAGTTAAACTTGGCAATTCATGACCCAATTCCATATTAGACACTAAAGTAAGAAAACTAACGATACATATCCAATTTGACTGCTCCTATGGAGTTCTTCTTTCGGCATAATTTCAGAGTACAAGCAGAATAAAACCTATACTATACTAAACTACTATAACTGCAAAATATGTGACGTATTGAAGGTATTGTCAAAGAGAGATGTTAGAATGGAGAACATGGAACAAAGTCCACACGAAACAGAAAGAGAAAGAAGGCAGAGATGAAGTTCATTCCCATTACACATTTTCGTTAAGCAGTCTTTCCTACTCATTTGAAGATTGCGATGGATAAAGACTAATCACTTACTACAAACATAATAGCCAACGAAGACAGAATGATATTAGCTATTTGAAATACTTTTAGCTTTTGGCGTTAATAACTTCAATAAAGTAACATTCTTGCTGGATATGCAATGAAATTTGAAGTGTGTCAAAGAGAGATTCTAGAATGGAAATCATAGAACATAATCAAGATGGAGCAAAGATAAGTGGAACTACGCTTGCAGCAGCACTTACATAGGAAGCATGCTGAAGCATTCTGTTGGTTTCAAGCTTTTGAGGAAAAAAAAAATCTTATATTCTTGCGAATTTGTCAAGGTTCTTGGTTTGGTATTAAACCTCATCATTTTGCTTATGACTACTCCACTCAAAATGTCATTTTTTAACATCAAATAATTAGTCCATCAGTATACATCGTGCTAAATTAAACTACAATACTACAATCTAGCTCAAGCCATAACATAAGATCATCCTAAACAGCCAAAATATCAGCTCAAAACTTCAAAACAGAGAACACGTTTAATTTCTCTCTATGAGATCATATATAGTAGAATTGATTGATGCAACAATACATCGTGCAACTGAACTGAAATGAACAATTATACCACAAATGCACAACAAATTTCAGCATCATAAACATCTATGGACATGAATACGCTACCATCCACTGCAATCTTAGATTAAACAGGTTCACTTGCCTGATGAGATTCTTGGAAGTAATTCGTGGAGCCTTTATAGCTGCTCCTATCAAACTGCTTCCCGTAATATAAATTCCCCTGAATATTCGACAAATGGCACATTATAATCAACTATGAGATGATGAATCCACTATCTAAAACAAACACAATAGAGTTGCTAGATTCAAAGTGAGGAATAGAGTACGCAGGAAGCAACTACAAATGAAGCGGTCTACCAGGCGGCGCCGAGGACGGAGACGCCGATAGCGACGGCAATTCCGATGGCGGAGAAGGTGTATGGAGAGATCTGCACCAAGGCTCTTGACCAAGAGCTGGAACCACCCACCATCTTCGAACCGATTAGCTGAATCTTGGATCTTGGTACCGTGAGGGATTTTATCGGATTAGTCTTTTTCGTGGACGAAGCTTCCTTCGGATTTTACTGTCGACGGTTTGGCTGTGATCGGAGAAGAAGGGCCCGACTGCTAATATGGGGCGCGATTCTAAAAACTATTGTAGTTAGGGATGGCAACGGGTCACGGGTACCCGCCGACCCGCGGGTACCCGACCCGACTTTGACCCGAGGACCCGCCGACCGTGACCCGCGGGGCGGGTTCGGGTTTGGGTTCACGGCAACCCGCCGACCCGACCCGACCCGACCTTTCATTGTACATATATATTTAATATATGTATATTATATAAAACTATACGGGTAATATAACACATAGTCAAAATAACAATTATTCTAATGAATGTGGTGATTTATATTTGGATTATGAGTTAATTTAATAATTTATGATTTAAATTTGAAGTTGAATTTAGATACGGTAACATAGAATTTAGAATTTAAGATTTAAAATGATAAATTATACCTAACACGGGTCGACCCGCGGGTCGACCCGACCCGACCCGAAAGTGCATGGGACGGGTCCGGGTCGACCATATTGACCCGCGGGGCGGGTCCGGGTCCGGCGATACCCGCCCCGACCCGCCCCATTGACATCCCTAATTGTAGTTATACCCCTATTACGTATATAGGTAAATATATCTGAAAAAATATGAAAAAAAATGTAATATGTTTGACGATAAATGTTTCGTTTTATTTATTTACTAGATGGCTTATCCGCGCATTGCGCGGTAATTATTTTTGTTATAAAAATGTTGAGAAATTATGAAAATTCAAATTTGATTTTGATAATTAATTTTGTTGATCTATATGTTTTGAAATAATTTATTTAAAGCGAATGAAACACTAATAAACTAATTTGAGTGTATATATAACAATTTAATTTATATAATTTTATCTTAATGGAACATCTTATGCAACATGTTTGAACATATATTCTATTTGTTAGTTAATAGGTTTACTCATATCACATTACAATTTATTAGGTATATCCATTTAAATTATTAAAATAAATAAACACGTAACAACTAAATATATATTTTAATTATATTTTTATAATTGTAGTATCTAATATTTTTTATATATTGTTTATTCTTTAATAACATAATAGTACAAACATGAAGTATCAGTAAAAAAAATTAATTTTTTTAGTGTATTATTAATAATTGAATTGTAATGTAACCTATCTAAAAACCAAAACGGTTTTCAAGATGCATTAGGAGATTTGGAGAAATTCTAAAGTGTCCGGGTGTGCAAAATATTATGTCACATTATTAAAAGTAACTTACAACTTAGATGTACCAATAAATTTAGTAAAAAAAATTCATTTTTCTTAGTTGTCAACATTAACCAAATTATATTATAATATAGATAGATAATTTGATATATAGATTTTCATATTATTTTTAGGGTGCATCTCTTAATTTGATCAACTTACGAATGGAGCAAAAATTGATCTATTTTATGTTTATTCTTTTCAGTTTTATTAATTTACTAAACATTATTTTATCAATTTTTTAATTTTTTTTAACTTATATATATTTTAAATGATGCAGTAATTTATTCACTTGTATTAAATAAAATATATTTTAGATAAAAAATAAATGTTTATTTTAATAATTTTATATATTCAATTAAGAATTGTTTTATAGATTCAATTATTGTTAAAATATGTTGACTACAACATGTATTTTATTATTATTAATTACTTATATCCTATATTTTCTTAGATATAACCATTCATAAAATATTTAATTTTTTAATTATTTTTTTCTTTCTTAATATTATAAATTTACTTTTCTAGTTATTTTTTAATAGTTTTTACATTTTATTTATAAAAAAGTCATATATTTTCCCAAAAAATTAGTTCAATTGAAATTGAATTTGCTAAGGATGTATGCAATTGTAAATAACTATAATAGGGGTGCAAAATATAAATTTATTTATGTTAGGATGTAAAAATTAAATTGATTAATTTGTTAATGAAACGGAAATCAAGAGTGAATAGGGAGATTTGCTTTCAATTAATTTGTTAACAACTTCTTTTTGTTGCTAATACATATTTTTAGTGGCGGCACACATTAGCGGCGGAACATCGTTGTTACTGATACCTTTAGCCACAAAGTTTTTGCCAACTAAACTTTTGGACGACTTTGCCGCTACTAAAAGTTTTAGCAGCGACATTTGGAGTTTTAGTAGCGAATTTCTGTCATTACTATTGTCCTATTTTCTTGTAGTGAAACAAGTGCATCATCACACATACTTGAAACTCCAATAATAAAATATCTTTCTAATTAATCCACCTAAACCTAAAGTAGGTCACTTTCAAAGAATTTTAGAAAGACGATCGAAGACGTTACTCCTCCCTCAATAAGTGTGTTTGTACTTTGTACTACTAACTACTATAATAATAATAAAACTATAAAAGGCCTTCAAATTGTACTTGATTCTCAACTCGGACACAATGTGCAGTACAACCACCACTTGCTGCCTCAACCTCCTCCCCTCGGGCTCACCTCCGTTCTCTTCGATCCCAAAAGTTTCTCTGATTCCAAGGAAAGTCGACGATTCCCCAGGATCACGAGTCTGGAGCGGTCAATCCGTCATCGTTGCCAGCCTGGCATACGCGGCGATCGGAATCGGAGTCAGCAGCCTCTTCTCTTCCGACAGCATCGCGGCCGTACTGGAGGACGACGCGCTCCTCGAGGTTGCAGGGAGGAGGCAGAGAGGGGCGATGAGGTGGAGCGACAAGAGAGCTTGTCCACCGTGGCGATCGAAAGAGTTCGAGCAGGTAGTGCCGGAGAACCTACCCAGAGCCTCCCCACGCCGTAAGCTAGAGTCGATCGGCCATCCAGGGGACGCTCCTGGCGTTGCCGGAATCGAAACTCGAGAGAAGGGGATAATTAACGCCGATTGCTTTTCTCTGTAGCTAGAGTAATTCACATGTAATGTTTGTATAAGCGCATAATAATGTATAGAAGAATTAATTGTTGGCTTACCAAAATCATGAACGTAGTAAAAGGTTGTTGGCTTGAGTAACATTTGTGTTCATGGCCCCATCAATATAGCCTCTCAGCAGGCATCAACATGGTAAAATGAACAAGTCGGGCTTAAGTTAAATTATCCTTATATCATACTCCCCCTTACTGTCGGCTCTTAACATATGCTAATGGGCTTCATTAATTTATAAATGGGCTTGGGCTTAGTAAGCCTAATTCAAGTTATATAGAGATATTCAATAATTTCCAATGTACTATTTGTTTGGAAAAAAAAAAATACTATTTGTTTATTCACGTTTGGTCTTTGAGGATGACTCGGATACACATATATTTCATTAACAATTATGTGAATATAATTCGGCCAAAAAGAATTATGTGAATATAATAATATCTTGTGTAGTGTAGCGGTCCAAAATGTTGATTAAAACAAGCGGTCCAAAATATGTGCAAAACATGTAGGGATACCAAAAGTGAAAAATTATTCATGGCCAGCACTTTATTCTTACGGGCTGACTCGATGCGAATGGGGATTAGTCTAAGTGTGGAGAAAACATACTATGGGTGCTGCCCTCCTGATGAGGGCCCCTAGGACCACCCGCGGTAAAAAAAAAAAATTAATGTAGGGATATAAAGTATTGAGCAGCATCAAGGGATGGCATGGCATGCAAATGTTGCTATCAAGAAGACATGGGGATTCCTCAATGTTGTGGCACTTTATGTTGTATCTCTCTCCATCTTCAGTTTCATCATTCAAAACATAAAAGAAAAAAAAACTTCTAAATTCCCCATCTTTCTGTCTCTAACCTAGCATCTAGGTCACCCAAGTTGGTTATACCAAACTAGTAAAGCAAGTTGTATTCTCATGGGCGACTCGATATCGAATTATCTGATTTTAAGCTAGATGCTAGGTTCTTTGAATTAACTGATTTTAAGCTAAGAGAATATAATGACTTAATTCGTGTATTCTCAATGACTTCAATCTTTATTTGGCTTCTTTCATTATTGGTTCCTTGAATTAATTGATTTTAAGCTAAGAATTTACACCATCTTCTTGACTTGGTTCACTTCTTGACTGAAATGGAAGACTCATGCCTTCCGTTTTTACTCTTAACAACAGTTAAAAGTCAAATTGGCTCTTAAAAATTGTTTAAGGAAATTATTTGGCATGTCAACTTCTCATTTTAGCTAAATATATCATTTTACATTATTTTTAATAAATTTAACATTTCTACTTTGATCTACATACTTTCAAAATCGTAAGGTGTCACATGTTATCATATGCTAGCAAATTACAATTCCCTCAAAATTTATACGTATATATCTTCAAAAAGTTCAGTTAACTACATAATTTTTTGAGAAAACAACATAAATGGTCCTCGAACTTTACACATTTTTCTATCTATGTCCTCGAACTTTAATTTTTTCTATTGAGGTACTTGAACTCATAAAACGCATTCTGTTATAGTCCTACTGTTAAATTTTAATATTAATTGTGTCGATAATGCGTTAATTAGACGAAAAATTAATAACATGGACAAGCTGACATGACATGTTTAGGGTCACATCATATTTTTTTTTGTATATCAATAACTAGAAAATAAATAAATGAATAAATTAAGAAAAAAACTAAAAAAAAAAAAAACAAAAGAACATGAAACTTAAAGGCACTAAACATGATGTGGCCATAAACAATGACACATCAGCTTGTCCATGTCAATATTTTTTGCTTAATCATCATCTAATCAGCACAATTAACAGTATAATTTAACGATGAGACTATAACAGAATGGATTGGACGAGTTCAAGTACATCAATAGAAAAAAATAAAATTCAAGGACAGAGACAGAAAAATAACCAAAGTTCGGGGACCATTTATATTGTTTTCCCTATTTTTTTACAAGACAACAAATATTGTGGAAATTAGACAAAACTAGCATTATGTAACATTGTATCAAATTGCTAGTAATTTTTTTTTAAAAAAACTTGAACTAACAAATATTATTTTTATATAATAAATATATATAACACTAAAGTTCTGTTCAGCTAATAAGTTAATCATTACATTAAAAAATGAGAAACTTACTCTAGTGATTTCATGAACAAGCTAATTTATCTTTATTGTGGGTAACAGTCTAACAGAGCATTGTGAATGAATGAATGAATAAATCATAGATGTGTTCTGAATAATTCAATAAACCTATAATGTAAGTATGTACTACTCATGTAGACTAGAAGTCTAGAACTTTAATAAATATAATAATATAATAAATAATAATAAATATAATAATAAATAAAGGAATAAAATTTGAGGCTCTGCTCTTTCTTCTTCTTCGTTCGCATGGTCAGTAATTGAGTGTGCTAGATTTTCTCTACATTCTTGAAGGTAACCCATTCTTTTCCCACCTGGGTATTCGGAGAAACGACATCGAGTCTTGGACTTTTGCCTCCTTAGTTAATTAACTGCTCCGCTGAGGGTTGCTTCTTGACTTGAAGCGCCATGTCTCAGACCAATTGGGAAGCTGATAAAATGTAAGCTCCATCTTCCATTACTGTCTCACTTCCATTTCTGTTAATTTCTTTTTCTCTTCTTGACTTGCTGTTGATTGCATGAAACGTCCTCATTTTCTTGATTTGTCCTTCTTAGGAATCTGTTTTTTTTTTCTGCTCCGCTGCTGTTCTAAGTTCATGATTCTCTTTTCTTGGTTTGGTGACTTTTATGCTATTTATTCAGCGTATTTCAAATTTGGGTATCATTCAATTAGCTCGACTAATTTGCGGAACTAAAATTGGGGTTTTGCCCTCAACAAGATCGATGATTCCGGCATATCTGTTGCGCAATTTAGTCTAATTTGCAAGACAAGTGCTTTCCTTTCTCTTGGGTTTAGCGCTTCTCTTTCTTTCTCCCTTTCGTGGAAAAATGGAAGATGAGGCATGCAATCATATGCTGACCTACTCCACAGTTGATCTAGAAAGTTGTGGAGTTTGTTCACAACCAAAAGAAACCCTAGTCTCCCAAAACCATTTCCGGAATTGTCCGAAGTCCCTTTCTGCATGCACTCCAGCATTATCTTCACTGGGGCTATCTTTAATCACTACTAACGGTGAATAAGCTATTTTACTGGAGAAAAGTGTTAAACATCACGGTTAAGGTCATCAATGTTTTTTGGGACACTACCCTTATAACTTACATCATTATTTCGATGGATTCATTCTACTACTTTTGTTTGGCACCGGTTTCCTAAATAACAATTCGTATTACGGAATGCAAATTGTATTCTGTTTGGCTTTACAGGTTAGATGTGTACATCCATGATTACTTAGTGAAGAGGGACCTGAAAGCCACTGCCCAGGCTTTTCAAGCTGAAGGAAAAGTGTCCTCTGACCCAGTTGGTAAGACTATTTGGACCCTCTTAAGGGTAAAATTAAATTGTAGTAAATGTCGAGTTTTAATGTCTGATTTGGGTCTTGTACAATATATATGATGATTGTGCCAATGTATGCGCAGCGATTGATGCACCAGGAGGCTTTCTTTTCGAATGGTGGTCTGTCTTTTGGGATATATTCATTGCGAGGACTAATGAGAAGCACTCAGAGGTTGCTGCGTCCTATATTGAGGTACATTTGAGGAAATATGCATAATTTATAATAGGTGTATAAGTATACATTGATATCAGGAAAGCTATCTAAACTAACCAATTTCTGTCTTAAGCCATGTGGTTAAATATTTCGACAACTTTCTTTATGAGCATTCTGGAAAAGGGGAAGTAGAGACAACTTGATAACATATGAACTTATGATATTATGTTTCATATTCAGACTCAGATGATAAAAGCAAAGGAGCAACAACAGCAGCACCAGCAGCAACAACAACAAACACAGCAACCACATAACCAACAGCAGCAGCAGCAGCAACTCCAGATGCAGCAGCTCTTACTGCAGAGAGCACAGCAGCAACAACAACAACAGCAGCAGCAACAGCAGCAGCAGCATCAACAGCAACAGCAACAACAGCATCAACAGCAGCAGCAGCAGCAGCAACAGCAACAGCAGCAACAACAACAACATCATCTACAACAACAGCAGCAGCAACAGCAACAACAACAACAACAACAGCAGCAGCAACAACAACAACAGCAGCAGCAGCAGCAGCATCAGCAGCAACAGCAACAACAGCCATCACAGCAGCCGCCACCTCAAGCACAACCGCAACAGCAGCAAAGAAGAGAGGCTAATCACCTCTTGAATGGCAATGGTAATGGGATGGTTGGAGGTGATCCTCTGATGAGACAGAACCCAGCAACTGCCAACGCTATGGCCACAAAAATGTACGAGCAAGGATTAAAGCTCCCACTTCAGAGGGATTCAATGGATGATTCAGCCATGAAAGTGAGAATAATTTTGCATATATTGGATTTCTTTAATTTCTTATACTCCCTTAGTTTTTTGGTGCCTGATCTTGCTATGAATTTGCAGCAGCGTTTTGGAGAGAATATGGGACAACTGTTAGATCCTAATCACACATCCATACTGAAGTCTGCTGCAGCAAGTGGCCAGCCTTCGGGGTAATTTTGTCTGGAACACTTATTATCTCAGTTTATTTAACCGTGAAGCAAATTATCAAATAGATAGTTCATTTATGTGTGGAGGAAAAATTAGGTGGATTATTAAAGAAAGGCGATTTTTTAAGTCATTATATTCTCCTGCGATGGTCTTCTAATGAGGACCTGATATTTAGGCAAGTATTGCATGGAAGTGGATCTGCTGGTGGGATGGCTTCGCAAGTTCCAACAAGGAATCAGCAACTACCTGGATCCTCACCGGTATGATTTTATTGATGTTTAATGCAAAGGCATAAGGTCCTTTTTATGTTTTTTCATTTTTAATCTTTTGAGTTGACTCTGGAATCAGGATATCAAGCCTGACATCAACGCAATGCTAAATCCACGAGCTGCAGGCTCGGAAGGATCTTTGATTGGAATCCCTGGTAATTTCTCGACTGTGTCTTGTATGTTTTGATATATCATTCCCAGTATTTTTATATTTAAAGAAAAACCTCAATTACGTTGCCTCAGGGTTGGATTTTGCAAAAAATGTAATATATTCTCAGTTTTACTTACCATTTTAGTCCTTTATTGTCACTTAAATGGAAAAAGTGAATAGGAATAACTGGGGAGGAGGCATCCGCCTATAATAAACTTCAAGTTTTTGGACTGGATATGAATATAGTTTGGCTTATAAATAATGTGAATGCTCATAGTTGAATCTAGCATTTTGCTAACTTGACAATTTTTTTGTAACTTTGTTTCTCAGGATCCAACCAAAATAACAGTAATCTAACTTTGAAAGGATGGCCTTTGACTGTGACGGTGAGTTACTTTCTTTGGAAGAGCACTGTGGTATCAATAAATCTCTCAAATATCATGAAAGTTCATCTCTAGAAGAGCCCCATGCTCCTTTCAATTGAAGACTTAATGGCAAGGATTATGTATAGATGAAACTCCTAAAAGACTCATCAAAGGCACAATACAATGTAGAATTTATGCTTACAATGTAGCAATTTCCATCACCGTGAATGGATCTAAAAGCAATAAGCAACAATCAAAGTTTTCACATACAGACGTAATGGCCAGCAAATTTCTGTGAAGTGTCATACTTTGTGAGAAATTTGTTAGTGAAAAACTTTCCTGTTGAGGAAAATAATTACCTTTTTTGGACTAGGAAAGTAATTGCTAGGTGGGTATTACTAGTTTCCTGAAAATAGTACAAAAATTATGTTTCTTACTTAGTTTCACTTTTTTTAGCATTGCTTAATTTGCCACAACTACATCTAAAAGGGTAAGAGTGGTTGTATGCCTAAAATTTGATATGTTTTAAGCTTGCTTGGTATCTTAGGGACTCGATCAACTCAGATCTGGGCTTCTACAACAGCAAAAGCCCTTCATGCAAAACCCTCAGCCTTTTCATCAGCTACAGATGCTGACGCCGCAACATCAACAGCAGCTCATGCTTGCACAGCAAAATTTGACATCTCCATCTGCTAGTGATGAAAATCGACGACTCAGGATGCTTTTGAACAATCGGGCTCTTAGTCTAGGCAAAGATGGGCTCCCTAATCCTGTTGGGGATGTAGTTCCTAATGTTGGGTCCCCTCTACAGGGTGGGCCGCTTCGCGACACAGATATGCTGATAAAGGTGCTTTTTTAGTTATGTTTTTACTCTCGTCTTCTATCATTGGAATAGTGCACCTAAAATCTTAAGTTGTCAAGTGAATACCGAAAATGGTTTTAATCTCTAAAACACCCCCTGTAAATGCTTGTTGGAGCTTGGATCGTGGATAACAATCATGGCATTCTCATACCATGTGTTGAATGAACTAAGATTATGACATTTGTGTGAGACCATGTCAAGATGTTATCTGAAATCCCAAATTATGATTTTATTCTTTAATACCTTCAAGTATATATATAACTTTTACCTTATCTACTGAATCTTCTAGTTAAAGATCGCCCAACTACATCAGCAACAGCAGTTACAGCAGAACAGTAGCATGCAGCAGCAGCTTCAGCAGCATTCACTTTCAAATCAGCCATCTCAGAGTGCAAATCTTCATCAACAGGATAAAATGGGAGGTGCTCAGAGCGTCAACATGGACGGGAGCATGTCAAACTCGTTTCGAGGAAATGATCAGGTCTGTTATTTTCTATGAACTTTATATTTAGAACTTTTTACCATCGTGTTGTAGTTAATTTTGGGAAGATATCGAGTCATATTCATGTTAAGTTTCAAAATCATTTGCATGGGTATGAGACGTTAGGTTCGTAGCATGATGTTGCTTGACTTATTTTAAGGTTTCAAAAACCCAGACCGGGAGGAAAAGGAAGCAGCCTGTTTCATCTTCGGGTCCTGCTAATAGCACGGGAACTGCTAATACAACAGGCCCATCCCCTAGCTCAGCTCCCTCCACACCCTCAACTCACACCCCCGGAGATGTGATGCCGGCTCTGCCACATAACAGTGGCTCCTCCAAGCCACTAATGATGTTCGGTGGTGATGGTGCGGGGACCCTCACATCTCCATCGAACCAATTGGTGAGTGTGCTGAGATATTTGTGAGGATAAAATGAAATTGATGTTATTCTTGAATACACTCCTTCCTCACTTAACAGTTAACCCCAGTTAGTTTTGTCCTAACATGTTATTAAGATGAAAATCTCTGGCATGCACGATGGCACAATTGTACAGATCATGACAAGAGTAAGAAAATACGAATTTAACTTGACACAACACAATAAGCTCCGTTAAGTATTTACTGGGTTTTCTCTATAAATATGCAACTGACACGATCTTGGCGTAAACACATGCACGTGAGATTTGTCAATCCTTTGTTGTCTAAGTTTTGTCAGATATGACCAACTTGTTGCAATACTCGTGTGAGTTGGTGTACCACACTGGAATGATTGAAAGCATTGGAATATAACATAAGTGTAGTGGGTTGTTCATTTATCACTAATTGAGTTTAGGATGGAACCTCACTAGTTTTTTTTTTCTTATGCTGTAGTTGGTTACTTATGTTGGAAACTTGGAATATAATTTTTTTTCTGAGCTTAGTTCCCTTCCATATTTCATGAGTTAGTGGATTCTTTAGGAGATTATGGAGTAGTGAGCTCGTTGTTCTTATAAAATAATGGATTAGTGGAAGAAAGTGGTGGATATATAGTGGAGATCATGGATAGGTTTTCTGTCAATAAGATACAGTTCTCATGAGCCTTATGTTCTTCTCGGTTGGATACATCTCTCCTTAATACGACTTTCATGCCTAGCTATCAAGTCTCTTTAAAAGTAATGTAATAAGGGTCTTGAATTGCAGGCTGACATGGATCGGTTTGTGGAGGATGATGATAATGTTGAATCTTTTTTATCCCCCGATGATGCAGATCCTCGTGACTCGGTCGGACGATGCATGGATGTTAACAAAGGTATAATAAGCGTAAGAGTTATCGTTCTACCATGTTTTACTAGGCCAACAGTAATAATTTACTTCTTTTTACGGCTACTGAATTTTATTTAATTTGTTTCCTTGCATTTTCTCATCCTGCTTCAGTTTAATGTGGTTTAATGGATTATCCTTCAGGATTTAACTTCTCGGAACTACACTCTGCTCGGGCTAGCACTAGCAAAGTTGTCTGCTGCCACTTCTCTTCAGATGGAAAATTGCTTGCAACTGGTGGCCATGATAAAAAGGTAATTTCTTGAGGGGTTGATATTTGTTTGGTTTTAAATAGGTTATAGAACTTACCCAACTATAGATAGTTGAAAAATAAAAACCTTAGTAGATGGTGGTCGTCTATAGAGCCTAAAGCTGAACTCCATGTATAAGCTATGAATAGATAAGATAAAATATTTATATTTCTACCTAGATCATCTAAAACGCTAGAATATATAATCCTATTTGATTGGTTACAATCTTATTCAAAATAAATTTAGCATGGTCAGTGCATCCAACTTTTGCTCATCCATACAATGGATGTATTTTTTATGCTTTTATTATTTACCCAATTTGTCAAAATCAGGCAATGCTTTGGCATGCGGATAGTTTGAAGCTCAAATCTACACTTGAAGAACATTCATCTATCATCACTGATGTCCGGTTTAGTCCAAGCATGCCACGTCTTGCAACTTCTTCATTCGACAAGACCGTCAGGGTTTGGGATGCTGACAATGTCTGTAAAAATGATCACCATTTATGATTAATTATCTGCTCAATCTTGTCCGTGGAAGTTCTTATCGATCTTGTGTGGCCTATTTTTGCAGCCTGGGTATTCACTTCGTACATTTATGGGACATTCCGCAACTGTTATGTCCCTGGACTTCCACCCGATTAAAGACGATCTCATTTGTTCTTGCGATGGGGATGGCGAGATACGATATTGGAGTATTAACAACGGTAGCTGCTCGAGAGTTTTCAAGGTACAGTAAATTAATTTTTGTGCAAGGTGCAGTAACTTTACTATAATGACCGTTATGGTTAAATAATTTTAAAAAATAAAATGAGAAAAGCTCTGTATCTACTAGAAGACTGACTGAGTTTTTCTTATGAAATTAGGGAGGCATGGCCCAAATGAGATTTCAACCGCATCTTGGGAGATATCTAGCTGCTGCTGCCGAGAATGTTGTCTCTATATTGGATGTCGAGACACAAGCTTGTCGTCAGACATTACAGGTTAGGTTTCTTTCATATTCTTGATGCATCGGTAGTACCAAAAAATCTACGTTTCTGTCTCGCTCGAGGTTTTAGAAAAGTTGGTCTAATGGTTTGTCAAATTTAACCGGGAATTAGAGTATTCAAGTTCTAATCTTTGTGTCACTTCCCTGATTTACTCAAAATTTCCACCCGTTGGGCTTCTATATCTCAATCTACATATAATGCTCATTTTTATAAGATAGTTAAGTGATCCCTCACATTCAGGGACAAAGCAACTAAAGAGTTATGGGAGCTTCTGTATCTCACCCCCTGATCTCTTGAAAACCATTGTTTTCTTTTATCAAGAAAATATAATAGTTGTAAGTTATGCCTTCCTGAATTTTGAAAGTTGCTTCTTTAAAACTGATTTTGTCCCCAATCTTCTAATAACAAAAGGGACTGTACGACCGTTCCTTAGACACTGCTTCTTGCCCCCTGACTTATAAAGTTCTGGTTTCTTTTCGTCCCTGGTCACATTAATTTAGCAGATGTATCATTATGCCTCTACATAAGATTTCTGCACAAATTTAAAGTTCATGCGACTTTTCAGTTGCCTGACTTGTATATATGTTGTTTGCATTTCGAGCAACGGAATATTGGTTTAATTTTTCTTGCCTTCAGGGTCACACAAAGCCGATCCACTCAGTTTGCTGGGATTCAAATGGGGAGTTGCTCGCATCGGTCAGTGAGGATTATGTAAGAGTTTGGGCAGTTGGGTCGGGAAGCGAAGGGGAATGCGTTCACGAGCTGAGTTGTAACGGCAACAAATTCCAGTCATGCGTCTTCCATCCCAGTTATCCATCACTGCTTGTTATCGGATGTTACCAGGTCAGCACTCTTCTTGCTTCATATTTCTATTGAGGCTGCTTGATTATGTTTTATGGAGCAGCCTCGTTTTGTGTCGGACCCAAACATGGACATGAGCTGAGCTCCCCAATTTTGGGCTAGAATCGAGCCACTTGTAAAAGTTAAGAGCCATATGAATGTCAAAAGCCTAGTGTCGTGACTGATTTTTTTTTGGTATACTACTATACTTGTTGAACACCTTACAGAAGAAACTATTTGAGTTCTACGATTTCATTTTGGGTTATTAGCAACTTGCTAGCTAAAGTTTTGGGTTTGGACAATTAGCTAGTAGATTTATTTATTTTTGAACAAATTGCTAGCTGGAGTTGTACAAAATTATAATTTGCTAGCTCCTAATTTGTTGTTAAATAGCTAAATTTTTGGGTTTTTACAAATTGCTAGCTGAATCATGTTTTTTGGTCTTGCTCTGTTCTTTGTGCAAATCGGTAGGAAGAACTTTGTAAAAGTTTGCACTTTACTAGTTAAACTTTGCGGAAATTTGATATTGCTATCAAATTGTCCAGACTTTCATTGTAAGTAGTAATCAACACTAGCATTGTCCCTTAATTTGAAGAGTATATTACAAAACAAGGTAGTTTAGGTTTAGGGGGTAAGTTTGTAACTAACCCATGTTGTGGTTCCTTTTGTTTCAGTCAATGGAGCTATGGAACATGTCAGAGAACAAAACCATGTCCCTTCCGGCGCACGACGGGCTCGTTGCTGCCTTGGCTGCATCGAACATCACTGGATTGGTCGCGTCAGCAAGCCATGATAAGTCGGTTAAGCTCTGGAAATCATGATGATGTTATCTCAGAAAATAAACATTAACCTGCATTCCTTCTGCTCTCTCCATTTCCCTGTTCTTCTTCTTATTCAAGGCAGCAACTGTTAAACTAAACTAGACCAAACAAACACTACTAGTACTAATGGTGACTGAGACAAGACAAGACAAGACAAGACCGTTCGTTTGCTAATGTAGTAGGTCCCTTGTTGTGGTCCATTAGAAGAAACTTCTGTAGTTTAAGGTTTCAGTGTAGTTGTATTCAGCTCGCAGACCCGGACATGTAGTAAATGGTGTCTTAAATTGAACTGGTATGAAAAAGCTCAAATCTTTGGGCAATTCTTGTGTAAACACCAAACCAATAGAATTACGACTGCATCACTCTTTTGAAGGTTTTTTTTTCCTATTAGGAGAGAAATCGGAACGGTCGGACCTGTTTTTTTGCTTGGTTCGGTCGGTTACCTAGATTTTCGGTTTGGTTTTTTCCCGATCAAAAAATGAGGAAAAATATACCGTCCTTTTTTTTTTGCTAGTAAGCGTCCATTGATAGTACGGTTTTTTCGGTTCGGTTTAAACCGAAAATTCAAAAGTAACAATTACCGGTTAAAATTCTCGTTATTTTCATGGAATTTATCAAACTGAAATGACAAATAACGTCCATTAATATGATTAAATAAATTGTAAATAATAATCTTCAAAAGTGCCTACTTCATAATTTTTATTAACCTAATTAATTAATTATATTGATTAATATCAACTATATTGTATATATTTAGTTAGCATAACGGTCGGTTCGGTCCCACGGTTTTTAAAGCTCAAAATCTGAATCAGACCGAAAAACTGAACGAGAGTTAAAAAAATCCGACAAAAAATCAAACCATATATTTCAGATACGGTTTTTTTCTGTCCGGACCAGTTCGGTTTTTACCGGTTTTTCAGAACAACCGGATATTTGTTTAACCCCTATCTAAAATACTAACAAAGAACATTCTAGAATGGTAGGAGTTGAAAGACCCTTGTCATAATTATATGGGTTAATATGTCTTTTGGTTCAACATCTTTGGTCATTTTTTGCTTTTGGTGCAAAATTTTTATTTTTGTATATTTTTGGTGCAATACGTTTGCAACTTTTACACTTTTGTTGCATCCGTTAGTGTTGACCGTTAAATAGTCACGTGATTTGCATATGACTAGCCACAAATTTTTATTTTGTTCAGTTTAGTCCTCAAATTTATTGCCCTAACTTTTAATTATTACAATTTTAGTCCCTAAAAATTTTCAAACACACCCTATGACTAAATTGACCTAGACATGGTCCGACCCATGGTTGGGTCGGACCTTGGCTAGGGTCGGCATGTCCGGCGACCCCAGTTAGGGCCCGAACCAACCATGGGTCGGACCATAGCTAGGTCAATTTAGCATAAGTCCAATTGACCCAATTAGACATTAAGGCTATATTAACATAGTAATGGTTCGACCCATGGTTGGGTTGGACCATGCATAGGGTCGCCCAGGTCCAAGGACCCTAGCCATGGTTCGACCAGGACATGAGTCGGACCATGGCTAGGTTAATTTAGCCATATGGTGTGTTTGAAAATGTATAGGAACTAAATTGTAAAAATTAAAAGTTAGAGCAATAAATTTGAGGACTTAACTGAACAATATAAAAATTTGGCGTTGGTCATGTGCAAGTCACGTGACTAATTAACGGTCAGCACTACGGTCAACTAACGGATGCACCAAAAGTGTAAAAGTTACAAACGTATTGTACCAAAAATATAAAAAAAATAAAGATGTTGAACCAAAAGCCAAAAAGTGACCAAATATGTTGCACTAAAAGATCTATTAATATAAATTTTTTAAACTACACCTAATATGTGTATCATACTATTAATAATATCAATTTTCCTATGGGGTTCACCTTTAGGGCAATAGAAAAATAAAAAAATTAGTAGTAAAAACATGGTGCTCCAAGAGCATTGTAGAAATGTCCATTTATAAAAGCGTTCTACCCAAAAAGAAGAAGAAAAGATTAAAATATACGAGGGGTTAATCATCAAATTGGTAATTTTTTGGATACTAACAAATTTCCACTTCAAGTTTCTTTTTAACATTTTGATGCCTAAAGTTTCATTTCCGTCTAATTTGAACACAATGCGTCAAGTGAGCACATGATGAACTAAAATGCATAAATTGCTTGTTGATGTTTGTGTAGTTTAATAAATGAGTTAATAACCTATGAAAAGTCTGAAATTTGACCCATGTTAACCAGAGATGTCTAAATTTTCAGACATCTCCGGTTAACATGTTTCAAATTTCAAACATTTCGTAGATTATTAACCCTTAATAAATTGCTAAATTAATGTTTGAGTAATCGAAGAAACTGGTTAGAACAATTGAATAAATTGATAGCTATTATTTGCATGTGTCTATTACGTGAATGATTGTGTAAGAAAGGTAAAAAAATTTAGCTTAACAAAATGTAAGAAAATAAGCTAACATTTTGACAACTTACCGAACAGTAGCCATTGATTTAATAATAATGAATCTTTAAAATAGTGTTTGTGTAGAATGTAGAAGAAGAGACAAATGGTGTGTACCGGAGCGTTTCATAAATATAAAGTGAAAAAGGAAAATGGATTACATTAGATAACAACGTTCTCTTCTTTTCTTCTTTTATTTATGTGTTATGATTATTAATATTTAATAGTGCTGGTGAATAGAGCTAATATTTAAAAGATCCAATTCAATGTAGATATGAATATATACTTTGTTTAGAAGAAAGTAGATCTTTTAGTAGTTTGTTTTAAGTTTAATTGATTTCCCTATTTTATAGGAGCGGGTAGTATTGGGATAGAAATGGCTGGCTCCTCTTGTGTTGGGTTGGGACCCCATAAATAAATTTGAAAATCTTTATCACAACCATGTGACGTGACAATTTATTTATGAATGGATGGACAACGTGGGTCCAACTAAACTATTAAGACATGCTGCACATGATCTTGTATGTTTGATCTTGCTCAGATTTTTTTAATAAAATAAAGGGATAACAGGTCTTTAGATCCATGATGTTTGACTATTTTTGGGTTTTAGTCTATGATGTTTTTTTTCCTAGCTTTGGTACCGTATGTTTGCAGATTTTTTCTAGTTTTGGTCCGACCGTTACATTCCGTCCATTATTTGACATGTACAAGTCACATGATCCACCCTAAACTTTCAATTTTGTTCAATTTAGTCCCTCTAGTACTTTCTAACCTTTTTTTTTGTTCAATTTAGTCCCGAAGTTTCAAAAATTCAATTGGACATATTGTCCAATTGGGGTCAATTTTGAAACTTCGGGACTAAATTGAACAAAAAAAAGATTAAGAAAGTATTAGAGGGACTAAATTTAAAGATTAGAGTGGATCACGTGACTTGAACATGTCAAAAAATGGACGAAATGTAACGGTTAGACCAAAACTAGAAAAAATCTGCAAACATACGGTACCAAAACTAGGTAAAAAAAAATATCATTGACCAAAACCCAAAAGTTGTCAAACATCATGGACCAAAAGACCTGTTAACCCTAAAATAAATAAATATCGAGTCTGAATAAGATTAATCTTTCATTATTATACTTTCACATGTATTATTATTAATTATGAAAAGAAAAAATGATTAGTTAACTTGGCCGCTCATTTTTTTTTTCTGAAAGTTTCTATTATTGCAGTCCAAAATAAGAGTAAATAATAATTAATAGAGTAATATATACTAGAAGAAAGTAGGCCCCAAAATGGGCCCGAAACTTTCTCGGGCTTTCTTTTCCAAATTTTTTAAAATAATAATAGGGTCCATTATCTTTAACGTGTGTGTCGTTCATTAGCAAGTGAGCCCCCACATTATAAAGATACCCAGTGGGCCACGTGGCGCTGAATTTTGAGCACTTCTCTTTTTGTTTTTCCAAGCCTAGGGCCGATATTTTCGAGTTTTTTTTTTAGGCACACGGGCCACGATAGCATTTTTACATCAATAGGAGGACTACAACCATATATTATTTTTTTTGATAAACACAACCATATAAATTAACAAACTAGCCAACTGACTAAAATGACAATAAAAACGTCAATGATTTGTTCTTAATTAAAAAAAAACGTAACAAAAATTTACTTGCCATAAAACTACAAATTTTAAAAATAAACCATTGTCAATATGAATTACCTAAAAATAGTTAATTTGTTTTTTTTGTTTGGCCATCAGATATTTTGTTTTGAATGATTGTAGTATAATACTATAATTGTAGATTACATTCATATAATTTAGACGGGTGGCGTCACCTTATTATTAGACAAAAATAATACTTACCGTTATTGACAACTAACAATACCTTATATGACTTTTTGGTTTTTACCTATACTTTATCATTTAGTATTATTATTATTTTATAATTAAAATTATAGTCTATTTTTTAAATTTAATCTTTTCTAAAAAAATCAATATTTTAGAATATATTTTTAATTATTTATTTATATAGCAAAAATTCAAAAATATTAGAGTCGCAAGTGAGCTGGCTAAACTAACCCTAGCTAGTTTGAATTAGTTGGGTAGGGATCTATTTGAAATAAAAAATATTATTCATGGATTCAATTTAAGAATAAAAAATAAATAGAGTTGACCATTAATTTGCTTGCTCGTTTCTTTAAAAATCAGCCATGAAAGAAAGAAAATACAGAAAAAAGGAAATTTGAACTGTATCTTTCCTCCCGCTCACTCTTCTCTAGTCTTCTCTCACGCTCCCCCTCCTCTCACTCCTTATATCCACTTCATCAGCGTCTCTAGAAGCTGTCTGCTCCTCAAGGTACGGCAACAGAAGCATCGCACAGCTCCAACTTGCAGAGTACGCTCAGCTGCCTTCCTCCATCTCTTTGTATTTCTGTTGCGGCGCATGTGTACATTTTGCTATCCGCTGCGATTTCTTCTTTTGGTAGCGTCAAGCTGATTTTTGCGTCGAATGCTGTGCAGACGGGCTCCGATTTGCAGATTCTGATGAACCACGATAATGGCGTGAGTTCTTCTGCATAGATCTGTGGCGGAGGCTCGTCGCAGAGGCTTTGCTACATTTTCTGGAGTGGACCTCCGTGAATTCGTACGTTCTACTTGAATTCGCGGAGTATCCGCTGTTACAGTTTCGATTTTGGTTTTGATCTTCCCTGGTTGTCTCTGTTCTAAGTGAATAATCAAAGACTTGAGCTCCGTACCAGCTGCTGTATAAACTTTTGTTATAGATGCAAGCTTAAAGTAATTGATTTCAGGGATTTAATTTTCATAATCGCCGCAGTCTTTGCGAATGCTAGTACTTGAAGAAGACGTGCTTAAGAGCTGTCTCGCTCACTTGTTTACTGACAAAATGTACCAGACGGGTGATTTTTTTTTTTAAAAATTGTCTTGAACACTATTTTGTCACTTTGCTTTCAAAATTTGGAGAATTTGCAAAAACAATTAAAGAAAAAGACACGAGCCATTGAAGCTGGTACGGGGTTTCGTTTTGATCTTCCCAATATTATATTGCTCTGGCTTATTGGCTATTTAGCTGAAACTGCATTAAGATGATGAATTAATCACAGCGAGGAGAGTCTGATGCTGTGAGATTGCATTTGCATTTTGTCGTTTGATCTGCAGTCTGTCTTTAACTCGATCTCACAGAACAATAGACATTATTGATTGATTTTACGCAAAGTTGCAGACATTAGGTAATTGCTTCAATACTTTGTATGTGTTATCTGATGTTACACAATAAAACAGGTCCAATGATTGCAATTTGATATTGATGTGTCCTTTGCAAAGAAACCGAAAATGAGTTCAGAAAATGCAACCGATATCAACACCAAAGTGGCACCTGTTCGAATCACTAGAGCGCAGGCTAAGAGGTTGGGCAGCACAACAGGGTTACCCCCATCCTCAAGGCCATGCCTTAAGCAGGAACAGAAGCAGAAACATCCTGTTCCTACTCATCTGAAAAGAGCAGCATCGGATGAGAACAAAACATCTGCTAACGGAGCTGCACTTCTTAGAAATAAGAAAAGAGCAGTGCTGACTGATGTAACCAACATCTCTCGTGGTGTTATATCAGCCAAACCTCAGGTTAGCCGTTTCCATTAAATGTGGTGATCAACCGTTCTGACTTTGTCCTAAATTTCTCCTTTTCCCTACTTATAAGATTTTGATTGTGTGTTTTCTCCTTGGTGTATAATGAATCTAACGCTGATATGTGACAGACTAGAAAAGGCCCGGCAAAGAAAGATCGAGTTGTGCTAAATGAAAAGGAAGTAGTTCCAATCACCCAAAATGATTCCAAAGCTCAGTTAGCAAAAGAAATAAGGGTGGGAGAGTCTCTAAATTCGACTGAACCATCTGACCGAGAAACTGGGGATTCTGCTGATCAGAGTCAGTCTCATTCCCTGTTGAACGTGAAAGATTCACAACGTACAGCACCTTCCATATACCGTCATGACTGCATGAATGCTGGTAAAGAAGGTTAAATCTTCTAATCCAACTAGTACTCATGAATTAAAGACAATTAAGTACCATCAAAGATAATTTTCTGCTAAATAATAGATTCTGATCCTAAATTTGTTTGATTGGTTACAGATTGCCCGGACTCTGAAGCCACCAACTTTTCCAGCATTGTAGATATTGACTCAACCGTGAAGGATCCTCAAGCTTGCAGCCTCTATGCTGGTGACATATACAAAAACATTCACATACTTGAGGTTCGTTTTACTGTTGGTGCTCTTTATGTGACCCTGATATATATGCTGATTATCCAACATAAAAGTCAAATCTTAGATTTATCCAAGCTCTGACAGCGGTAACTCTTATTTTAGTGGATATTAACATGGTGGGAAGAGCTAGTATGATCACCTTGAACTTCTTTCTCCATGTTAAGCTCATTATATAAAAACTCCACAACTCCACAAGAACTAAGGATATGTTTAGGCATTTATAAGAATCTTGGTATTTCCTAGAACATGAAATCAATGGAGAGACTAGTGGGCTAGTGGCCAAAAAAGAATCAATGGATAGACTTGTTACTGTGGGTTGATCTCATGCCACTCTATTTTCACAGCTTGACCGCAGACCATCAACTAACTACATGGAAGCATTGCAGCCAGATATAACAGCAAGCATGCGAGGAATTCTCATTGATTGGCTTGTGGAGGTTGGTGCTCTCAACTGTGAAAACTTCATGTGTACAATAAATACATTCAGTCACGAGTCATATTTGTAAATTTGACTTTTATTTTACTCAGCTTACAGTATGGAATATGCCGTTAATGGTCATCAATGCTCCCTCTCTTTCAGGTTTCCGAAGAATACAGGCTGGCCTCTGATACACTTTACCTCACTGTTAATCTCATAGATCGATTTCTCTCGCAAAAACTTATTGAAAAGCAAAGATTGCAGTTGCTTGGAGTTACTTGCATGTTGATTGCCTCGTAAGACCTACATTATTTGATTTTCTAATGGAAAGAAAACTTTTCCTTTTCATTAAGCTTCATAAATCTAGGTGATGATCCCTGCAGGGTTTCCTGTTAGAGCTTGATATTTCTTCTTCTTAAAACATGTCTAAGTAGCGTGTTGTCTAAACACTGTTCAGTCACAAAATCTAATCCATGAACAGATTGTACTAGACTTTATACCCAGTATGTATAAGCATTTTTTTCTGTGTGGTGTCTTAAATCAGCATGACTTATTATTCTCTTTTAATGTCTTGAAGGAAGTACGAGGAAATCTGTGCACCCCGGGTGGAAGAATTTTGCTTCATCACAGACAATACTTATACGAGAGATGAGGTGATGAACAAATTTTACTTACCTGTATTTTTACCTGATAAAGGCTGAAACTATTTTAGCCTCGTCCTCTTTCAATGAAATATTCTTGAACTACTCTCTTCTTTGAGTCGCATTCCTAGTTTTGCTAATTGCTATGCAGAAACTAATGGGAGCCATTTGCAGGTACTGAAAATGGAGACTGAAGTTCTTAATCTCTTGCATTTCCAGTTCACAGTCCCAACTGTTAAGCCGTTCCTCAGGTTAAGCATCCACTTTCATCAATTCTTATTATTCTCCAAGTTATAGCAATACGATATTATTGTTCCTCAAGTATATTATGAATAAACGGCATATGCTCCTATCTGGAAACAAAGAACATGATTTGGCGATAGCTTCATGCTCAAGTAATCTCATTTTCTGTTTCTTTAGGAGATTTATCCAAGCCGCTCAAGTTTCCTATGAGGTACTCATCCAAGTAATCCAGTGTTTCCAGTTTGTCAACTTCATGTAAGGGGAGGTCTAATTATCAAGTACTACAATCGTCTTTGCAGGACTCTTGTATCGAATTAGAGTTCTTGGCTAATTATTTAGCAGAGTTAACTCTTGTAGAATACAGCTTCCTCCAGTTCCTTCCTTCACTAATAGCTGCATCTGCAGTGTTCCTTGCCCGGTGGACCCTAAACCAGTCCAGTAATCCTTGGGTATGAACTTTCTCGCAACAATGAATATTTCAAGGAAAACTCTACAAACTCCGACATTTAGTGATATTTTTTTATGAGTAAGTAAACAAATTAGATAATCAGGGGAAAAAAATATGGCTGGTGAGATAGTTAATAATTTCTTAAAACTGTAAAAATGTTGCTTCCTCAGAAGTTTCTTCATTATAAATTTTATATTGTTTAGCATTGGTTATGTGATAATACCTACATTATAAATGATGTGACACAACACCTTTTTTGCAGAACACGACTCTAGAATATTATGCGGGTTACAAGGCATCAGAGCTAAAGACTACAGTTCTTGAACTTGAAGATCTCCAGCGGGATACAAGTGGTAGCTCACTTAATGCTATCCGTGAGAAGTACAAGCAGCAAAAGGTAACCAGCTATGTTATTATAAGTAACATAACTTATTCTAGAAGCTGTCTTTAAGATGCACAAATACATAGCCATAAAACACAAAATAAGTATTCATATTTTACCTCATCCATAGGAAATACTAAAAAGAAGTTATGCACTCTTCAAAGATATTTGTGTTAACCCTTTTCAAAAAATCCGTTGACTATTAGTTAGTAGATTTGAGAGCTTTGTTTAAGAGATGAAACTCTGAACCACTAACCTATTTTATGATGTGTTAAAGTACATATTTTTTTTACTTGTATCTAGTGGTGTTTTTAAGATGGTTGATGCTGGGTTTTTAGTACATTGGTATGAATCTTGCCTGATTAAACTTGTGGTTGTTGACAACACAGTTCAAGCGTGTGGCAACTTTGACACCTGCAAAGCCTGTTCGATTGCTATTCCCTTAATAGCCAATCTTCATGAACAGATCTAATTGCGTCAAGTTGACCCAAATTGCATTCGTCATCTTCACATCAGGTTAATTTAACCTTCAATGATCACCCGATGTTTGTATCCGGTTCAACCCTCTGGCTAATTCCTTTTCATTTGTTCTCAACATCATTTGTATCACTTTCATCAACCGGGGTGGAATTAGACTATCTTAGATTGATTATTATGACACATTAAGATTAGTCAGAAATGAATAAACATTAGAGAATTTCTCTTTTCCTAAGACCTACCTGCCAAAAGATGAGAAAAGGGTACGTGTATCGCTATTGGCTCATGAGCTGCAACCTCTGCATGTATTGAGAAGTTTGAAACATGTATCAAAGAAATTGTCCAAGTTTGAGACATGTATTGATGTATTTAAAGTTGTGGGCTAAGGTGATTCTTTTATTTTCCATCTAAAAAAGAACCTATAGTGGAGATTCTAGTTCCTTCTGCTGTGTAACATTTTAATGGTATTGGCGACTTGAGTTCCTCTGCAGTGTAACCATTATGTAACATTCTAATGCTTACAACTTGTACTAGTTATGTTTTCCTGCTGTGTAACATTCTAAAGCTGTGTAACATTCTAAAGGTTACTAGTTATCTTTCATGCTGTGTTATCTTTCCTGTTGTGCAACATTCTAATGGTTACTAGTTATCTTTTCGTAAATTTCAGATTATTAACATACATATTGCTACTAAAATAATTTATTTTCATTTTTCCTATGAATTGGGTACTCATGTTTCCAACTTGTATCGAGTTCTAAAAAAACAATGAGGATTCAAAATACATGATATTGGTTATACAAAAGAAATTATTTACTATGCAACAAAGAAAAGTTGTTCACAAGAAAAACACGACGGAACTTTCATTTATATTTATGCAGGTACTAGATGTTCTTTTTTAAAATAAAAAAAATATGGAAAACATAGACATGATGTTCACAACATTAATAAAATTGGAAGTCTTTATGGCCGATGGATTGATATAACAATACCATCAGATTATTCTCCTTATGAACATCAAGGACACGTAAACTACATGTCCATTATCAGATGACGCGCATGAGTATTTACCTTACTGGTTGTTGATTGTAATGGTTCTTCTCCTTCTTCTTTGCTGCAGCGAGTCTTGCACTCCTTGCAGCAGCCTCTTGTGCGGCGGCTTTTGCAGCAGCATCCATCTCCTTGTTCGTTTTCTTCTTCTTGGAAGAAGCCATCTTTTTTAATTTTTCCTTTATGTCAACTGCAGATGTTTCTTCCTCAACCTGCTCAGTTCCAACTTTGTCCTCAGACTTGTCTGGGACATCCACTTTGTTATTGTTGCTCTTTTCTTGAGTCTCTTTTGCTTCCTTGATAGATTTATTCTTCTTTTTCTTCTTAGCATTCTTGGACTCTCCCGAAGCATTTTCCTTCTTAACTCCCTCTTCCGACTCCCCATCTTTCTTCTCTTGTGAAAGATCTGCATAGCATAAAACGATTGAGTTTTTCATGTGTAACAATGACTAAATCTTTCCTTTTCATGCGTAACGAAGAGAAACCCATTCAATAGTAGGGATGTCGCTAAATTACCACGTGATTCATCTTGATCATTGCTCTCTTTCTTAGAGATTCCAAAATCAGCCAAAAGTGCTTCAAGTTCTTCAAGCTCTTTCTTTTTCTTTTCTTTCTTTGAGAGTTGTTTCTCTGCTTCCTTAGCTACAACTGGAACTTCAACCGGTTTCTCCACTGCTACTTCCTGACGAACCGGCTCATGATCATGGTCGTCATCCACATCATCACCCTCATCAAGAATATCCTCCTCGCTCTCCGACTCCTGCAATCAAAATGTATAAATAAAGTAGCCACTAAAGTGAAATAAAAGCCAAGTCACCAAAATGGAGTCAATAATCATTTGTGGATAGTCTGAACATAGCTTTAAGCAAAACAAATCAAAGGCGTACATGTTGAAAGTTTGTATTGAAAATCATGCTAACGTGTAGCAGTAGCGTGCTTATTACTTTCCTTATTATGCCATAATAAGGTTTTAATTTTTTTTTTGTCAGCTCAAATAACGCACATAGTTTAGAATGAAAATGATCTTACCATTAAAAAATATTATCAACTAGAATCAACTTATGAAGGCATCTATTACTAATCATCGGGCATGAAAAGACAAATAAATTGGAACTCAATACTGTGACATCCATATCTTGGTCATCAATAAATTTTCATAACAAAATAAAGAATATGCCCATGTCATCTTTCGGTTTCTAGTTCATTGCAGCTAGACACGTATTCATAAATGCCATTTTTGCTTCGATGTATGGTAAGCCCGGTAGGCGACGACAGACAAAAAACAACAAAACAAATGATACTATTTTTGTCAGTGATTAAATCCGCTAAAAGCCATAGGATAAATATTAACAAACATGAACATGCCCACATCATCTTTCGAGTTCACCTTGAATTTCAGCTATACGTGTATAGATAACATTTCAGCTAGACGCATATACATAAACACTATGTTTACTTTCATATTGGTTCAAAACAAGCGCAATATGGTAAGCCACAGACAACAGGCGCAAAGACAACAAACGGAAACGGAGTTATTGTCTGTGATTCAGAGCAACTAAAAGCATGTGATCAAAGATACCATCTTTTCTTAGCTGCAAGAATGGCAACTGCAAAGATGCACTACACTAGCAATCGGCAAATCAGCTCTCAAAGTTTCAAACAAAACACCCCTATGCTTCTATATACCATACGAAACACAGCCAATGTTATAACATTGAATCCAAACACAACGCACCTCCTCGACATGTTCAGGCTGTTTGTTACTCTGGGGTGCCTTGCCCCAAGCTGATGGGGGTGGAGCTGTGGTGGCATAGTAGTCATCATCTTCGCCATCACTAACATCAGCCCATGACTTGGAAGTCAAGGGAGCTGGAGCCCAATACACGGGCTCGGGCTCTTTGTACTTGGCAGGACCAGCTGCAGATTTGGACTTGCTCTTGCCTGATTTGTCCTTATCAGACTTCTTCTTCTTCCTCAAGGTCTCAAGAGCTGCAAACACATTGGTGTTGTTGATCACCATTGAACCCTCGTCTCTCCTTCCTCCACCCACCATTTTAATTCAAAACCACCGATTTCAATCAAACAAATCACAATTATTATAGAAACTACGTAACGCACACCAATCAAGAACCACGGGACAAAAATTATCTCAGGGAAAATTACGATACTCAATGTCCCGGGCAGACTAATTACAAACGAGGTCTGATGAAGATGTTGGTTGATTGTGGGAGCTGAAAAATGAATCTTTTCCGCGTCGAATTGGAGAAATAGAAAAATTGAGTTGTCAAAACAAAGACGGTTTTTTTAGACGATGACAAATGGAAAAATCAAGTTGTCAAAACAAAGACATAACAGATTGTTCAAGATCGACAACAAGATCTGTCCGTGCAGACAAATTATCAAACCAAAAGCAAGATAAAGCAGCGATGAAAATATAGAAAATTGCCGATGATATTGATGAGTTTCCTTTAGGAGCTAAAACTGGATATAATTATTGATAGCCGATGAGAGAATCTCTTTATAGGGCAAAAGGAAGAAGATTTGGGAGATGGTGAGGTAGAAATAGAGGTTAATTAGGGTTCGGAATTCCGATCAGGTCTGATCTGTTACTCTGTTGTAGAGATTAGGGTAAGGTGGATAACGGAAATAGAAGGAACATGAAGTCGAAACACCGATATTTATACCTCTATATATTTCATTTCCTGACGTACGGTATACTTCTACTTCGATAGATAGGCCCATAGGTGCTTTGAAAACAAAAGGGAAATGTTTCAAATCTATGTAACTCTAAAGAAATATATGTAATTATGATATGATGCAATTATAATAACGAATTTTTATACCATAATAGTTAATATATTAAGTTTATACTTATGGAACTTTTAGTTTTCACTTATTTCATATCCACGCCTTATTTTTTGATAGCTCATTTTCCTTATAATCCTGCAATCTGAATCGTTATTCATATTTTAATAATAACACTTTATTAGGGTTAATCATAATATCCTTTAAGTGATGATTGAGATAAAACCCTTCCCCCATAACTCCACCACTTCGGCCGAACTACCACACACACCAAGGGTGTGCCAATCTTCCTTCGAGCAAAAACTCCGGAGATCCTTCCCTTGCCAATAATCGATATGATGCTTTGCTGTGGAGAATATACCGCGTAGGGTTTCCTTCACAAAAACCTCTATGGGTGTCGACCGGAGGATCGTGAACTCCCTCCTGCAAGGATCTTGGGACTACGGATTACTGTTGAGGTATGTGTGAATCTTCCGCTACGTAATTTCGATTACTAGCATGTACCATGGTTTTAGTATTCGTAGTGATTACTCCTCGTAATCTAACAGCGCCGCCTCGCTCCGCCTTGAACGACCTCCTCCCACATCACCGACCGTCATCGCCTTTCAATGCGTCGTCGTGGAAGCTATACATAGCTTTTAAGCTCAAACTCGACTATATTTTGGCGCTACAACCCACTACCCTCCTCCACCTACCTCTTCCAGTTGAATCCATAGTTCGTCAGAACATACACTCCGTTCATCACACAAACCACTGCATGATATTTACCCTTCGGGGTACCCACGATACGATTGCAGTCGTATCCCATCAAACTCTTCTCCTAACAGAGAAGCAGAGTATTTCTATGGCACCTCCGACGTGCGCTAGTTCTTTGCGGATGTTCCACAGACATGGGTGCTTAGGTAGATTGGCTTCGTACAGGCCCTACCAATTAGAAATCTCTACACCAGTCATGCGGTCATCTTTGTTTGTTTATGGAGTTGTTAGTGTTTCATATCTACTATAAGTCTTGTCTGGTATCGCTTGAGAGAAGTTTCTTACCTATATGAAGGGCCAAACTTGTTGCTGTATCAGTTGGACTCCTCCACACCAAGCTGATATCGTTTGCATGTGGTCATCATTACCGTTAAGCCGATCTGTTGTTGTTCTAGTTTATTTACTATCATTTGTATTTCTGTTTATTTGCTCTGTTATCTTTGCTTATGTTGTTTTGTTAGTACCTGCTCTACTTTTTTGAGATTTGGATGTTAACCAGTCTCTCCAGACCGGGTATTTTTTAAATTTGTAGTGTGTAGTCGTTCTTATTTCAATAAAATTCGGCATTGATAAAAAAAAAAATTCATGGCAGGTTGGGTCTGTTTGCACGAGATTTAATTATTGACAGCGGCTCCACCTGCTAGGTTGGTGCCCAACTACTTATATGATAGTGATACACCTTTTTTTTTTCTAAATACATTTTAAATATATATATATATATATATATATATATATTTAGACTGAAATTATTTTTTACTTTGTAAAGATAATAATTAATTAAAAATTAAGAAATTTATAAAAAAAATTAAGAATATAGGATTTTTTTTTTAAAATAACGCAACTGTAAATAACTATGATTATGCTTGATCGATTAAATTAAAAAATGATGTGTGGCAAGACCTATTAAAATTTATCAGAATCAACGATAGTTTTATGTCAGTTTTCACGTCATTAAAAAATAAAAATATATTTATTTCCTTGAATAATATAAAAATATTTAACTATTAAATGTTCTAGTTAAATATCATAATTTTTTCTACAGTACTCTGATTTACGAATTTTTTCATGTGAAGTTGAGATTAAAATCTTCTAAATGACATATGAATTCATATATTTCTAACTTATATACACTAATGTAACAAATAAACAACAATAATATGAATATTTTTTTGATATATTAATTTAAAAATGAGTATCACAGGTCAGTGATACTAAAACATAAGTTTGCCTATAAATTTTGGTATCACGGGACATGGAAAATTTTAACAATTTTTTTTTGGTATTTTTAAGTGACATTTTTTTGTATTTTATATATTTGTAACATGTATTATTTGAAAATTTATTCTTATATAAAATGTTACGTCGTTATATTATTATAGTAAAACGTTACGGTGTTTTTATAAATTTTTAAAAGTAAAGCTAACGGAAAATTGAATGGAATTAGTTTTTTGCACAATACAGAAAATTCAGCTAGCAATTTACCAGAAATAAAAAGTCTGAATAGTAATTTGCACATGTAAAGTTAAATTGGATTTTTCTACCATGCTCCAAGAGCACCATGCTTTTGGTTTTTTTATTACTAGGTGAGTTTAATTGTAACATATGTAAAATTTTAAAAGTATGAAAAAATATGAAATTTTTTAACCATACATAATATTCGCATCTTGTTAATTAACTAATTAGCAATTTGTTAATTAACCTCTTGGCCAAAAAAAAAAAAGAAATTGTTAATTAACCCATATATACAATTTGATTGAGAACAGAGGTCCGCCGGAGTTCATAGACGGTCCACTTCTCGTTCTTCTTCCTCGAGGCCTTGTTGGTGGTTTCAGAGCTTGAACCAGAGTAGAGTAGAGGAGACCTGCCATGGAAAAACCGAGAAAAACGCAACCCACCAAGGCAAGAGCAAAACCTCAGCCGCCGTTGAACTTAGTTGGAAACAGTAGCCTCCAAATCAACGAAGACAACGTTTCAGCTTTCATGGGAAGCATTCTGGAGAAGGGCATGTCCGACGACCCTATTACCAGACCGACTTCCGCTCCGCAACCCAGCGTTCTCCCTTTTCCGGTCGCTCGTCACCGGTCTCATGGCCCTGTAAGCTCCTCTCTTTCAGTCTGTGGCAAAGAATCAGCAAATGTGGAGTACAGTAGTTATGTATTCAAGTTAGGGTTGGTATGTCGGTTATTTTATAATATGCTATCGACTACCGTGTAGTAATTGATAGGGAACATAGTTTATCTGCCGTATCTAGTATCTACATTGTTGATTCTTTTGTTTGTTGTAGATTTATATTTAAGTATTAAGCTCCATGGACTGATGGAACTATAATTTGCAGCACTGGGGGCCCATTGGAACTAGGAGGGGCGATGATCGGGGCAGTCCAGCTGATGACAACAATGTTGATGGTGATCAAAATGAGGATCATGAAGACATTGGACTTGAAAACTCCAGCCACTTAGCTTCTTTTGCGAAGCCAGTGCAGAGAAAAGAAAAGAAAGTCGTGGACCTAAGGTGCTGGAGAGATTCAATGCAGAGTGAAAATCCACCAAAAGGGACTGCAAGAAAGGAATTAAAGGATAGAAGAGATACCAAGCTTGCAGATGCCACAAGTGTTGCAGGAAAGAAATCTTCAAATAACACAGTTTCGCAGGACATGGATGTTGATCTATATGCGAATTGTTTTGGTGCAATCAATGGTTCCAGCAAGGCCAGGGATAGTGGTTCTGGTTTGAATGCTTCTTCTGTTAGTAAAATAAGTCTTAGGAATTTAAATAATGGGGATCAAGATGGTCTGGAAGTCGATATTAGTCGTGCAAGCTCTACAAAGTATTCAGAGCCTATGTGCATTGACTACCAAGTTGGTGAAGTGGATATGGAAGTTGATAATAACCAGGAGAAATCTTTACTATTGCCTGAACAATCGGTTTCTAGTTTTAACAACACTGGAGATGGCCAAAGTGACCTCTCTCTTGAGAGTCAGATTGATGCAGAAAACCGAGCTCGTTTGAAGGATATGTCACCTGATGAAATCGCAGAATCGCAGGCTGAGATAATGGAGAAAATGAATCCTTCTTTGTTAAATTTGCTGAAAAAGCGAGGCATTGAAAAATTGAAGAAGCAAAATGTATCAGGCTTGGTCTCAACATCCAATTGTGCATTGAATAATACAGCACCCACCAGACCTATTCAAAACACAGAAGTTGCTTCCCATTTGAAGACAGTCTCAAACACAACAGATCGTCAAAGTGTTCACAAACCTGGTGGTATGAAGGAGGGAGATCCAACTTGTACCAATTTATGGAGTGCTTGGAGTGAGAGAGTTGAAGCTGTTAGGAACTTAAGATTTACCTTGGATGGGGATGTTCTTGAGAGTGATCTTGACTCTTTTCCAGGTAAAAGCACTATATGTTATGGTGTTTGACGGTTTAGTTTCTTTGCTAAGTATCAATTAAGTGGCCCCCTTCTTTCTTAAATATGTTCTTTAATGCTGACCGACTTTCCTTGGGTTTCGTTTTGCAGGAAATATATCTGGTCAGAGTGGTGAGTCTGTTGATAATGTCGCTCAACGTGACTTTTTACGAACTGAGGGGGACCCAGGGGCAGCAGGTTATACAATCAAAGAAGCTGTGGCACTTTCAAGAAGTGTGGTTAGTTACATGTGGTGCTTTGCCTATATAGCTGATCCCTGAGTTAATTCTGATAAAAATACCGTAGATGACTTTGGTGGTCCATTACATTATTTCTTGACCAGGGTTCCTGTGTTACATTAGGTCAAGTTGGTATCTGATTTTTGGTACCGTCAATTGAATGTATGTAGATTTGTTAAGTTTACATAGATTTAAAAAAAAAAAAAAAAAAAAAAGAAAAAAGGTGGGCTCAGTTTTGTTGGTATTTACACAAACTTGCACAATATTTTTCTTGACTTTAGTTCTAAAGCTTGTGGTCTTGGGTGCTTCAGGTTCCAGGACAACGATCTCTTGCACTTCATCTCCTTGCTTCAGTTCTTGAGAAAGCAATATCCAGTATTGCTCATAGACCAGTAGGATTCCCCACAAAGGACCCTTTTACCGACCATCCAGTTGATTGGGAAGCTGTTTGGGCATTTGCCCTTGGTCCAGAGCCTGAACTTGTGCTGGCATTGAGGTGATTTGCATTCACGGCCTGTATCATGTTTTCTTTAACAGTTGTTTCTTCTTCATGGTTTCTCCTTTATTAATCATGGTAAATTTCATATGTTGATGCACCGTGATCGCAAACCCTCATAAAAAGGTGCAGAACAAAATGTTCAGAGCAGTTATTAACTCATCAAGTACTGATTGGCACTATTTGGGATAAGCTTGCTGTCACTTATGTGTCTTTAGTTCAAAATGCTTGCTGACATAAAAAAAATTTCAAATCAATAGGCTTCATAATAAATTTTTAAAAATAGAAACTTTATAGTCGATGTAAAGCATTTTTTACTTCGTTCTCAACTTGTCAACTTTGCTCTGCCTGTGCCTCGTAATTTAACTAGTACTCGTTCCTTGTAATAATGAGCATTCTATATTGTGCTTCAATTTTCAAAGCCCTTGACTTATGACATGGGAAAGAACATATTAGTTGTTTTTTGCAACTGTTTCATCATGTTTCAGTAGCCATTGTAGCCACATTCTGCATACTGAAGAGTATTAGTGGTAAATTAAGATATGAAAGCTAGTCTTATTATTTTTCCACAGCTTATAATTTATGGAAGATAGTATCACTAGATTGGAACCTAATTTTACACGTTAATAATAATTTTTGTAGGGAAACATTAACGAAATAAATTACCTATACTCTGCAGGATGTCTCTGGATGATAACCACAGCTCTGTAGTTTCTGCCTGTGCTAAAGTTATCCAATGCACCTTGAGCTGTGATTTGAACGAGCGCATCTTTGACAGCATGGAGGTAAAGTTTCTAAGTCTGTGGACTTTGTTTTGCTCTCCTCTTTTTTGGGGGTAATTCTGGATGTTAATCCTTCTTCATCTTTTGCTTCCAGAATATTGATATAAATGGGAAAGATGCCTTTACAGCTCCTGTATTTCGGAGTAAACCAGAGATCAATGCTGGGTTCCTCCATGGAGGGTTTTGGAAGTACAGTGCTAAATCTTCCAATCTTCTTCCTTTTGAGGGAAATGATGACGAAGAGTCTGAAGGGAAACATACAATACAGGATGATATCCATATTGCTGGACAAGATTTTGCTGCAGGTTTAGTAAGGATGGGCATCCTTCCTAGAATATGCTATCTTTTGGAGGTATATACCACTAATGGTGAATTGGTCTTGATTGAATTTGATATAGCACCTTCTCTGTGTTAAGCTATATTTAACTGTGGTGACAGTATGTCTGTTGATACCTTTTTTTCTCTTGCTGGAAGATGTTTCTTCAGAGACATCCAATAAAGTTGCAATATTACAAAGAACGGTAGCATGACCCCCACACAAGCATGTCTTTTGTCTTTTTGTTCTCTCGTTCTTGATGTTGCATCTTTCTGCATAAGTCTGGAGTTGACTTGTGCGCCTGTCAAGAAATTGTTTTGTTTAGTGATAGGTTTTTCCACGAGGTCAGATATCACACTCGGAAATCCACAACAGTGTTTGCTTTGGGAGTATATAGACTACACTAAATTGGTGTTGAAATTGTATAGTTCAGTGATGACCCATCCAATTGCTAGGCATTGATGAAGAGTGCCTCATTTGTGTCGGCATGGTCGAGAATTGGTAATTACCAATACCTGTGTGGCTCTGTTTGTCTTAAAAAGGAGAAGCTAGTTTCTCATTGGAGTAGGTAGCTTTTCATATGAGAAGTTAGTTACCTCTCAAACATTTTAAAAATGGAGAAAGAAGGTAGCTTCTCATTTTTCTGTCATAGCAGGACACATGGCAACTCCATGTTTGTGCACACGGGGTGTTTGATGATGGCTGATTCTCCGTGATAACCTATATGAAGCTTTTCATATTAGCAAAAGCACTGTAATTGATGTAGGTCAAAAGTAGTGTCATAAATCTTGATCTTGACCCCTTATGTGTAATTATTGACTCGCTATGATTTTTCATTTGAATCTTCAGCAGAACATGTTTTGGCTAAACTGAATTGATAAACACTTCCCTTTCAGGCTAACACGGTTGCAGCTTTGGAAGAGTCCCTCGTGTCTATACTCATTGCAATGGCCAGGCATTCACCGATAGGTGCAAATGCTATTGTGAAGTGTCCTAGGCTTATCCAAATAATTGTCAATAAATTTACAGTGAGTTTCTCTATGGATATTCATCCATCCAAGATTTTGTCTGTTCGGCTCCTGAAGGTAAATCATCAACGATCTATGCACTTGTTAAATCTCCTAGTGGTGAATGTTGATTTGGATATCTAACCACAGGCCTCCATTTATACATCCCTAATAGGTTTTGGCTCAATCTGAGAGGAGAATTTGCAAAGAGTTTGTAAATGCTGGAACTTTCCAGGCTATGACGTGCCATCTCTATACATCTCCCTCCACCCTTGAACAGTGGATAGCATTGGGAAAGGAGAAGTCCAAACTTTCTGCTGCTTTAGTGGTTGAACAGTTGCGCTTTTGGAAGATCTGCATTAGGAATGGGTACTGTACATCATATTTTTCATCAATCTTCCCTGCCATGTGCTTATGGTTGAATCCCCCTACATTGCAAAAGCTTATGGAGAAAAATGCATTAAGAGAGTTCTGTATGGTATCCAAGGAGGCATTTCTTGTTCTTACTGCTCTGTCTACCAACCTACCGTACTTTCGGCATCAAGGGAACCAAAATTCTGATTTTGTTGGGGATGACTCTGAAACCTGGATGTGGAGTTATGTCAGTCCGATGATTGATCTAGGAATGAAGTGGATAGCTCTGAAGAACGATTCATTTGTATCTGAATTGTTTGAACAAGACAGGAATGAATTGGTGACTTCATTTCTGTGGGTTTATTCTGCAATCCTTCAGATGTTTTTCACTGTTCTTAACAAAATAGACCCGAGAAACACAACAGCCACGTCTGACAGCAGTGCACCCCTTCCATGGCTACCTGAGTTTGTTCCCAAAATTGGCCTGGAAATTATAAAGAATGGATTTTTAGGCTCGTTCTTTGGGCAGCTGTGTCATTTGAGACTCAAAAGTGACAAAGAGACCGCTTTGGCTGCTGTGTGTTGTCTTGAAGGACTGACTAAGGTTGTTGCTACCACTGATCACTTGATCAAGTTAGCGAAGGTCAATTTCCCGAACCCTCCCTCAGAAGGATATGACGTCTCTCAAGAAGGTACGATTCTTGAGAAGGGAATTCTGCAAAAGTCCATGGCTGAAATAAGTAGTACAGCAGATGTCTTCACTGCCTTGGTTGCTTCACAGTGGCAATCTGTGCAGTCTATTGAGACATTTAGCAGAGGAGGCTTGGCTCCTGGTGTCGGAGTCGGGTGGGGTGTTTCTGGTGGTGGATTTTGGTCCCCAAGTCTTCATCTGGCACAAAAAGATGCATGCTTTTTTACATTCTTGCTTGAGATACTTCCTGTTGAACCAAAAACAGCCAAATCCAATCAAATCAGTGCTGCTGTAGAAGCTTCCTTGATTCTAGGTCCTGGAGATAGAGTTGTGATGGAGAAGACACTTGATTTTCTTCTTAGCACCTCTACTCTACGGTATTTGAGTATCTGCATCCAGGATTATCTTGCCCTAATCGGGATGAATCAACCGATGGCACTAGAATATGAAGAAAATGATTTGCTTCTGGTTAGTGATCTATTATCTTCCCATTTTAGTAAGAGATGGCTGTCTGTGAAGAAGAAAAAGATTATAAGTCTGCAAAAACCGAACCATTCGTCTGCTCTTGAAACAATTCATGAAGATGCCGCACCAAATGAGGAGGTCGGGGATTCTTTGACAATAGAGTGGGCCCACCAGAGACTCCCTCTTCCAACTCACTGGTTCCTCAGTCCTATCTCAACCGTGTTTGTCGACAAATCCGCTACCACAAAAAAGGATTCGATCATACAAGATTTTCTTCAGGACCCAGATGTTTTATGCGAAGTTGCTAAAGCTGGGCTGTTCTTCGTGTTGGGTCTCGAAGCAATGACCCTTCCAGTTGTAAAGTCCGTTCCTTTGGTCTGGAAGCTGCATTCCCTATCCATGGTCTTGTTACTCGGTATGGGTGTTCTTGAGGATGAGAAAAGTCGTGTCCTTTACGAAGCTCTGCAGCATCTTTTCGGGAAAGGTCTAGATCAAGCATGTCGTTCTAGACCTATCCAAAAGGATCAAAATGTAGGGTTATTGAGGTTCAAGTCGGATATTCACGAAAGTTACCCGACATTTATTGAAACCCTTGTGGAGCAGTTTGGTGCTGAATCTTACGGGGACGTGATTTTTGGCCGTCAAGTTGCTGTATATCTACATCGCTGTGTCGAGTCTTCAATCCGATTAGCTGCATGGAATGCCCTATCAAATGGTCGAGTTCTTGAACTGTTGCCATCTCTAGAGAAGGGATTGGGTGCTGCTGAGGGTTATCTTGAACCTGCTGAGGTATGCTCTCTTAATTATCATTGATCTTGATTAAGCGCAGAAAGTCAATAATGAGTTTCATTTTTTTCTATTTTGAAGGATGATGAAGGCATTCTGGAGGCTTATGTGAAGTCGTGGGTATCAGGTGCGCTCGACAAAGCTGCTTCAAGAGGATCGTTGGCATTTACCCTGGTCGTGCACCATGTCTCTTGTTTCATTTTTGGAGACCATTCGAAAGATAGAATGCTACTACGTAACAAACTAGCAAAGTCATTGTTACGTGATTACTCGAGGACGCCGCTACACAAGGTAACACTATGGTCTGATATAGTAAGTAGTGTGTCATTCCCACATTGACTAGACTTAAAGAGTTGAAGCAGTATATATGTTGCAAATACAAACACCCTATAAACTTCGGTTTTAAGGTTGGATATGAGCCTCTTCACTTATCTATACGCTCACTATCCTCTAGATGATTTCAGAGCCCAACACTATTTACCAAAAAAAGAAAAGAAGCTGACATGTGACTTGGTTCGAATCGTTCGATACATAAGTTAGTGTAGTATATAAGAATGAAAGACTTACAACCCATCATCAACTTAGGATTTTGTGTTGGGTATAAGTTTTCTTGCTTATATGCTCACTTATATACCGTAATTTTTAGACGGTCCGGTTAGAGAATGTTGTTTCTGTAGAAAAACTGCCGGTACATCGTGCATGTTTTCTTGTTTGTGCTTATGTAATGCATATACATGTTTGTGGAGAAATGCGTTGAATTCTACAGAAAAATTACGTTGTGTGCTAAACTGCAAAATGGTATTTTTGTGGGTGTTGTTTCTGATGTTTCTTGAATTGCAGGGATTCATGTTGGATCTTATACGCTACAAGAAGGTGTCTCCATCATCGGTTGATGCAGATAAGAGATTTATGGTTTTAACAGAAACGTGCCAAGGAAACACCAGCCTTCTCGCCCAAGTGGAAAAGCTTCGATCTGCTTTTATGAATCATCAGTGACTTATTATACATATTATATGTTTCTCCTGTTTTGTCCAAATGTGTATTGACAGAGACGGTCAACGATAAATTAGAGCGATCCAAATCGTGGTCCAAGTAAGTCTATGAAGAATTTACGTTTAATTTGTGGTCTTTCATCCCCACCAGTTATAATTTTTGTCTCAACCTTCTTGTTCTGGTTACTATATATAGAAAATATAAATATTCGAAACATAGTGATATAAGATGACAGAGAATATATAAGTGTGGGCGAAGGTAGGTTTTTAGTACCGAATGTTTGGTTTTGTATATTTTTAGTATCAAACGTTTGAAAAAATGTGGTTTTTGGTACATTCGTTAGTTGACCGTTAATTTTTCCGTTAAATGACATGTGCAAGTCACGTGACCGACCCTAAACTTTCGATTTTATTCAATTTAGCCCTCAAATATATTCCTAACTTTTAATTTGTTTAATTTAGTCCCAAAACTTCAAAATCAATTCCAATTTAACCATTGAACCCAATTGACTTAGCCGGGCCTAGCCCAATTTGGGTCGAATTTGGGCTAGGTCCCAATTGACCTAGCCTAGGGCTAGGTCCGACCTTGGGTAGGTTTGGCTGGGTCCAGCGACCCCGAACCAATGTCGGACCTAGCCTAGGGCTAGGTCCGGCTAGGTCAATTGGGTTCAATAGTTAAATTGGAATTGATTTTGAAGTTTTGTGACTAAATTAAACAAATTAAAAGTTAGGAATATATTTGAGGGACTAAATTGAATAAAATCGAAAGTTTAGGGTCGGTCACGTGACTTGCACATGTCATTTAACGGAAAAATTAACGGCTAACTAACGGATGTACCAAAAAACATATTTTTTCAAACGTTTGGTACCAAAAGTATACAAAACCAAACATCCGGTACTAAAAGCCATATCCGGCCAAACATGTGGTATGAAAAGTACCTTTAACCCTAAAATGAAATACTACCGAGCACAATTAATTAATTGTTAAGAACATAAAAACAGTCCAAATTTAGTCTATTTGGACTGTTAATCGTTGTTCTCAATTTTTAATATTTACAAAAAATTTAAAACATTTAAAAGTATATTTTTTTTAACTACATTTTGTATTTGCATCATAATACTAATAATATTAATTTTCATATAGGGTTCACTTTTAGAGTAATATAAAAGTAAAAAAAAAATTGTGAAATATAATAGAGAGACCCAGAAATTATGGAACTATATAAAAATGTGATGCGTTTGTAATTTTATTTAAGAGTTTATTATATACAAAAGAGTAAGTATACCTAACATTTTGATAATAAAAAAGTGTGTACCTAATATGGCGTTGTTTTTCAGTTTGAAGATTAACAGGTAAGAAATACGAACATGTAATAGTAATATAGTCTAGCGATTTACTTATTTACCCCTTAAGGTGTAGCGATTTACCGAGTGAGAATTATTGTTGATGTAAAAAAACAAAATAGAAAATATTATACGGAGCTAAATATATAAATAAGAAAGTTCATCTTCTTCCCCTTCATTCCTCCACGGACCTCAGTTCAGTCACACTCTGTTTCTTGCGTCCTTAGCTCAGCTCAGTCACCGCGGGATCGGATCGTACGTTTATTTCATCTATTTATTTAATATCTTATCACCACATTTGTCCTCTCCGGCATTGCATTGCTTTGCTATGAGCCTATGACAGTTGGGATGGGAATTTCCTCTCTTCATTTTTGTTCCGCTTAATTTCGATTTTATATCTAATATGGGAGATGGGTGATTTCTTCTCTTCGACGCCCGATCACAGAGAAGATGGAAGGACGGAGCGAGAGCGACAACCGCGCCACTGCCGCCGCCGGAGTCACCACCCGCGTCCTCTTCTGCGGTCCTGATTACTTCCCAGCTTCTCAAAACTACACCAGAGACTACTTATCCGATTACCCATTTATCCAGGTTCTGATTCGAGTTTTTTTCATTTTGCTGCTCTTATTCTTCATCTTCTTAAAGTCAACGCCATTAAAATCGTGACTACGGAACCGAATTGATCCAGCTGTGTTATTCTCGGCCTATCGCCATGGTTTAACAAATTGAATGCTTTTGTTTCTGTTAAGAAATGGACTTGGCTCCAACTCAAACCCTAAAGCTAGCAAACATTGTTCACTATACTGGACGTACTATCTGCGGTGCAGCTCACCTGCTTAGTTATTTCTGCCGTTACTATTGCAGGTCGATGCGGTGGCTCATGATGAAGTTGCTAATGTCATACAAAACTATGATATTTGTGTTGTGAAGATGATGCGTCTTACTGCAGATATTGTATCTCGGGCTAAACAGCTTAAGCTTATAGTCCAATATGGTGTCGGCCTGGAAGGTCTCAGTTATAGTTCTTGTTCATATTTGTTCTTGATTATACAACTTTTTACATTAAGTCTGAATCTGCCTAGAATTTTGCAATCCATTTAGGTGTTGATATTGATGCTGCCACTAAAGCTGGGATTAAAGTTGCTAGAATTCCTGGTGATGCGACCGGGAATGCCACGTCATGTGCTGAGATGGCAATTTATCTGATATTGGGTTTACTAAGGAAGCAGGTTGGTTTTACTTTATCTGGTGACTGAAATTAACTGAATATGTGATGCTTATTGTCAGCTCATTTATGATTTGCCCTCATATGAATTAGTATGTCCATTGCTTCTTGCTAATTGGTAAGCATGAAGTTCAGAATTGGTGAGAGTTTGTAGTTTGTGTTTACATCTATTATGGAAATTTGCAGAATGAGTTGCCGGTAGCTGTGAAGCAAAGAAAACTTGGGGAGCCGGTCGGTGATACATTGTTCGGAAAAACTGTAAGCTTATGCTTTATATAGTCTTAGAATGTCTTTACTCATCTGCAGATGTCAACTTACATAATACATTGATACTCTCTGATTCATAAAGACACCGAATCATTCTGTTATTGTATAGGTGTTCATATTGGGGTTCGGAAACATAGGAATCGACTTAGCAAAGCGCTTGAGACCTTTTGATGTGAAGATCCTAGCTACAAAGCGTAGCTGGTCCTCAGCTTCTGGACTTCCTGTTCAAAATGGCACCTGTGATTCCTTAGTCGACGAGAGGGGTGGTCATGGAGATATTTTTGAATTTGCAAGCAAGTCGGACATTGTTGTCTGTTGTCTTGCTCAAAACAAGGAGACAGTAAGAGACTTACTTTTGCATATACTTTGAGTTCTCTGCAAAACCTGCTGCTCATTATCCAACATGGCATTTGACAGGTTGGTGTTGTGAACGACTCTTTTATATCGTCAATGAAAAAGGTGTGTATGGCTACTTGGTTATCACCGTTAGGCACAATAGCATTTTTTGCTGCACTGACTTAAATCCCCAACATTTTTTATTGGTTCGTTTCACGGTTATGATATAATTTGGGCATTAATACTACTGCCAATAGAGCTTGTTCTTCTGAATAATGTGGCAGAATCTCATTTGTTGATCAAGCGGATCTTAGTTAGGTTCATTTAAAGCCAAATGAGGAGGATGCATAAAACTAACTAAGAAAGCATTGACTCAAAAGTAGTGGTTTACCAGGGTGCACTTCTGGTAAATGTGGCTCGAGGAGGTCTACTGGACTATGAAGCAGTGATGCACCACCTTGAGTCAGGCCATCTTGGAGGGTTAGGCACGGATGTGGCTTGGACAGAGCCGTTTGACCCGAATGACCCGATTTTGAAGTTGAAGAATGTCGTGCTCACTCCTCACGTTGCTGGGGTCACAGAATATTCCTACAGATCGATGGCTAAGGTCTGCAACTCTATTCTTATTCGGTTTTCAGTCGTTTCATGTCTAAGTCGATGTATAACTAAACGTTGTTGGATGCAGATCGTTGGTGATGTAGCTCTTCAACTACACTCAGGGACTCCTTTGACAGGGATAGAAATCGTCAACTGATTCCTGCAGACTGGATGGATTTAGCACTCATAAGCCGGTGCATTTGAATCATACTTGCTGTAGAAGTTGAAAGAATTGATACCAATAATTGTCTGAGACTCGGCGATTTAGATGAATGAAATGCTTCATAATTGATTCATGCAGAATTTGAAATTGTAGCATTTCTGGATTGAGGAGCCCCCTGATCCTGCACCTGTCACATTAGGTCAGAAAAAAGGTGAAAAACCTGATCCGTTTGGTTTGATATTCCATCTAAACCGGAAATGGCGCCAACTTAGTCACCCGCCAATTTATTTATTTAGCACTAACCAAGTTCAAAATTGAAATTTTTTCAAAGAATTACAACTTCTTCTTTTCTCCCTCCATTTTCCCCTTCTATATATTCCTTCCACAAACTCCATCACCTCTTCAACCAAAAAACCCTAGGCCTCTCTCTGCAACCATCCTCATTTTCCAAGCTCCAAAAATGCCTTCCATCCCCGACGAGCCTCTGTTGGCTGAGAATCCTGACCGTTTCTGCATGTTCCCCATCCAGTACCCTCAAATTTGGGAGATGTACAAGAAGGCTGAGGCCTCCTTCTGGACGGCGGAGGAGGTGGATCTGTCCCAGGACACTCGTCACTGGGAAGGCCTGACTGATGGGGAGAAGCACTTCATCACTCACGTCCTCGCCTTCTTTGCTGCCTCTGACGGAATCGTCCTCGAGAATCTTGCCGGCCGCTTCATGAAGGAGATTCAAGTCTCCGAGGCGCGCGCCTTCTACGGATTCCAGATCGCCATCGAGAACATCCACTCCGAGATGTACAGTTTGTTACTGGAGACCTACATCAAGGACTCGGCAGAGAAGCAGCGTCTCTTCCGCGCAATCGACACTATCCCTTGCGTGAAGAAGAAGGCGGAGTGGGCGATGCGGTGGATTGACGGTTCGGAGACCTTCACCGAACGGCTGATTGCGTTTGCTTGCGTCGAAGGGATCTTCTTTTCCGGCAGCTTCTGCGCAATCTTCTGGCTGAAAAAGCGCGGTCTCATGCCTGGCCTCACCTTCTCCAACGAACTCATCTCCCGTGACGAAGGCCTCCATTGCGACTTCGCCTGCTTGCTCTACAAGCTCCTCCGGCCGACCTCACGGCTGAGCGAGGCCCGCGTGCAGGAGATTGTACGCGATGCCGTGGAGATTGAGCGGGAGTTTGTGTGCGACGCGCTTCCGTGCGCGCTTGTGGGGATGAACGGAGATCTGATGAGCAGGTACATAGAGTTCGTGGCGGATCGGTTACTGGGTGAGCTTGGGTGCGGTAAGGTGTTCGGTGCACAGAACCCCTTTGATTGGATGGAGCTAATTTCACTGCAGGGGAAGACCAATTTCTTCGAGAAGAGGGTGGGAGAGTACCAGAAGGCCTCTGTTATGTCTAGCGTTAACGGTGACGGCGACAATCATGTGTTTAAGCTAGATGAGGACTTTTAATCTCCCTCCCCAGTAAAACATTAATTTGGCTCTGGTATGGTTTTTAGGTTCAATAATTATAGCAACAGAATGTTCATTGTGTTCTTAGCTTTATATTAGTATCGTATGTTATTATATGGTTTTATTTAGGGTTAAAGGTACTATACCACATGTTTGACCGAATGTGGCTTTTAGTACTGAATGTTTAGTGTTGTATATTTTTGGTGCCAAACGTTTGAAAAAATGTGGTTTTTGGTACATCCGTTAGTTGGCCGTTAGTTTTGGCCGTTAAATGACATGTGCAAGTCACATGATCGACTCTAAATTTTTAATTTTGTTCAGTTTAGTCCCTCAAATATATTCCTAATTGTCATAACATTTCAAAATCGGACCCAATTAAAGCAATCGAATTCAATTGGCATTGCCCCATTTGGGTCAAATTTACCCAATTGGAGATATGTCCCAATTTGGTTCGATTTTGAAGTTTTAGGACTAAATTAAACAAAATAAAAGTTATGAATATATCTGAGGGACTAAATTAAAAAAAATTAAAAGTTTAGAGTCGATCACGTGACTTGCACATGTCATTTAACGACCAAAACTAACGGTCAACCAATGGATGTACCAAAAGCCACATTTTTTTTCAAACGTTTGGTATTAAAAGTATACAAAACTAAACATCCAGTACTAAAAGCCACATTCGGTCAAACATGTGGTATCAAAAGTACCTTTTAACCCTTTTATTTATGAAATGAATGTATATTTTCTATTTGTATAAGTGATTCTGGATCATCTTACTTACTAGAATTTTAGAATTGTAAGATAGGAATGAATCATATATATTCAGAAAGAGACCGACTACAATGCTACTTCTTTTTAAGTTTGCACAGATGTGTCACAAATAACTTCTTCTTCTTCACAATCGACCTTGCATCATCATTCAATATCTCGATTTCAAATATGCAAGTTTGCTAAGATGATTCTTTGCAATTTGAACTCATTTATCCCTCCCTTTCTAACCAAACGGATTTCCTCCGACCGAAGGAGGACGATACGCAGTAGATGGCGCAGAGTATCTAATTGCTTGGTTCGGGTTCACAGAACCTAAAGTAATTCTCAACATCAGCAACTTTGAAGCAAATCCGATTCGATAATAAAATGAAATATGAGATTTACCAGGAGAGAAGGATGGCATATGAGACGTTGATTGATGCTGAATTGCTGCAACGTATGGTGGAATCAACGGCGGTCGTAGCCCCAACGGCCGAGCACCGACACCTGGAGGAGGAGCTGACATGTTGAAGAACCCTCCTTGAACAGAAGGGTACTACATGCCACAACAGATTAATTAGTAAGCTTGCTTGCCTAGCCTGGTACTGTATACATATAAATAAATAAACTATCTTTATATCTATCGAGTTGATTCATATCGCATTCTCTAATATTTTTGTGGCAAAAAAATCGAGTTGAATATCGTCGTACAGGTTGCTCTTGAGGTGGTTGAGCTTGTTCGTCGAATGGATTTTTCGATCTTGTGGCGTTCGGATATGCTGCATATGGCTGAAAATATACATAAAATCACGAGATTGTCATGTTTTGCTGCCATTTTAAACTTAAGAACCAGTATGAAAGTTGTGTTTGTGGCAAATAAAAAAAAAAGTTTAGACTTAGCGCTAATTAATTATTATCATAAAAGTTTGAGTTAGTTTGTGAAAGTGTACTCCAATATATTCAAACATGATTTGATTTTACATGATGTGGTATAGATTTGAATCTATGCCATTTAAGGTAAAGTAGTTTAATAAATGTTTTAAGTGATAGTCTTAAAAGTGTTTCAAGTTTCAACCGACATAATAAAAGTGTTTTAGCATACACGTAGTTCAGATTTTTAAAGAATTCGAAAATTCTGAACATCATATTATACACGGGTTAACAGGTCTTTTGGTCCATGATATTTGACAACTTTTGGGTTTTGTTCAATGACGTTTTTTTTTTACCTAGTTTTGGTACCATATGTTTGCAGATTTTTTCTAATTTTGGTCTAACCGTTACATTCCGTCCATTTTTTGACATGTACAAGTCACGTGATCCACCCTAAACTTTCAATTTTGTTCAATTTAGTCCCTCTAATACTTTCCTAACCTTTTTTTGGTTCAATTTAGTCCCGAAGTTTCAAAAATTCAATTGGACCTATTGTCCAATTGGGGTCAATTTTGAAACTTCGGGACTAAATTGAACAAAAAAAAAGGTTAAGAAAGTATTAGAGGAACTAAATTTAAAGTTTAGAGTGGATCATGTGACTTGAACATGTCAAAAAATGGACGGAATGTAACGGTTAGACCAAAACTAGAAAAAATATGCAAACATATGGTACCAAAACTAGGTAAAAAAAAACATCATTGACCAAAACCCAAAAGTTGTCAAACATCATGGACCAAAAGACTTGTTAGCCCTATTATACACCATACCACTGGGTTGGCAGAGTACTGCATTTGGTTGCTGTAGCCATAACCGTAGCCATAACCATAGCTGGGAGGTGGAGTAGCATTCCAACCACGAACCGGTGTCGGTCCCGGTCCATAAAGCGCAGTAAAAAGGTCCTGCATTATTAAGTAGAGTACAATTAGACCTGAAGTAACGGTTCTTCTACAGCAACAACAAAAAAGTGAAGAACAGATGGATCAACATAGAATGTACTAACTGCTGGAAGTTCTTTTCTTGCACTAGAATCTGTCACTGCTGCCTTATTTCGCGTATCTTCTACGCGAATCATCCCTTGATCGGTTTTAACGGCATTCGTGGGCAGAGCAGCCGAGGAAGGAACATGTTCATTAGTATCGACCGACGAGGTTGGCGGTCGTATAGTTTGCTCTACCAAAGACGTATCTTGATGTTGTTGTATCTCCTTATTATCGAAAATGTTGATAGATTCAATTCCACTACTTTGAATCGGCGCAGCTTCTAAACTCAACTGTTGAATCGGAACATCCAAACTCTCTGACAAATCTGAATTTCCAGTACTTTCTTTCGGTTCAACCATTTGATCGGTGCCATTATGAAAGTTACTAGTCGGGACAGGAACCAGTGCTAATGCTAGTTCCGGCTCCGGTTCTGGTTTTGGTTCGGGTTCCACTACTAGTGGTGCTGGAGGAGAAAGTTCAAATAGTAAAGCCTCGAGGGTGTTCATAGGTTTTTTCGGCGGCGGTGTCGTCTCCTTTGTGGAAGAATCAAATGAGGCCCATTTGCCGCCATCATTAGCCGAAGTTATCGGCTCCGGTCGAGTTTCAGGAGGCTTCAGTACATTGGTAGTACTACTAGTGATACAGCTTTTCGAGTCTATAGATTTTGCTTCTTTTGGCTTAGAATCGTTTTCTCTGGGTATCGGGTTTATGACAATCGGTTTTACTACCTTTGCATCGGTTGGAGCCGGAGTTCGTGTTGATGATTCATTCTGCATGTTTGTTAAAAACGAACCTTATTTAGACATAATAAGGTTGCTATTTGTGTAAAAATTCCACATTTTCATTCATACCTTTTGAGATTTCCCGGAGCAATGCTCTCTTGTTGAGTGAGTAACCTCTAAGTGATTTGCTTTATCCGCTTTGTTCTGAACATCGACGGACATGCCGCCTAATTTGAATTCCGCACTCATTAGTCTCGGGATTCGTTTTCCTTTTTTGGTATCATCGTCACGAACACGATCATCGACAACCTCGAATCGAGCAGAGCTCCTTCGAAGAGCTCCGGACCTCGACTTGTCAATAGAATAATATCCTGGACTTTTGCCTTCTTCGTAGCAGAGTCTTAGAATACCACCTTCATCACTTGCTGCTCGAAAAATCGAACTTCCTCCACCTCTGTATTTATCATATCGATCACCCATGTCCTCCTTACCACTCTGTAAACACACATTAAAAGAGCACTTGATAACGATGATCCTAGTTCTTTCTACTACGTCATGTTCAAATGCGATCCTATGAATTCAAACTTAACAACCAGCACAAGTTGAGATTGATAACCCAGTTTTTGTTGTCAGATCACTTAACTAATTGACATACAATCTTGTGATCATAGGTGAAAAATGGTTTAGTCTTTGGGTTAAAGATCATTTTGGTACCACATGTTTGCAAAAATTACACCGTTCATACCACTAGTATTTTTTCGTACCGAATTGGTACCATATGTTTCCAAACCTTACTGTTTTGGTACCTCCGTTAGGGTTCTGTCAAAAACAGCCGCTAAATGGCATGTGCCATGCACGTGACCAGCCCAAAACTTTCAATTTTGTTACAATTTAGTCCATCTAATACATCCCTAACTTTTATTTTGTTCAATTTAGTCCTAAAACTTCAAAACCAAACCATTTTCCCAAATTGACCTAGCCGGACTTAGCCTAGGGCTAGGTCCGACCCTGGGTCATGGTCGTCGGACCCAGGCGACCCCGACCTAGGGTCGGACCTAGCCCTAGGCTAGGTCCGGCTAGGTCAATTGGGACCTAGCCCCAATTGAGTTAAATTGGGGTTAGGTCCAATTGACCAAGCCGGACCTAGCTTAGGGCTAGGTCCGACCCTGGGTCAGGTCCCCTGGGTCCGGTGACCCCGACCCAGGGTCGGACCTAGCCCATGGCTAGGTCCGGCTAGGTCAATTTGGGGAAATAGTTTGATTTTGAAGTTTTAGGACTAAATTGAACAAAATAAAAGTTAGGGATGTATTAGATGGACTAATTGTAACAAATTGAAAGTTTTGGGCTGGTCACGTGCATGGCACATGCCATTTAACGGCCGTTTTTTACGGAACCCTAACGGAGGTACCAAAACAGTAAGGTTTGGAAACATATGGTACCAATTCGGTACGAAAAAATACTAGTGGTATGAACAGTGTAATTTTTGCAAATATGTGGTACCAAAAAGACCTTTAACCCTTAGTCTTTTTATGCTTCAATATTTCACAATTAGGTCCTAAAAGCTTGTAACATGACACCGGAGAATTATAGCTTACCGATATTGGATTCTCAGTAAACCTTTCGCCACTGAACTTCCGATCGACGTAAATATGCTTGATAAAAGTCCGAAGCTTGTAAATATCTCTAGACACAAAAAATAAAATAAATGCATAGATCGAAAATACGATTTAGGATCATGAGAAGAAGTATCGAAGATAATAGAGAGCAGAACAAAGTTGGTAACGACCTGCCATCGGGTTTCGAATGGTGCTGCGGATCCCACGTCTTGAAATATATCCGACTCACGCGCTACGCAGAACATGTAAAACCAGCATTTAGAAAGAAACAAGACATATGCGAACGAAAATAAATTAAGGAACTTCAAAATCTGTCGAGACAAAACCTCGTTCCCTGCGGCTAGAAGAGCATTAGCTTCTTGGAGGGTGAATTTAGCCATCGATATCGACTTCACGCGGTGCGTAAATTCACGACTGCACGAAAAAATGTTTTAGAGGATGCGTTTTTATTAGTTTTTGCAGATTTTCGGGATTAACTTACTGGATTCCACTGCAGTTTGTGCATATGAATGTCCAGAAGGTGGTGCAAACATATTGTGGACCCTGCAAATATATAGATTTAGAAAAAAAAATGAAATGCTTCATACGACCGTTCATGGAATTCGATAAGAAATTAGAAGAAACCGAACCAAGCTGTTGCAGTTTATGCATCTTCGGTTCTCGGGAAGTTTCAGAAGTCCGCGAATCATCTTCTCGATCTTCTCATCTTCCTTCTTGTTATTCGGCATTGTTATCACAATCTTCCTTCTTCAGAATTCTAAGAGATCAAATACATTGTTACATAGCTACATTCTTGGTATGGAGGAATTTTTTATTTTCCTGGGAGTTTCTGTTCTTGAATGTATTAATCTTCAAAGTTTCTAATCTTAAAAGTCTCAACTTTTAAAAATAATTTAATGGATTATTGGAAGCGTACCCTTTCTGGAAATGGAAACCATTAGCAATGGAGAATCCAGAATTTGTTATGTTTTTCCTGAGCAGCCAAGCGTGAGAAGCGGAGTTGAAAGAGGGAGATGAGAAGATAAACAAAGGTTTGGTGAAACAAGGAATGCCTAGTTTCTGATGAGGAGGCTAAATTGTGCCTAAAAATGGTAAACACAATTAAAATCTGAAATTTCCTTACATTACAGTTTGTCAGTTATTTTCTAAGAGAAATTTGTCATCCCTCAGTTTTTTAATTGTTGATGATCGATGATACATCATAGTTTATGTGTTAGGGCATACGCGTATGTATTATGTTTTTTTTATTATTATAATTTTATATAGAATTTTTAAAGGAAAGTTAATTTATTTTGTACAATGTCACATCATCATAATTAAAAAAAAAATCAATGTTAATCTTTTACATGTATAATGCTAATAATTTCTTTTAATGGTTATAGAAAATTTAATAATAAAATAGGTTTAATAAATAGAGTTAAAAAATGGAGATGAAGTATTATTTAAGTAAATTTTAATTTTAAGTATAACTTAAAATATATATAAATATCATGTATAGCAACTTTAATGAATATAAAATAATAGTGAATACCCTAGCCCTTTCAGCCAAATAAAATAAAATAATAGTGAATGCTCTTATTTTCAAATTTTGTACATTCCCAAAGCATATTATATTCTCTTCTTTTTTTTAAGAGCTTAAGCATTGAGATTGAGTTAATGATCAAATTGCAAGTTGAACTTTGGATATACACAAAAATTTCTAACTCATGTTTTTTTTTGAACAGTTTATTGGTTCAATTTTCACCTTAGATTGATAAGTTCTAGTTATGTTAATTTTATGTATATAATCTAAATAGAATTAGTTTGTATGTGAATAAAGATAATTCAGAAAAAATAATTATTTCCATCTACATAATTATTATTCATTTATAAAAAAAACATAATTATTATTCATAAGGATTTATGTAATCGAAATTACAAAATTTTATCTAATATATGAGAACCATTCATTCATATAATAATAACTATTACTTGGACAGTTGTAGCCCAAAAAAAAGAAAAAACTATTACTTGACAGTGTATATGGACCAAACAAAAAAGTTTCAGGTGCAAGTTCATCTAATACTATATTTGGGGGGTTTATCATGCAATTTTCCTGCAGAATCAGATTTAATTTTTTTATGAAAAGGAAAAGGAAAAGGAAAAACAAAATCGTCCAAACTATTGTCATTTTGCTTTTCCTCCTCCGTCAATTACCCTCCCCATCCAACTCCGATCTCCAGATCTAGGGTTTCAGATCCATTACTCTTCAATTCGAATCAGATTTGCTAGGGTCTCAGGAGCTAACAGATTTTTTGAATCTGCGAAAATGCATGTTAAGACAGCGCAGTTGTCGTTTCGCGATCGGACGCATGAGTTCCAGAGTATAGCTGAGAGGCTAAAGAAGTCGTTCTCCTCTGGCTCAGGACCAAATGGGCCTAGCAGCAGCAGCAGCACTTCAAAGACAGAGGAGCAGCGATCTGCTTCTGCGATGCAGTCGGAGTTCAATCGCAGAGCATCGAAGATTGGTTTCGGGATTCATCAGACTTCGCAGAAGCTCTCCAAGTTAGCGAAATGTGAGAAATTGGATTTGACGTTTTATTATGATAATTGTCATGATAAGTAAGTTTTGGTAATATTAGAATTGTTGTGATGAAATTGCTTGCTTTTAGATTCCTGATGCTGCTTCAGTATAGATTACTTTAGGATGCTTTTCATTAGACTTAGAGATTTCACCATTCAACTTCTTAATTCTGAAAAATTGCATATTTGAATCATGACTGCACCATCATTCCGTGTTCCTATGAATAGGTTAAACGTTTTGATGCTAGATTCCGACGGTGGATATATGCTGCTTATCGGTTTGTGGTCAGTAGCACCCAATATCTTATGCATTTGAAATGAATATATATTGTCAGAGTCCCTTTTCATTTGTTATGCGTACCAAGATAAGAGTTGAATGTTTCTTCATAATGTTTATATTAGAGTTCTTGGATGTTTAGAGTTTGTTTGGTTCTACAGTGGCAAAGAGGACTTCCGTTTTCGATGATCCCACAATGGAAATTCAGGAGCTCACGGCTGTTATCAAACAGGATATCACTGCTCTGAATTCTGCTGTTGTAGATCTTCAGCTTGTTTGCAATTCTCGAAACGAGGGTGGTATCTCTAGTGATACGACTAGTCACTCTACAACTGTTGTGGATGACCTGAAAAATCGCTTGATGAGTGCCACAAAGGAGTTCAAAGAAGTTTTGACAATGCGAACTGAGGTGGTTTTATGCCTTAATATTGTTCTTTTATATTAACGCTGTAATCATTACAGATCATTTTCTCATTGTGATGGTTCTTTTTTTGTTTTACATAGAATTTGAAAGTCCATGAGAACCGAAGACAATTATTCTCTTCCACTGCAACAAAGGAAGCTACAAATCCTTTTGTTCGTCAGCGTCCCCTTGCAGCTAAGTCATCTGCTGGTGCCTCAGCGTCGTCTCCTCCTCCATGGGCTAGTCAACCATCCTCATCATCCCAGCAGTTCTCTAGGTAAAGTTACTATGATTGCATGGTCTGTTTCCTTGACAAAAAAGTTCTCGATTCATTAGTTGACTGTTATCAGGTTAAAAAAAAAAAAAACTTGTTCATTGATGAAAGTATATTGCTTTCACATGAGGGATTAAACCTGATACTAGCTAAATACATTACAGACATTATCTCTAAAACCATACCAGGAAGTACTGGACAGTATAAGCATTTCTATTCATAATTTCATATAGGCCTGGTAAATTTGTATAGACTACTGGAAGTTCTGATCGATCATATATATTCATTGCAAACTCTTTTGTGACATCCTGTTTGCCTTCTATACTGAACCTTTATATTTAATTCTTATACAAGAAAACCTGGTGATGTGGAGAGTCAACCCTTACTGCAGCAGCAGCAGCAAATGGTTCCATTGCAAGACAGTTACATGCAGAGCAGAGCTGAAGCTCTTCAAAACGTTGAATCCACTATTCATGAGTTGGGCAGTATTTTCAACCAGCTGGCAACCCTTGTTTCTCAGCAAGGAGAGGTTGCCATCAGGTACTTGTACATCTTCAGAAATCATTCGAATGTTCTTTTTATATTTCATCATCCATAGCTTTTGCTGTGCGCTTATTGTCTAGATCTTGAGTATGATTAAGCCATGTTCAAACTTTTTGTTACTAAATCTGTTCCAAAAGCAAGTTTCTAGAACCAAAAGAGAAATGTCAAAATCTACTCTACTACTTTACATATTTCATGTAGACTTTTAAATTTGATCTGTTAAAATTGGGCATTGATTTTGAAGTGCATAGGAGTACCCTTCCCTTCCTCGTTTATATAATCCCTATGATTTAGTGGGAATGTGGGATGTCTATTCCAATTATTCTACTATTTTTTAATTATTTTTTTCTGGGTTTTCTTTATGATTAGAAGTAGTACAAGAACCCAAATCAGCTTAGGAACTCTTATAAGCAACCCATTTGTTGAACAATGAATGAGATGATGTCGTAAATAGATAGACGTGAAGTGGCAAACGAGGAAAGGGAACCAGCAATAAATTATATACATGAATTTGCTGTTGTTATCCTGTTGAATCTTAAGGATGCTTATAAGCTAAATGATGGGTTGATACACTTCTTATAGGATCGATGAAAACATGGAAGACACATTGACAAATGTGGAGGGTGCTCAAGGAGCCTTGCTGAAGTACTTGAACAGCATATCGTCGAATCGGTGGCTGATGATAAAGATATTCTTTGTATTGATCTTTTTCCTCATGGTCTTCCTATTCTTCGTGGCGTAGACCGTTCTCAAATCAAAGGTCCAAGAGAGACACCCCAGGTTCGTACCAAGTGGCCGTAAAGTTTGCATGTCTGTCGCCGGAGTCTCTCTTTTTCTTTCACTGGAGCTGCTGTGTACGTATTGGTTTACGAATTTTCCGTAAGATGAGGAAACGCAGGTTCATACAGGTTGCCGTATACTACACCCATAATGTACTTTTATTCTATTATCGTCTATCCATTTGTTCCGCATAGTATTGAAATGAATCTTATGAAATGTTGTTAATATGACTTGTAGTTTTGCTCAAGAGATGGTAAAAAATTAATAATGTTCGAAAATGATGTGGTTATCATTATTCTGTTACTTCGAAGTTATCTCTTACCAATGTTCTGCTCACATTTAAGGAAATTTAATGCACGTAAAGATAAGCGAGAATACAGGAAGCCGTAAGGCAGATAAATCTCTTTTATGATATGTATATATATATATATATATATATAGTTTTAATTTGGCATGTCATTTCTGTTGTATCTCGAGAATTATTACATACATACTACCACTCACTAATTAATACACACTAAGTGTGGAATTTTGTGGGACATTTACAAAAAAAAAAAAAAATAGAAAAAAGAGGAATTTTGATGAAGAGTATGAAGAAGAAATACTATAGAAAGAATATTTTGGACATTTGATCTTAGTGTATTATATTTGCAAGTATATGTAACTGAAACATATCTGTTTGAACTAAATTGTTACATTGACAACGTAAACAACCAAACTATGTATTGGTTCAAAATCCAAACTAATACAATACTATTGTTCCACTTAGGTAAACAGAACTTTCTCAATTGTCATCATTGAGTGATGTTGTCAATAACAATGAACGATTGAGTGGACACCCATATATATAGGAGGAGTAAAGTGGACAAAAGTCCACTTTACCCACCACCACATATTCGGCTGGCCACATGTATAGGGAGGTCCAATTTTGGGCCTCTCATGTCAATTGAGATTTGGGTCTGGCCCAATGTCCTAATGTGACATTTACCCAATTGTCTCAGGTAACCTATACATTTAATGGGCTTCCATTTACGGCGCCCATCACCATATGCTTACAGGCGCGTGGCAGCGCGTATGGTGACGCGTGGGTGGCACGTGATGGTGATGGTAGCGTGTGAGTGTAGCGTGGCAGGCGCGTGTTAGGGTGTGAGCGAGTGAAAGGCGGACGATTACGCGTCGATGCGCGTGGAAGCGCGTGTGGTGGAGCGTGGGGGTGGCGCGTGGCGGAGCTTGGCGGCGCGTGAGGAGGTGTGCGGAAGCGAGTGATGGCGGGAGGAGGCGTGTAGTGAGATCGTGACCAGTGCGTATGGGGTGTGTCTGTAAGGGCGGAGGGGGTGAATGTACGTGGGGTGGGTGGAAAGGCCCGACTGGAGTTTGGCGAGGGTGCATGCGTTGCTTGTTGTGGTGGTTGAGGGGGTATCAGAGGTTCTTGTGCGGGCTCGGGGGAGGTGGTGGTGTGATCACTTCCGATGGGTAGTCTCGAAGGCGTGTCTGTGTCGATGTTGGGGCGATGCGGAGGAAGAGGGGGTAGCAGGCTCCTCAGTTTGAGGAGACGACGGCAGAAGGTGGGATAAAAACTATAATGTTTATTTAATTAGTTAAAGTATATATATAAAAATAGTCATTTTTGTTGTTTTAACCAATTGAGTTTAAGGTCACGTTCGTCTAATCTCCCCAAAACAAAAAAGCAATTAGAAAAATACCCCATACTATTTAATGAGTTTACCCTTATTCCGAAATTGGATTTCCAGTACAAATTATGCCAAAATGGTATGATTTGATTTATTTTTTTCATTTTCATATTCATTTTTTTTCTTCAATTTTTTGGTTTTATTTAATTAGTTTATGTAGTTTTATGATTTTTTTTCTTCTAAAATCCTATTAGGTTGAGTGAACAGTTTAGCCGAATAACTTCAAACAATTTAGTCGTTTGTGAAAGATTTATTTGTGATGAACCTATAATAATATAAACATATTTGTAAGAAAATGTTGGAAATCCATTGAAATACAACATTCAAAAATTTTATAAGGAAGTAATCCTAGGAATTTATAATAGTTTTTATAAGATCTATAATAAATTGGCTTGAAAGTTGAAACATAACAAATTTTTTTTTTTAAAAAAAATTATAATTTCCGAAGTAAGATAAACTCATAAAAAAAATACGGGACATTTTTTCAATTGATTTTTGTTTTGGGGGTGCAATTAGACAAATTTTCTTATTTGTTATATATAAATTATAACAGTTGTTTATTTGTAATGTCCTTACTTTGACCTTTACGTGATTCACGTGGTCCAGCTCGACATGGATTATATTATATTATATATATCCTAGTATCGTATTGAATATAAATAAAATTATAAATTCAAGTCGATAGAGGTCTCTGCTTATATATATATATATATATATATATATATATATATATATATATACTTCAACTATAATAACTAATTATTATCATATTAAGAAGGGAATTAAAAGAAGGAGAGATGGGTGAAATTAGAAGAGGCATGCAGTCCAAAGAAGAGAGGGAGGAGGCCATAGCTACGGTGGAGTCGTGGAAGTGCGTTCTTGGGTTCACTAAAATGGCAGCCGTGAGGTGCGCCATCGAGCTCGGCATTGCTGACGTCATTGATACTCACGGAGGTGCCGCCACTCTCTCTCAACTCTCCGCTGCCATCGGCTGCACCGACGACCCTAACCCGCTTCGTCGCGTGATGAGGTTTCTCGTCCACCACAAAATATTCATAATGACGTCCAACCATGCCACAGCGCCACCGACGACCTACTTGCAGACGCCGCTCTCTCGTCGGTTACTCAAGGGAGGTGACCAGAAGAGCATGGCCGACCTCATTTTGCTGGAGAGCAGCTCTGTGATGCTGGCTCCATGGCTCACTATGAGCAAACAGGTAGTTGTCAAATTTACACACTAACCACTTGACTAATATATATATTCTTTAAATCTTAAGATTATAGATTATGATATTTATGGAACCGGTCCGAACTGAACATAATCAAAAAAAAAATCTGACTCGGGTTTTAGGCAGAAAAACTGGTTTGTTTGGAACTGGTTTTGGACCGATTCGGAATTGTTTTGTAAAAAATATAACTATATCGACTCAAAATAGATTTGGAATCGATCAAACCGTTTTTTTTTTTGAGATTTACACTACATTTAAAAAAAAAAAGTCCAAAACCAAGTCCGATTCAGTTTTGATCAGATTCAGAGCGTTTTGATCAGATCCAGAGCGTAATTGGTCAAAAACAGAACCGGTTCCACATAAGTGTATTAACAAATTTTTAGACTGGTTTAACCGTTTGTAGAACTGGACCAGTTCCAAAAGATCAGCCAGTATTTTTGCCCAACTCTAGTTATATAAGAGAATGTGTGGTTTGAAATATTATTTTCATTAAATTGGGGTTTTTAACATGACATAATGTGGAGATTTGAATAAACATGCTTTTATGCCATGCTAAATTTATTTACGAACCATTTAACTAATTGTCCTAAAACATTAACGTTATAAGTGCAAATATATATAGATTTTGTCAGGTGGGTCGGGTGCGCGGCCGTTCGAGCTGGCTCACGGTGGCTTGGACCTCTGGGGGTACACGGGTGCGAACCCTGGGCACAGTAAGCTCTTTGACGACGGGATGGCTTGCGATGCGAGGTTGGCGGTCAGAGCCATCGTGGATAGCTGTCCGGAAGTGTTTCAAGCGGTGGGGTCCGTAGTGGACGTCGGCGGAGGGAATGGGACTGCCATGGCCATGTTGGTGAAGTCCTTCCCGGAGATGAGAGCCATCAACTTCGATCTGCCGCACGTTGTCTCGGCCGCTCCGAAATGGGATGGGGTAGAACATGTCGGCGGAGACATGTTCGTTAGTGTTCCCAAGGCTAACGTTGCTTGCTTCATGGTACGTGCGCCGTCATGCGTGAATATTCTCTTTATATATAGGGTTAACAGGTCTTTTAGTCCATAATGTTTGACAACTTTTGGTTTTTGGTCCATGATGTTTTTTTTTTACCTAGTTTTGGTACCATATGTTTGCAGATTTTTTCTAGTTTTGGTCTAACCGTTACATTCCGTCCATTTTTGACATGTTCAAGTCACGTGATCCACTCTAAACTTTAAATTTAGTCCCTATAATACTTTCTTAACTTTTTTTGGTTCAATTTAGTCCCGAAGTTTCAAAATTGACCACAATTGGACAATAGGTCCAATTGAAATTTTGAAACTTCGGGACTAAATTGAACAAAAAAAAGGTTAGGAAAGTATTAGATGGACTAAATTGACCAAAATTGAAAGTTTAGGGTGGATCACGTGACTTGTACATGTCAAAAAATGGACGGAATGTAACGGTCGGACCAAAACTAGAAAAAATCCGCAAACATATGGTACCAAACTAGGGAAAAAAACATCATGGACCAAAACCAAAAAATGGTCAAACATTATGGACCAAAACACCCGTTAACCCTTATATATATATATTTCAGTTGAGACACCAATAAGTAATATAAATTGCAGAAGGTTCTGCATGATTGGACGGACATGCAATGCATTGAAATCCTGAAGAAATGCAGAGACGCGATTATTGGTGATGACAACAGTTCATCATCAATATCGGGGATTAGAAAGGTGGTGATAGTGGACTCAGTGGTGGACGAAGAAGATGACGAAGACAAGGAGCTGAGCTGGACAGAGGTGAAGTTGGGGATAGATATGGTGATGATAGCCCACACAAATGGTGGCATAGAGAGGACCCAATCCGAGTGGGCCCATGTCCTTCACCACGCTGGCTTCCTCACCTACACAATCAAGCCAACTTCCAGCTACCATTCCGTCATCGAAGCCTTCCCTTAATATATATATTATTATCTATCAAGTGGCAGCAATTATATTTATATATCTCTAATGTCGTACTGGTTAGCTTTTTGTCTATGTATGTATGTCTCTGTTATAGATGTTTTCCTTTTCACGACTGTGAAACCCTAGTTAATAAATATCTTACCGTGGGCGTGGTTAATTAAAAATGAAAATCGAAGCAGTGAATTACGGGCTTATATTTTGGCCCCAGAAGAAATGTCTTTAATTACATACGTTATTACCCTTTCCTTTCTTTATGCTATATAGCTTACTGAAAGAAATTTAATGCATATGAATTTTTTATTATTATCTTATTAATTAGTTAGTGTATAATAGTTAGAATCTCCCATAATTATCACTAAATTTAAGTACGTGAGTTATCCACATACATGATACGACTCGCCTTATAATAATTGGCACCGAATATAATTAATGTGTTCAATAATTGATAGCTCAATTGACATTATCCGGAAATTGACGAAAATTTAGATTGAGCCACACGATTTTTGTTATATATCACTTCGCTGGCCCTTTCATTTTCCCGACACAAAAACAAACGGCACCAAAAAAAAATCCTCGTACTTATCTATCCCTCGTCTAATGGTAATGGCTTCTAATGGTAATGGAGAATATGGTAATGGAGAATAGCAGTAGCTGCGGCAGCAATGTCTCCTATTCGTCCGCCCCATCTCTATCTCCATCTCCGGCTCAAAGCCGTCATAAGAAGATGAAATCAGAGGTCTACAATGAGGTTCTGCTGCGCTTGAAGGACTCCTGCGAAGATGCCATACAGCCTGGATTTGATGACGACCTCTGGTCTCATTTTAACTGCCTTCCTACGCGGTATAAGCATTTGAATGTTCGCGCGTTTTTTAATGAATGAAAGTACAGTTTTACCAAGTACTTCTCGGCCTTCAGTTATCTTCTTCGATGTGACTGTGTTTGTGATGTTCCGTGAGAACTGGTTTTCTCCGATCACGTAATCTTGATAGAGATTTGAGTGTTGGCGCGCTTTTTGATGGTTGAAACTCCAACTAAGGTTTAAACACCTAGTATTTGTCAACCTTCAATTATCTTATTCCCTGTTAACTGTTGTTTGTGGTGTTCTGAGAGAATTCTGGTTTTTCTCTGATCAAGTTGTTTGTAATTTCGCTACATCTTGTAAGGCTAACGAATCAGTCCATGACCTAGTACTTTTATCGATTTATTCTGTGCATAAGTTCATTTTGTACGAGGATCAAGTCGGGTTTGACCTGGTTGATTTGGATTCTCTACTGTGCAATTTGAAACTAGGGAGTAGAATAGCATCACATGATGATAGTGAAGAATTTGATTATGTTGATATGATAGCACAAATGCTTGTTTATTGGATTGGATTCACTGCAGGTATGCATTAGACGTGAATGTAGAGAGGGCTGAGGATGTTCTTATGCACAAAAGGCTACTACAGTTGGCTCATGATCCAGAAAATAGTCTCGTCATTGAAGTACGCCTTGTACAGGTCAGTTGATATAATTAGTATTCGATAATACATTGAGGAAACTCGGTCGCGCTATCTATTTATATTCCACAACATCCATGCATTTGTTGATTGCCTTTAGCATGGATCTCGCTAATGTTTGCAACCTAACTGGGTTTTCAAACGTTCAATGTTTATCTTCGTGGGTGATGGGATGTGCTACTAATTTATTCAAGGGTCAATAACCTGGGAGAGGTTTGAAGTTTGGCCCTTGTTAATTTGAGAGGTCTGAAGATTGAAATGGTGATAACTGAGGTCTGAAGTTTGGACTTTGTGATTTTTAGGTTTTCCGTCCAAATTTTCTGTCAAATTTAATAGAACCGTGTGAAATGTCAAAAATACCCTTTTGTAATATTTGAATTAATAAAAAGTTTAATTAATATAAAGATGAAATGACAAAAATACCCCTGTCCATAATTTAAACCTAACCCAACTCCGGCTGGCTGGAGTTGGGTGGTGGCCTTAAGGGCATTTTCGTCTTTTCATTCAATCATGTGATATGCAAGAAGGGTATTTTTGGAATTTTTTTTATTTCTGGTCACATGCAATGCACATGACCAACTTCCGTCAGTTTTAACGGAAAAAACTAACGGAGACCTCTATTATCTACAAGTCGAAACTTCAGACCTTTGTTATCACCATTTCAAACTTCAGACCTCTCAAATTCACAAGGGTCAAACTTCAGACTTCTCCAGGTTATTGACCTTTATTCAATCAATCATGCAATTTAATATTACCAGTTTCTGATCCAGGTTCCTCCATCGTCTGATGCACATTTTGACTCTATCGATTCCGGTTCTGTAGGAGAAAAGGATACTCTAAGTTCAGCAAATAATGCAAGCAGGAAAAGGTGTGTGCTTGTCCTTTTCTTTTCCCTGAGTTTTAGCTTTTCATGTGATTCTTAATGACGACGTGTAGCTGATTCTTCGTTCCAGCATACATCCACCACCTGCCTTTGGATCATCACCTAATCTGGAGGCTCTTGCTCTGGAACCATGCAAACCTCTTACTGCAGATGGGGATAGCTCCATTGATGCCAATGTAGAATATTCACGGTATTGCTATCTTATCGCCAGATGCTTTATGCGTTGCTTAGTTGGTGTTCATTAAACATTCCTTATTGTGCATAATGAATTTCATTGTGGTCGAAGTGGTCAAAGTTTTTTTAAGGTGAGTAACCAACATGTACTATATACATAGAACTCAATGACTATTTCAACCGATAACATTTACTAAAACATGATCATTCTTAAATTGGTATCATTTTAACTTTCCCCTTAGTTTTTTTTTTTTTTTTTTTTTCTCGTGATTTTGGTGGTCTTTTAAGTTGCATATTATTGAGCTACAAGTTTCATCGTATGAGTAATAAGAGTTCAGGTCTACTTCTCTTTTCCATCAGGATAATGCTCGTACCTGCAATTAGTCGGCACAAACCTCTTTCTTCACACATATTGTTTGGTACCTTAGTGTTTTATGTACTGGGTCTCTTTATGATATATGTATATCATGTGTTTTACTATTGCAAAAGAATTCCGGTGTTATCTGATGAGTTTTCTCATGAAATCTGTTGTGTGTGATATTTGGTTTAATGCAGGCCTATGCATGAAGTCACTTTTTCAACAGTTGATAAGCCAAAGCTTCTTAGTCAGGTAATTAAAAAACACAAATTGTAGGTTAAGACAGATTCCTAGCTATCTTCATGACCTGGTATTGTACTTTCTTCCAAGGGAGCGTCAAGGTTATTGTTGATTGTGAGGTAATTAACTGATTGCGGTTTCTGGCTATTGCATGGTTTTACAGTTGACATGCTTACTTTCTGAGGCTGGACTGAATATCAGAGAAGCACATGTCTTTTCTACCACAGATGGTTATTCACTAGACGTGTTCGTTGTTGATGGATGGCCATATGAGGTATTTATGGCGTCGCGTCGCGTCTCGTTTATTCTATTATTAAGAAAATTAACAGGTTCCATTTGTCAAGCACAATTCTATAAAGCACATGAACGATTCAGGAAACAGAGCGGCTTTCAGCGGTGCTGGAAAAGGAAGCGTTCAAGATTGAGGTACTCACATTACATAATCCTGGATCCTAATGCTGCTCATGTTCATGGAGTTGTTTAAGCATGTTCATTCACTTATAAATTTATATCACTTATTGATGGCAATGCAACGGTGCAAGTTTCTTCCTTGTGTTCATTTCGTGTGGCCAAGTAGACCTTTCTTGGTGCCATCGTCCAATCGGAGATTGATTTTTGCTCATTTTGACAATTTGTAGTTTTTATATTATGTTGTAACCTGAAGCAGATGAAAAATAACATTATATAATAGCGACTGACTATGAATAAAGCAGGAGCACCATAACACTGTAGTTAACTTTCCAAGTACACTCTTACATCCATGGCTACCTTTAAAATTACCTCTTAATTTCTAAGCTACGTCAACAAAATTCTTGATTTTTGGTTTATTTGCAGAAGCGTACTTCGCTGAGTTCTTCTCCTATGACATCTAATAGTAGTAGTGAGCACGAGCGAACAGCTAGCAACAGAGAAGTTGAGCATTTTTCGATTCCTAACGATGGAAGTGATGTCTGGGAAATAGATCTCAATCACTTGAAGTTTGGTATCAAGGTCGCATCTGGCTCATTTGGTGAATTGTAAGTCTGGTATAATTCGATAAGATCACAATTTTGGTACCTTATCACAATTTTTTGATTGTCATTTTAATGATTCAGGTTCAAAGGAACCTACTGTAGTCAGGATGTGGCTATTAAGGTTTTGAAATCAGAGCGTTTAAATTCCGATCTGCAAAAAGAGTTTGCCCAAGAAGTTTATATAATGAGGTCTGCAGATGTCCATTTGTGCTTGTGTTTATTGTTTCTAAAATTTCTTTGACGGGGCTGGAACAGATAGTTCTCACCTCGGTCGATCCTTTTGTGGAAATGCAGAAAAGTTCGCCACAAAAACGTTGTACAGTTTATCGGGGCTTGCACAAAGCCTCCCACCTTATGTATTGTAACAGGTACTACAGAGAATTGAGTCCAACTTATTTTACTTATCAGAGTACGCCTTTTGCGAATCTTCCTAAAGATACTTCTCTTCTCTTTGGCTCAGAATTTATGTCCGGTGGTAGTGTATACGACTATCTACACAAACAAAGAGGTGTTTTTAAGCTTCCTACATTGATCAAGATTGCAGTTGACGTCGCCAAGGGAATGAGCTATTTGCACCAGAATAATATAATTCACCGGGACCTAAAGGCTGCAAATATTTTGATGGATGAACACAATGTATGAACTTCTTCTCTGGTGCCCTTTCATGAAAGCAGTTAACAATGCATAGTTGAACTCCCTTGATAATTATTACTGGGTTAAAGGTACTTTTCATACCACATGTTTGACCGAATGCGGCTTTTAGTACTGGATGTTTAGTTTTGTATACTTTTGGTACCAAATGTTTGAAAAAATGTGGGTTTTGGTACATCCGTTAGTTGGCCGTTAGTTTTGGCCGTTAAATGACATGTGCAAGTCATGTGATCGACTCTAAACTTTTAATTTTGTTCAATTTAGTCCCTCAAATATATTCCTAACTTTTATTTTGTTTAACTTAGTCATAACACTTCAAAATCGGACCCAATTAAACCAATCGAATTCAATTGACATAGCCCCATTTGGGTCAAATTTACCCAATTGGGGATAGGTCCCAATTGGGTTCGATTTTGAAGCTTTAGGACTAAATTAAACAAAATAAAAGTTATGAATATATTTAAGGGACTAAATTGAACAAAATTAAAAGTTTAGAGTCGATCACGTGACTAGCACATGTCATTTAACGGCCAAAACTAACGGCCAACTAACGGATGTACCAAAAGCCACATTTTTTCAAACGTTTGGTACCAAAAGTATACAAAACTAAACATCTGGTACTAAAAGCCACATTCGGTCAAACATGTGGTATGAAAAGTACCTTTAACCCTTATTACTGCTATTACTTCGTAGATTGCTAAGGTGGCTGATTTTGGGGTTGCCCGAGTGAGACCTCAAAGTGGAGTCATGACAGCTGAAACTGGGACATATAGATGGATGGCGCCCGAGGTACTATAGTAACATTCACACAGTTACCTCTCTTAGATGGTATTTGGTTCAATAAAATGGGTGTCTCTAGTCTAGGGCGCAAAATCTAAGATGGGATTGTGGTGAGGTGGTTAATAATCCTCACATTGGATCATCACGCCTGGACAATCCAATCCATACATTGGCTTTATTTTGAATTACAGCGCCTAATATCCCACATATCTTTTAGCGAACAGCAGTGTAGTAGTACATCCATTATTCTGTACAAAACAAGTTAAAATTACTGTCCATAATAAGTAGTAGATTACCATTGCCCAAACTGAACCGAAATATTTCTACCCTTAGAGTAGGATTAAACTAGATTGTAATGTTATAATTTTGTTTCCCTATCTTATTAGTTGGTTTTATGTGGAAGGTGATCGAGCACAAGCCATACGATCACAAGGCTGATGTTTTCAGCTTCGGGATAGTTGTGTGGGAATGTCTGACTGGAAAGGTAAGTTTGTGTTAACAACAGTACTCCAATTCACAAGGCAGTTAGTTAAATGTCTAACACTATGCGTTGTGTTTGGCCTCTCAGCTTCCTTACGACTACTTGACCCCGTTGCAAGCAGCTGTAGGAGTGGTCCAAAAGGTAATTGTTTTGCATATTTCGAAGTTTCGAACAATGTTCTTCTCAGGTTAATAAGGTAGGTTCTCATTGCAATCTACTACGTCAGGGTTTACGGCCAACGATCCCAAAAAACACCCATCCAAAGCTTGTTGAGCTTTTACAGAGATGTTGGCAGCAGGATCCATCTCTAAGACCCGACTTCTCCGAAATCATCGAAATCTTGCAAAGAACGGCCAAAGAGGTATTTATTATATGCAGTTAGTTAATGGGGGTTGGATTTTTCAAAAGTAATATCAGTGATCGTTCTTAAAATGTGATGAGTAACCTTAAAAGTTATGTTCCACAACTATATATATATATATAGGTTGGAGAAGAGAGCGAGGATCAACGGAAGGAGAAAAGTGGCGGATTCTTGTCAGTCTTAAGGCGCAGCCACTAAAATAGAAAAAAATAAAAATGCTGATTCAATGATGAAAATATTTCTTGTTGATTACCATTTTGCTTTGTCAAGTTCCATTAACACTGTACAGTACAGTACAGGCGATTGTATTTGTTTTCTGCAATTTTTTGATATAGTGAGAAATAATATACCAGATTGTGGTTCAAGGTGATACAGCTCTGGTCTGAATCGTTAGATTGCTTTCTATATTTGTACTAAAATTACTAGTATTCATATTTAAGCTTTAAAATTGGTTGCAGTTAGCTTAATTTTAATGAGAAGTTTGATGAGTAAGAAAGATGTATGTCTTCTAGAGAATGTATGTAATTTGAAAACTTGAATTCATTTTGTTAATTCACTAATGTTACACTATCGTGGGTAATTTATACAAGAGGCAACTACTAATGTTACTTGCTCACTAACTATCGCTAACTAATGTAAGATAACGGAACATTCTAGTAAGATACTGGAACTTTCAAGAATTTGACGGCTGTGGATTATTAATTCCCTTACGATAGATGTGGCTGGATTATGTATTTCAATCCTAATTTGAATCTCGAATAATTGTATGTATATGATAAGGATTTAGAATGAATATGCATCAATTAATCACTCCAAAATCAAGAGAATATAAAATACATTAGTTAGTATTTATACAAAGATCATAACGAACTTAGTCTATACAATATTGCATATAAAAATACCATGTGTATACTCCTATATACCCCACCTTTTTTCTCCTTTTTTTTTTTTTTTTTTTTTTTTTTTTTTTTCATGAAACACATCCTTTATACCATATAGTTTGAGCAGGGCAATGTGTTGCTTCTTGACAAGTGCTTTTGTTAGCAAATCAACCAATTGGTCCCTAGAAGCAACATGTGTAGGTGTGATCATCCCTGATTCAATATGGTGCCTAGTAAAGTGACAATCCAACTCGATGTGTTTGGTGCGTTCATGAAACATTGAATTTTTGGCAATTTTCACAGCTGATTCATTGTCTGTATATATTGGAATTGGAAAGGTGACTTGCATCCCTAACTCTTTTAGAAGCCTGCCAACCCAAAGAGCCTCCTGAATAGCCACCCTTAGACACCTATACTCTGCCTCTGCACTTGACAAGGAGATATTGTCTTGTTTCTTCGCTTTCCATCCAACCATTGCATCTCCAAGTCTCACACAATATGCACTGACTGACTTCCTACTAAATGGATAATCAGCCCAATCTGAATCGCAATAGAGGCTCAAGTCAAGTGTGTTGTGTGAAGGATATAGAAGACCCTGACCTGGGCTGCCCTTGACATACCTAATCACCGTCATGGCAGCATCCAAATGTGACTTCTTAGGCTTGTCAATAAATTGACTTAGCCTTTGGACTGAGAAGCTAATGTCAGGCCTTGTCATAGTCAGGTATAGGAGCTTCCCAATCAACCTCCTGTAAGAAGTAGCATCTTCTAAAAGGACATCATCAATCCCAGACTTGACGTGCCTATCAAGAGCATACTTCCTTTGATTGATGACCAACCTCTCTTGAGATCTAGCAACCTCCAAACCCAAAAAATACCTCAAGTTGCCCAAATCATTGAGCTTGAAATGAGATTGAAGTATGGACTTCAATTAATCAACCATCCTTGCATTAGAACCTGTAATGAGCAAATCATCCACATAGATGAGTAAAAAGACTATATCTTTCCCTTCAAACTTGTTGAACAAGGAATGATATGAAACACTTTGAGTATAGCCATGCTTTATCAAAGTGTGAGTGAGCTTGATGTTCCATTGCCTAGATGCTTGTTTAAGTCCATAAAGAGACTTCAACTTGTATACACGCCTAGGTGATCCATCAATAGACTTGGCAGAATCAAAGCCTTGGGAATGTCCATGTAGACCTCCTCATGTAGATTACTTTGAAGAAAGGCATTGTTCACATCCATGTGAAACAAGCCCCATGAATAGGCTGCAGCCATAACCAACACAATCCTCACTGTGGTCACCTTGACTACTGGGGAAAAGGTCTCACTGAAATCAGTACCCTCAACCTGAGCAAGCCCTTAGCGACAAGCCTTGCCTTGTATCTTTCAATAGAACCATCTGAGTTGTACTTAACCTTATACACCCATTTGCAAGTATATTAAGTGTGTATAAAATGAAAGTACTTAAGGGTATTTATAGGGAAGATTTACCGACTTTAAATGACGGCTACCCTCTAGAGAGGGTTTTTGTCCCGGGTCGGCACAAGCAGGTGACAAGTACGTTGCCACCTCACCATTCCTTAATGATGAAAGTTTTTCCATGGTGGTAGAAGCAGGTGACAAGTAGGTTGCCACCTCACCATTCCTTAAAAGGAATGTTTTTTTCATGAAGGAGGTGGAAGCAGGTTGCGGTCTCACATTTTCTTAGGAGGAAGGTTTCTTCACAGAGACGGTGGAAGCAAGTCGCCACCTCACCATTCCTTAAAAAAGAAGGGTTTAGATAATAGTGTTATTGAAGAAAAAAAAAATCATTGTTTTCTGGATATAAATATGACATTAATAGATTTCATCTATAAATGGAAGCACGAAAATATTTAAGGAAAAATCTTAACTCTCAGATTACTGCTAATTGCTAAAGTCCAGCTAGATCTCACCAATTTCTCTATATCCATCCCTTCTATAACATAAACACAAACTCATCTCGCCTCTATTCTGCTCACCTGACTACTTCTCCCTCTCCTTTCTTCCAAAATGGATACTCTTTCCCTCTTCTTCACCGCCGCCCTTCTCGCTGGCGGCCTCTATTGGTTCATCTGCGTCTTCGGATCCGCCGAGCGGAAGGGCAAGAGCGCCGTCCATCTCTCCGGCGGCTCCATCTCCTCCGACAAAGTCGGCGACAAGTACCAACAGTACTGGTCCTTCTTCCGCCGCCCCAAGGAGATCGAGACCGCCGACAAAGTTCCGGCCTTCGTCGATACCTTCTACAACCTCGTCACCGACATCTACGAGTGGGGCTGGGGCCAGTCCTTCCACTTCTCCCCTTCCCTTCCCGGCAAGTCCGACCGCGACGCCACCCGCGTCCACGAGGAGTTCGCAGTCGACCTACTAAAAGTCGGCCCGGGAAAGAAGATCCTCGACGCCGGATGCGGCGTCGGAGGGCCAATGCGCGCTATCGCCGCCCACTCCGGCGCCAATGTCGTCGGGATCACCATAAACGAGTATCAGGTTAAGCGCGCGCGGATGCACAACAAGAAAGCCGGCCTCGACCACCTCTGCGACGTCGTCTGCGGAAACTTCCTCAAGATGCCGTTCGAAGACAACTCTTTCGACGGCGCGTACTCCATCGAGGCCACCTGCCACGCGCCCAAGCTCCACGAAGTGTACGCAGAGATCTACAGGGTTCTGAAACCTGGAGCTCTGTACGTCTCCTACGAGTGGGTCACCACCGAGCTCTATCGCGGGGAGGACCCGGAGCACGTGGAGGTGATTGAGGGAATCGAGAGAGGCGACGCGTTGCCGGGTCTCCGGAGCTACGACCAGATCTCGGAGATGGCCAAGAATGTCGGGTTCGAGATCGTCAAGGAGAAGGACCTCGCGAAGCCGCCGTCGGAGCCATGGTGGTCGAGGCTGAAGATGGGGCGAATCGCCTACTGGAGGAACCACATTGTAGTGACGGTGCTGGCTTTTCTGGGGATCGCCCCCAAGGGCACCGTTGAAGTTCACGAGATGCTGTTCAAGACTGCAGATTTCTTGACCAGAGGTGGAGAGACTGGAATCTTCACTCCCATGCACATGATCCTCTGCAGAAAGCCTGTGCCTTCATCTTGAATATTTGGTGTTTTTTTGGGGTCTTCTCTGTTTTTTCTTTCCAACTTTTTAATTAAATTATGTGTTAGTGTTATGTTATTGTAATGGGTCTTAGTTTAGTTTTATTTTACTTTTGGATTGATTATTTAGCTTTGTAGGGTGGGTGTTCATGAGATGATGTATTAGTAAGTTGGTGGGTTTTGTTATCTATTCCTAACTTATAATTCATGATGATTTTGATGGTTAGCTTCAGTTAAGTATTGACCTTTCTATCATGCTCCAAGAGCACCATGCTTTTGGTTAAAAAAATTGTATTTTTGTATTGCCATAAAGGGAAATTGATATTATTAATAGTATGATGCAAATATAAGGTGTGATTAAAAAAATTCATATTTTTCCATAATTTTAAAGTTTTACATATGTTACAATTAAGTCCACCGTTGTAATAAAAAAACCAAAAACATGGTGCTCTTGGAATATGGTAGAAAAATCCGTTAAGTATGCTCCGTAACAAAAGGTTAGAACTTTTGTCATTTCATTTGGACATCAAATCTGTCTCAACTGAGTGACTCAGTTTTCAGATATCCTAAAACCAACCCCAGATTTAATGATCAAATATTAAATTGAATTTCTCCCGATCTATTTACTGAGCTTGCTGCCATGGAGATTCTATCTTTTTTTTTTGGCCAACATGGAGTTTTTTTTATTTATTTTCCACGGTGCAGCACCCGTAGCATACTTTCTCCACACCTAGACTAATCCCCATTCGCACCGGGTCAGTCCGTAATAGGTAAAATGCTGGCCAGAACAATTTTCCATTCTATGGTTACTAGCGGGGAATGAACTCCTGACCTCTGGTTAAAGGATGATGGAGTTAGAGTTAGTTAATGTCCATAATAGATGATGATGTATCAGTGGCGGCCCCAAGAATTTAATTATTGGGGAGATATTTTTGGAAAATAAATTCGTATGATCATTTAGATATTTACTTTCCGGGTTGCGCGGGGGATTAGCATCTAGTGATATTGTCTTTCTGATCTTGAGGCGGTATGATGCTAGATAGACGTTGTATTTTTTTAAATCGAAAATTTTTATTTTTAGAAGAAAAAAAATCCTCGGGAGCCCTAAGTTTCCAATTTGAAGAACATCGCCATATTAGATGATTGTACGCGAAATATATAATTAATAAATGAAGAAAGCGTTGAATCGGTAAATATATATAATAGCATATCATACAGTTGTTAATCTTAAAGCTTCTTTTTTCAAATCAAAATCTAAAAAATCCACCACTCTTTATAAACGTTAGTATGTGATGATTGGAAAACTTGGCGAGGTAGGGATTTGTATCATGATGTCATACGTATACATTTTTAATTTACTTTAAGATTGAGAATTATTCACGTAATTGAACCGCAACGAGAATTGTGGCATGAATATTAAGTTGGTGCTCGAAAGAGAAAACATAAACAAACGAGTTGTTAATTTTACTTAAACAAATTTTGAACTAGACTTGGTGGGATGCGCCAAGCCTGGGCTGTAGTGTAAGGCCTAGGCGACACGTAAGAGACCCAATAGCAAGCTATTGTGATGGTCTCTCCCCCTCAAAATATTAATTTAATATCGTGTGGACCGATAGCCTAAATATCAGATATTAATCTATTAAGAACAGATATTACACTTGATCTTAGCCAAAAGGTCGAGAAAGGTATGATTTGGTAAGTGAAGAAACTCATTTCTTATAGCAGCTGAGGAGCTTGTCGTGTTTAGAAGCTAGTCGATGTGGTACCCTTCTTAATTAAGCAAGAGAGGTTTGTTGGTTATGGTGTAATAATCACCCATATTTAATATGATACTATCTTTTGTATTTTTTAATAATATTATTATCATTGAATCTTTTGTTGAATCTATAAAACATACATGAACATCACCAAACTTATATATTCATTTAGATATTTAGTTTCCGCGTTGCGCGGGGGATTAGCATCTAGTAATATTGACTTTCTCATCTTGAGGCGGTATGATGCTAGATAGTCGTTGTATTTTGTAAATCGAAAATTTTTATTTTTAGAAAAAAGAAAAACCTCGGGAATCCCAAGTTTCCAATTTGAAGAACATCACCATATTAGATGATTATACGCGAAACATATAATTAATAAATGAAGGAAGCGTTGAATCAGTAAATATATACAATAGCTTTTCATACAGTTGTTAATCTCAAAGCTTCTCTTTCCAAATCAAAATCTAAAAAAGTTGGCGAGGTAAGGATTTGCATCACGATGTCATACGTATACATTTTTAATTTACTTTAAGAATGAGAATTAATCACGTAATTGAACCGCAACTAGAATTGTGGCATGAATATTAAGTTGGTGCTCGAAAGAGAAACATAAACAAACTATTTGTTAATTTTTGTTAAACAAATTTTGAACTGAACTTGGTGGGGGTGCGCCAAGCCTGGGCTGTAGTGTAAGGCCTAAGCGACACATAAGAGACCCGATAGCAAGCTATTGTTGTGGCCTCTCCCCATCAAAATATTAATTTAATATCGTGTGGGCCGATGGCCCACGTATCAGATATTAAACTGATAAGAACAGATACTACACTTGATCTTAGCCAAAAGGCCGAGAAAGGTATGATTTGGTAAGTGAAGAAACTCCTTTCTTATAGCAGCTGAGGAGCTTGTCCTGTTTAGAAGCTAGTCGATGTGGTACCCTTCTTAATTAAGCAAGAGTGGTTTGTTGGTTGTGGTTTAATAATCACCCATATTTAATTTCATACTATTTTTTGGAATAGTTTAATATATTTCTTATTTTGGACTCAAATCATCACGTTTTCCGTGATAGTAAGTAAGGAGAATTCTTCGGTTTCAGCCAATTTTCTCGTTTTTTCAATATAACCTCACTCGGACTTCTATTTTTGATGAAATCAGTTTTATTTGCTCTCTTATTCGTTATATATGACCGTGGAATAGATTAATGTATTTCTTTTTTTGGACTCAAAGTATCACGTTTTCCGTGATGGTAAGTAAGGAGAATTCTTCGATTTCGGCCAATTTTCTCGTTTTTTCAATATAACCTCACTCAGACCTCTATTTTTTATGAAATCAGTTTTATTTGCACTCTTATTCGTAGTATATGACCGTGGAATAGTTTAATGTATTTCTTATTTTGGACTCAAATCATCACGTTTTCCGTGATGGTAAGTAAGGAGAATTCTTCGGTTTCGGCCAATTTTCTCGTTTTTTCAATATAACCTCACTCGGACTTCTATTTTTGATGAAATCAGTTTTATTTGCACTCTTATTCGTTGTATATGACCGTGGAATAGATTAATGTATTTCTTATTTTGGACTCAAAGTATCACGTTTTCCGTTATGGTAAGTAAGGAGAATTCTTCGATTTCGGCCAATTTTCTCGTTTTTTCAATATAACCTCACTCGGACCTCTATTTTTGATGAAATCAGTTTTATTTGCACTCTTATTCGTAGTATATGACCGTGGAATAGTATAATGTATTTCTTATTTTGGACTCAAAGTATCACGTTTTCCGTTATGGTAAGTAAGGAGAATTCTTCGATTTCGGCCAATTTTCTCGTTTTTTCAATATAACCTCACTCGGACCTCTATTTTTGATGAAATCAGTTTTATTTGCACACTTATTCGTAGTATATGCCGTTGAATAGTATAATGTATTTCTTATTTTGGACTCAAATCATCACGTTTTCCGTGAGGGTAAGTAAGGAGAATTCTTCGGTTTCGGCCAATTTTCTCGTTTTTTCAATATAACCTCACTCGGACTTCTATTTTTGATGAAATCAGTTTTATTTGCACTCTTATTCGTTGTATATGACCGTGGAATAGATTAATGTATTTCTTATTTTGGACTCAAAGTATCACGTTTTCCGTGATGGTAAGTAAGGAGAATTCTTCGATTTCGGCCAATTTTCTCGTTTTTTTTCAATATAACCTCACTCGGATCTCCATTTTTTATGAAATCAGTTTTATTTGCACTCTTATTCGTTGTATATGACCGTGGAATAGTTTAATGTATTTCTTATTTTGGACTCAAAGCATCACGTTTTTCGTGATTGTAAGTAAGGAGAATTCTTCGATTTCGGCCAATTTTCTCGTTTTTTCAATATAACCTCACTCGGTCCTCTATTTTTGATGAAATAAGTTTTATTTGCACTCTTATTCGTTGTATATGACAGTGGAATAGTTTAATGTATTTCTTATTTTGGACTCAAAGCATCACGTTTTCCGTGATTGTAAGTAAGGAGAATTCTTCGGTTTCGGCCAATTTTCTCGTTTTTTCAATATAACCTCACTCGGACTTCTATTTTTGATGAAATCAACTTTATTTGCACTCTTATTCGTTGTATATGACCGTGGAATAGATTAATGTATTTCTTATTTTGGACTCAAAGCATCACGTTTTCCGTGATGGTAAGGAGAATTCTTCGATTTCGTCCAATTTTCTCGTTTTTTCAGTATAACCTCACTCGGACATCTATTTTTGATGAAATCAGTTTTATTTGCACTCTTATTCGTTGTATATGACCGTGGAATAGATTAACGTACTTCTTATTTTGGACTCAAAGTATCACGTTTTTCGTGATGGTAAAGTAAGGAGAATTCTTCGATTTCGGCCAATTTTTTCGTTTTTTCAATATAACCTCACTCGGACCTCTATTTTTTATGAAATCAGTTTTATTTGCACTCTTATTCGTTGTATATGACCGTGGAATAGTTTAATGTATTTCTTATTTTGGACTCAAAGTATCACGTTTTCCGTGATGTTGTAAGGAGAATTCTTCGATTTCGGCCAATTTTCTCGTTTTTTCAATATAACCTCACTCGGACTTCTATTTTTGATGAAATCAGTTTTATTTGTACTCTTATTCGTTCTATATGACCGTGGAATAGATTAATGTATTTCTTATTTTGGACTCAAAGTATCACGTTTTCCGTGATGGTAAGTAAGGAGAATTCTTCGGTTTCGGCCAATTTTCTCGATTTTTCAATATAACCTCACTAGGACCTCTATTTTTGATGAAATCAGTTTTATTTGCACTCTTATTCGTTGTATATGACCGTGGAATAGTTTAATGTATTTCTTATATTGGACTCAAATCATCACATTTTCCGTGATGGTAAGTAAGGAGAATTCTTCGGTTTCGGCCAATTTTTTCGTTTTTTCAATATAACCTCACTCGGACTTCTATTTTTGATGAAATCAGTTTTATTTGCACTCTTATTCGTTGTATATGACCGTGGAATAGTTTAATGTATTTCTTATTTTGGACTCAAAGTATCACGTTTTCCGTGATGGTAAGTAAGGAGAATTCTTCGGTTTCGGCCAATTTTCTCGATTTTTCAATATAACCTCACTAGGACCTCTATTTTTGATGAAATCAGTTTTATTTGCACTCTTATTCGTTGTATATGACCGTGGAATAGATTAATGTATTTCTTATTTTGGACTCAAATCATCACGTTTTCCGTGATGGTAAGTAAGGAGAATTCTTCGGTTTCGGCCAATTTTCTCGTTTTTTCAATATAACCTCACTCGGACTTCTATTTTTTATGAAATCAGTTTTATTTGCACTCTAACTCGTTGTATATGACCGTGGAATAGATTAATGTATTTCTTATTTTGGACTCAAAGTATCACGTTTTCCGTTATGGTAAGTAAGGAGAATTCTTCGATTTCGGCCAATTTTCTCGTTTTTTGAATATAACCTCACTCGGACCTCTATTTTTGATGAAATCAGTTTTATTTGCACTCTTATTCGTTGTATATGACCGTGGAATAGATTAATGTATTTCTTATTTTGGACTCAAATCATCACGTTTTCCGTGATGGTAAGTAAGGAGAATTCTTCGGTTTCGGCCAATTTTCTCGTTTTTTCAATATAACCTCACTCGGACTTCTATTTTTTATGAAATCAGTTTTATTTGCACTCTTATTCGTTGTATATGACCGTGGAATAGATTAATGTATTTCTTAGTTTGGACTCAAAGTATCACGTTTTCCGTTATGGTAAGTAAGGAGAATTCTTCGATTTCGGCCAATTTTCTCGTTTTTTGAATATAACCTCACTCGGACCTCTATTTTTGATGAAATCAGTTTTATTTGCACTCTTATTCGTAGTATATGACCGTTGAATAGTATAATGTATTTCTTATTTTGGACTCAAAGTATCACGTTTTCCGTTATGGTAAGTAAGGAGAATTCTTCGATTTCGGCCAATTTTCTCGTTTTTTCAATATAACCTCACTCGGACCTCTATTTTTGATGAAATCAGTTTTATTTGCACACTTATTCGTAGTATATGACCGTTGAATAGTATAATGTATTTCTTATTTTGGACTCAAATCATCACGTTTTCCGTGAGGGTAAGTAAGGAGAATTCTTCGGTTTCGGCCAATTTTCTCGTTTTTTCAATATAACCTCACTCGGACTTCTATTTTTGATGAAATCAGTTTTATTTGCACTCTTATTCGTTGTATATGACCGTGGAATAGATTAATGTATTTCTTATTTTGGACTCAAAGTATCACGTTTTCCGTGATGGTAAGTAAGGAGAATTCTTCGATTTCGGCCAATTTTCTCGTTTTTTTTCAATATAACCTCACTCGGATCTCCATTTTTTATGAAATCAGTTTTATTTGCACTCTTATTCGTTGTATATGACCGTGGAATAGTTTAATGTATTTCTTATTTTGGACTCAAAGCATCACGTTTTTCGTGATTGTAAGTAAGGAGAATTCTTCGATTTCGGCCAATTTTTTTCGTTTTTTCAATATAACCTCACTCGGACCTCTATTTTTTATGAAATCAGTTTTATTTGCACTCTTATTCGTTGTATATGACCGTGGAATAGTTTAATGTATTTCTTATTTTGGACTCAAAGTATCACGTTTTCCGTGATGTTGTAAGGAGAATTCTTCGATTTCGGCCAATTTTCTCGTTTTTTCAATATAACCTCACTCGGACTTCTATTTTTGATGAAATCAGTTTTATTTGTACTCTTATTCGTTCTATATGACCGTGGAATAGATTAATGTATTTCTTATTTTGGACTCAAAGTATCACGTTTTCCGTGATGGTAAGTAAGGAGAATTCTTCGGTTTCGGCCAATTTTCTCGATTTTTCAATATAACCTCACTAGGACCTCTATTTTTGATGAAATCAGTTTTATTTGCACTCTTATTCGTTGTATATGACCGTGGAATAGTTTAATGTATTTCTTATATTGGACTCAAATCATCACATTTTCCGTGATGGTAAGTAAAGAGAATTCTTCGGTTTCGGCCAATTTTTTCGTTTTTTCAATATAACCTCACTCGGACTTCTATTTTTGATGAAATCAGTTTTATTTGCACTCTTATTCGTTGTATATGACCGTGGAATAGTTTAATGTATTTCTTATTTTGGACTCAAAGTATCACGTTTTCCGTGATGGTAAGTAAGGAGAATTCTTCGGTTTCGGCCAATTTTCTCGATTTTTCAATATAACCTCACTAGGACCTCTATTTTTGATGAAATCAGTTTTATTTGCACTCTTATTCGTTGTATATGACCGTGGAATAGATTAATGTATTTCTTATTTTGGACTCAAATCATCACGTTTTCCGTGATGGTAAGTAAGGAGAATTCTTCGGTTTCGGCCAATTTTCTCGTTTTTTCAATATAACCTCACTCGGACTTCTTTTTTTTATGAAATCAGTTTTATTTGCACTCTAACTCGTTGTATATGACCGTGGAATAGATTAATGTATTTCTTATTTTGGACTCAAAGTATCACGTTTTCCGTTATGGTAAGTAAGGAGAATTCTTCGATTTCGGCCAATTTTCTCGTTTTTTGAATATAACCTCACTCGGACCTCTATTTTTGATGAAATCAGTTTTATTTGCACTCTTATTCGTTGTATATGACCGTGGAATAGATTAATGTATTTCTTATTTTGGACTCAAATCATCACGTTTTCCGTGATGGTAAGTAAGGAGAATTCTTCGGTTTCGGCCAATTTTCTCGTTTTTTCAATATAACCTCACTCGGACTTCTATTTTTTATGAAATCAGTTTTATTTGCACTCTTATTCGTTGTATATGACCGTGGAATAGATTAATGTATTTCTTAGTTTGGACTCAAAGTATCACGTTTTCCGTTATGGTAAGTAAGGAGAATTCTTCGATTTCGGCCAATTTTCTCGTTTTTTGAATATAACCTCACTCGGACCTCTATTTTTGATGAAATCAGTTTTATTTGCACTCTTATTCGTAGTATATGACCGTTGAATAGTATAATGTATTTCTTATTTTGGACTCAAAGTATCACGTTTTCCGTTATGGTAAGTAAGGAGAATTCTTCGATTTCGGCCAATTTTCTCGTTTTTTCAATATAACCTCACTCGGACCTCTATTTTTGATGAAATCAGTTTTATTTGCACACTTATTCGTAGTATATGACCGTTGAATAGTATAATGTATTTCTTATTTTGGACTCAAATCATCACGTTTTCCGTGAGGGTAAGTAAGGAGAATTCTTCGGTTTCGGCCAATTTTCTCGTTTTTTCAATATAACCTCACTCGGACTTCTATTTTTGATGAAATCAGTTTTATTTGCACTCTTATTCGTTGTATATGACCGTGGAATAGATTAATGTATTTCTTATTTTGGACTCAAAGTATCACGTTTTCCGTGATGGTAAGTAAGGAGAATTCTTCGATTTCGGCCAATTTTCTCGTTTTTTTTCAATATAACCTCACTCGGATCTCCATTTTTTATGAAATCAGTTTTATTTGCACTCTTATTCGTTGTATATGACCGTGGAATAGTTTAATGTATTTCTTATTTTGGACTCAAAGCATCACGTTTTTCGTGATTGTAAGTAAGGAGAATTCTTCGATTTCGGCCAATTTTCTCGTTTTTTCAATATAACCTCACTCGGTCCTCTATTTTTGATGAAATAAGTTTTATTTGCACTCTTATTCGTTGTATATGACAGTGGAATAGTTTAATGTATTTCTTATTTTGGACTCAAAGCATCACGTTTTCCGTGATTGTAAGTAAGGAGAATTCTTCGGTTTCGGCCAATTTTCTCGTTTTTTCAATATAACCTCACTCGGACTTCTATTTTTGATGAAATCAACTTTATTTGCACTCTTATTCGTTGTATATGACCGTGGAATAGATTAATGTATTTCTTATTTTGGACTCAAAGCATCACGTTTTCCGTGATGGTAAGTAAGGAGAATTCTTCGATTTCGTCCAATTTTCTCGTTTTTTCAGTATAACCTCACTCGGACATCTATTTTTGATGAAATCAGTTTTATTTGCACTCTTATTCGTTGTATATGACCGTGGAATAGATTAACGTACTTCTTATTTTGGACTCAAAGTATCACGTTTTTCGTGATGGTAAAGTAAGGAGAATTCTTCGATTTCGGCCAATTTTTTTCGTTTTTTCAATATAACCTCACTCGGACCTCTATTTTTTATGAAATCAGTTTTATTTGCACTCTTATTCGTTGTATATGACCGTGGAATAGTTTAATGTATTTCTTATTTTGGACTCAAAGTATCACGTTTTCCGTGATGTTGTAAGGAGAATTCTTCGATTTCGGCCAATTTTCTCGTTTTTTCAATATAACCTCACTCGGACTTCTATTTTTGATGAAATCAGTTTTATTTGTACTCTTATTCGTTCTATATGACCGTGGAATAGATTAATGTATTTCTTATTTTGGACTCAAAGTATCACGTTTTCCGTGATGGTAAGTAAGGAGAATTCTTCGGTTTCGGCCAATTTTCTCGATTTTTCAATATAACCTCACTAGGACCTCTATTTTTGATGAAATCAGTTTTATTTGCACTCTTATTCGTTGTATATGACCGTGGAATAGTTTAATGTATTTCTTATATTGGACTCAAATCATCACATTTTCCGTGATGGTAAGTAAGGAGAATTCTTCGGTTTCGGCCAATTTTTTCGTTTTTTCAATATAACCTCACTCGGACTTCTATTTTTGATGAAATCAGTTTTATTTGCACTCTTATTCGTTGTATATGACCGTGGAATAGTTTAATGTATTTCTTATTTTGGACTCAAAGTATCACGTTTTCCGTGATGGTAAGTAAGGAGAATTCTTCGGTTTCGGCCAATTTTCTCGATTTTTCAATATAACCTCACTAGGACCTCTATTTTTGATGAAATCAGTTTTATTTGCACTCTTATTCGTTGTATATGACCGTGGAATAGATTAATGTATTTCTTATTTTGGACTCAAATCATCACGTTTTCCGTGATGGTAAGTAAGGAGAATTCTTCGGTTTCGGCCAATTTTCTCGTTTTTTCAATATAACCTCACTCGGACTTCTATTTTTTATGAAATCAGTTTTATTTGCACTCTAACTCGTTGTATATGACCGTGGAATAGATTAATGTATTTCTTATTTTGGACTCAAAGTATCACGTTTTCCGTTATGGTAAGTAAGGAGAATTCTTCGATTTCGGCCAATTTTCTCGTTTTTTGAATATAACCTCACTCGGACCTCTATTTTTGATGAAATCAGTTTTATTTGCACTCTTATTCGTTGTATATGACCGTGGAATAGATTAATGTATTTCTTATTTTGGACTCAAATCATCACGTTTTCCGTGATGGTAAGTAAGGAGAATTCTTCGGTTTCGGCCAATTTTCTCGTTTTTTCAATATAACCTCACTCGGACTTCTATTTTTTATGAAATCAGTTTTATTTGCACTCTTATTCGTTGTATATGACCGTGGAATAGATTAATGTATTTCTTAGTTTGGACTCAAAGTATCACGTTTTCCGTTATGGTAAGTAAGGAGAATTCTTCGATTTCGGCCAATTTTCTCGTTTTTTGAATATAACCTCACTCGGACCTCTATTTTTGATGAAATCAGTTTTATTTGCACTCTTATTCGTAGTATATGACCGTTGAATAGTATAATGTATTTCTTATTTTGGACTCAAAGTATCACGTTTTCCGTTATGGTAAGTAAGGAGAATTCTTCGATTTCGGCCAATTTTCTCGTTTTTTCAATATAACCTCACTCGGACCTCTATTTTTGATGAAATCAGTTTTATTTGCACACTTATTCGTAGTATATGACCGTTGAATAGTATAATGTATTTCTTATTTTGGACTCAAATCATCACGTTTTCCGTGAGGGTAAGTAAGGAGAATTCTTCGGTTTCGGCCAATTTTCTCGTTTTTTCAATATAACCTCACTCGGACTTCTATTTTTGATGAAATCAGTTTTATTTGCACTCTTATTCGTTGTATATGACCGTGGAATAGATTAATGTATTTCTTATTTTGGACTCAAAGTATCACGTTTTCCGTGATGGTAAGTAAGGAGAATTCTTCGATTTCGGCCAATTTTCTCGTTTTTTTTTCATTATAACCTCACTCGGATCTCCATTTTTTATGAAATCAGTTTTATTTGCACTCTTATTCGTTGTATATGACCGTGGAATAGTTTAATGTATTTCTTATTTTGGACTCAAAGCATCACGTTTTTCGTGATTGTAAGTAAGGAGAATTCTTCGATTTCGGCCAATTTTCTCGTTTTTTCAATATAACCTCACTCGGTCCTCTATTTTTGATGAAATCAGTTTTATTTGCACTCTTATTCGTTGTATATGACAGTGGAATAGTTTAATGTATTTCTTATTTTGGACTCAAAGCATCACGTTTTCCGTGATTGTAAGTAAGGAGAATTCTTCGGTTTCGGCCAATTTTCTCGTTTTTTCAATATAACCTCACTCGGACTTCTATTTTTGATGAAATCAACTTTATTTGCACTCTTATTCGTTGTATATGACCGTGGAATAGATTAATGTATTTCTTATTTTGGACTCAAAGCATCACGTTTTCCGTGATGGTAAGTAAGGAGAATTCTTCGATTTCGTCCAATTTTCTCGTTTTTTCAGTATAACCTCACTCGGACATCTATTTTTGATGAAATCAGTTTTATTTGCACTCTTATTCGTTGTATATGACCGTGGAATAGATTAACGTACTTCTTATTTTGGACTCAAAGTATCACGTTTTTCGTGATGGTAAAGTAAGGAGAATTCTTCGATTTCGGCCAATTTTTTCGTTTTTTCAATATAACCTCACTCGGACCTCTATTTTTTATGAAATCAGTTTTATTTGCACTCTTATTCGTTGTATATGACCGTGGAATAGTTTAATGTATTTCTTATTTTGGACTCAAAGTATCACGTTTTCCGTGATGTTGTAAGGAGAATTCTTCGATTTCGGCCAATTTTCTCGTTTTTTCAATATAACCTCACTCGGACTTCTATTTTTGATGAAATCAGTTTTATTTGTACTCTTATTCGTTCTATATGACCGTGGAATAGATTAATGTATTTCTTATTTTGGACTCAAAGTATCACGTTTTCCGTGATGGTAAGTAAGGAGAATTCTTCGGTTTCGGCCAATTTTCTCGATTTTTCAATATAACCTCACTAGGACCTCTATTTTTGATGAAATCAGTTTTATTTGCACTCTTATTCGTTGTATATGACCGTGGAATAGTTTAATGTATTTCTTATATTGGACTCAAATCATCACATTTTCCGTGATGGTAAGTAAGGAGAATTCTTCGGTTTCGGCCAATTTTTTCGTTTTTTCAATATAACCTCACTCGGACTTCTATTTTTGATGAAATCAGTTTTATTTGCACTCTTATTCGTTGTATATGACCGTGGAATAGTTTAATGTATTTCTTATTTTGGACTCAAAGTATCACGTTTTCCGTGATGGTAAGTAAGGAGAATTCTTCGGTTTCGGCCAATTTTCTCGATTTTTCAATATAACCTCACTAGGACCTCTATTTTTGATGAAATCAGTTTTATTTGCACTCTTATTCGTTGTATATGACCGTGGAATAGATTAATGTATTTCTTATTTTGGACTCAAATCATCACGTTTTCCGTGATGGTAAGTAAGGAGAATTCTTCGGTTTCGGCCAATTTTCTCGTTTTTTCAATATAACCTCACTCGGACTTCTTTTTTTTATGAAATCAGTTTTATTTGCACTCTAACTCGTTGTATATGACCGTGGAATAGATTAATGTATTTCTTATTTTGGACTCAAAGTATCACGTTTTCCGTTATGGTAAGTAAGGAGAATTCTTCGATTTCGGCCAATTTTCTCGTTTTTTGAATATAACCTCACTCGGACCTCTATTTTTGATGAAATCAGTTTTATTTGCACTCTTATTCGTTGTATATGACCGTGGAATAGATTAATGTATTTCTTATTTTGGACTCAAATCATCACGTTTTCCGTGATGGTAAGTAAGGAGAATTCTTCGGTTTCGGCCAATTTTCTCGTTTTTTCAATATAACCTCACTCGGACTTCTATTTTTTATGAAATCAGTTTTATTTGCACTCTTATTCGTTGTATATGACCGTGGAATAGATTAATGTATTTCTTAGTTTGGACTCAAAGTATCACGTTTTCCGTTATGGTAAGTAAGGAGAATTCTTCGATTTCGGCCAATTTTCTCGTTTTTTGAATATAACCTCACTCGGACCTCTATTTTTGATGAAATCAGTTTTATTTGCACTCTTATTCGTAGTATATGACCGTTGAATAGTATAATGTATTTCTTATTTTGGACTCAAAGTATCACGTTTTCCGTTATGGTAAGTAAGGAGAATTCTTCGATTTCGGCCAATTTTCTCGTTTTTTCAATATAACCTCACTCGGACCTCTATTTTTGATGAAATCAGTTTTATTTGCACACTTATTCGTAGTATATGACCGTTGAATAGTATAATGTATTTCTTATTTTGGACTCAAATCATCACGTTTTCCGTGAGGGTAAGTAAGGAGAATTCTTCGGTTTCGGCCAATTTTCTCGTTTTTTCAATATAACCTCACTCGGACTTCTATTTTTGATGAAATCAGTTTTATTTGCACTCTTATTCGTTGTATATGACCGTGGAATAGATTAATGTATTTCTTATTTTGGACTCAAAGTATCACGTTTTCCGTGATGGTAAGTAAGGAGAATTCTTCGATTTCGGCCAATTTTCTCGTTTTTTTTCAATATAACCTCACTCGGATCTCCATTTTTTATGAAATCAGTTTTATTTGCACTCTTATTCGTTGTATATGACCGTGGAATAGTTTAATGTATTTCTTATTTTGGACTCAAAGCATCACGTTTTTCGTGATTGTAAGTAAGGAGAATTCTTCGATTTCGGCCAATTTTCTCGTTTTTTCAATATAACCTCACTCGGTCCTCTATTTTTGATGAAATAAGTTTTATTTGCACTCTTATTCGTTGTATATGACAGTGGAATAGTTTAATGTATTTCTTATTTTGGACTCAAAGCATCACGTTTTCCGTGATTGTAAGTAAGGAGAATTCTTCGGTTTCGGCCAATTTTCTCGTTTTTTCAATATAACCTCACTCGGACTTCTATTTTTGATGAAATCAACTTTATTTGCACTCTTATTCGTTGTATATGACCGTGGAATAGATTAATGTATTTCTTATTTTGGACTCAAAGCATCACGTTTTCCGTGATGGTAAGTAAGGAGAATTCTTCGATTTCGTCCAATTTTCTCGTTTTTTCAGTATAACCTCACTCGGACATCTATTTTTGATGAAATCAGTTTTATTTGCACTCTTATTCGTTGTATATGACCGTGGAATAGATTAACGTACTTCTTATTTTGGACTCAAAGTATCACGTTTTTCGTGATGGTAAAGTAAGGAGAATTCTTCGATTTCGGCCAATTTTTTTCGTTTTTTCAATATAACCTCACTCGGACCTCTATTTTTTATGAAATCAGTTTTATTTGCACTCTTATTCGTTGTATATGACCGTAGAATAGTTTAATGTATTTCTTATTTTGGACTCAAAGTATCACGTTTTCCGTGATGTTGTAAGGAGAATTCTTCGATTTCGGCCAATTTTCTCGTTTTTTCAATATAACCTCACTCGGACTTCTATTTTTGATGAAATCAGTTTTATTTGTACTCTTATTCGTTCTATATGACCGTGGAATAGATTAATGTATTTCTTATTTTGGACTCAAAGTATCACGTTTTCCGTGATGGTAAGTAAGGAGAATTCTTCGGTTTCGGCCAATTTTCTCGATTTTTCAATATAACCTCACTAGGACCTCTATTTTTGATGAAATCAGTTTTATTTGCACTCTTATTCGTTGTATATGACCGTGGAATAGTTTAATGTATTTCTTATATTGGACTCAAATCATCACATTTTCCGTGATGGTAAGTAAGGAGAATTCTTCGGTTTCGGCCAATTTTTTCGTTTTTTCAATATAACCTCACTCGGACTTCTATTTTTGATGAAATCAGTTTTATTTGCACTCTTATTCGTTGTATATGACCGTGGAATAGTTTAATGTATTTCTTATTTTGGACTCAAAGTATCACGTTTTCCGTGATGGTAAGTAAGGAGAATTCTTCGGTTTCGGCCAATTTTCTCGATTTTTCAATATAACCTCACTAGGACCTCTATTTTTGATGAAATCAGTTTTATTTGCACTCTTATTCGTTGTATATGACCGTGGAATAGATTAATGTATTTCTTATTTTGGACTCAAATCATCACGTTTTCCGTGATGGTAAGTAAGGAGAATTCTTCGGTTTCGGCCAATTTTCTCGTTTTTTCAATATAACCTCACTCGGACTTCTATTTTTTATGAAATCAGTTTTATTTGCACTCTAACTCGTTGTATATGACCGTGGAATAGATTAATGTATTTCTTATTTTGGACTCAAAGTATCACGTTTTCCGTTATGGTAAGTAAGGAGAATTCTTCGATTTCGGCCAATTTTCTCGTTTTTTGAATATAACCTCACTCGGACCTCTATTTTTGATGAAATCAGTTTTATTTGCACTCTTATTCGTTGTATATGACCGTGGAATAGATTAATGTATTTCTTATTTTGGACTCAAATCATCACGTTTTCCGTGATGGTAAGTAAGGAGAATTCTTCGGTTTCGGCCAATTTTCTCGTTTTTTCAATATAACCTCACTCGGACTTCTATTTTTTATGAAATCAGTTTTATTTGCACTCTTATTCGTTGTATATGACCGTGGAATAGATTAATGTATTTCTTAGTTTGGACTCAAAGTATCACGTTTTCCGTTATGGTAAGTAAGGAGAATTCTTCGATTTCGGCCAATTTTCTCGTTTTTTGAATATAACCTCACTCGGACCTCTATTTTTGATGAAATCAGTTTTATTTGCACTCTTATTCGTAGTATATGACCGTTGAATAGTATAATGTATTTCTTATTTTGGACTCAAAGTATCACGTTTTCCGTTATGGTAAGTAAGGAGAATTCTTCGATTTCGGCCAATTTTCTCGTTTTTTCAATATAACCTCACTCGGACCTCTATTTTTGATGAAATCAGTTTTATTTGCACACTTATTCGTAGTATATGACCGTTGAATAGTATAATGTATTTCTTATTTTGGACTCAAATCATCACGTTTTCCGTGAGGGTAAGTAAGGAGAATTCTTCGGTTTCGGCCAATTTTCTCGTTTTTTCAATATAACCTCACTCGGACTTCTATTTTTGATGAAATCAGTTTTATTTGCACTCTTATTCGTTGTATATGACCGTGGAATAGATTAATGTATTTCTTATTTTGGACTCAAAGTATCACGTTTTCCGTGATGGTAAGTAAGGAGAATTCTTCGATTTCGGCCAATTTTCTCGTTTTTTTTTCATTATAACCTCACTCGGATCTCCATTTTTTATGAAATCAGTTTTATTTGCACTCTTATTCGTTGTATATGACCGTGGAATAGTTTAATGTATTTCTTATTTTGGACTCAAAGCATCACGTTTTTCGTGATTGTAAGTAAGGAGAATTCTTCGATTTCGGCCAATTTTCTCGTTTTTTCAATATAACCTCACTCGGTCCTCTATTTTTGATGAAATAAGTTTTATTTGCACTCTTATTCGTTGTATATGACAGTGGAATAGTTTAATGTATTTCTTATTTTGGACTCAAAGCATCACGTTTTCCGTGATTGTAAGTAAGGAGAATTCTTCGGTTTCGGCCAATTTTCTCGTTTTTTCAATATAACCTCACTCGGACTTCTATTTTTGATGAAATCAACTTTATTTGCACTCTTATTCGTTGTATATGACCGTGGAATAGATTAATGTATTTCTTATTTTGGACTCAAAGCATCACGTTTTCCGTGATGGTAAGTAAGGAGAATTCTTCGATTTCGTCCAATTTTCTCGTTTTTTCAGTATAACCTCACTCGGACATCTATTTTTGATGAAATCAGTTTTATTTGCACTCTTATTCGTTGTATATGACCGTGGAATAGATTAACGTACTTCTTATTTTGGACTCAAAGTATCACGTTTTTCGTGATGGTAAAGTAAGGAGAATTCTTCGATTTCGGCCAATTTTTTTCGTTTTTTCAATATAACCTCACTCGGACCTCTATTTTTTATGAAATCAGTTTTATTTGCACTCTTATTCGTTGTATATGACCGTGGAATAGTTTAATGTATTTCTTATTTTGGACTCAAAGTATCACGTTTTCCGTGATGTTGTAAGGAGAATTCTTCGATTTCGGCCAATTTTCTCGTTTTTTCAATATAACCTCACTCGGACTTCTATTTTTGATGAAATCAGTTTTATTTGTACTCTTATTCGTTCTATATGACCGTGGAATAGATTAATGTATTTCTTATTTTGGACTCAAAGTATCACGTTTTCCGTGATGGTAAGTAAGGAGAATTCTTCGGTTTCGGCCAATTTTCTCGATTTTTCAATATAACCTCACTAGGACCTCTATTTTTGATGAAATCAGTTTTATTTGCACTCTTATTCGTTGTATATGACCGTGGAATAGTTTAATGTATTTCTTATATTGGACTAAAATCATCACATTTTCCGTGATGGTAAGTGATGGATATACGCCCAATTTGAACCCGTTGACTTCCAAACCGTTGTATTTTTATCGTCCCATTTATGATTATAAATCGAAACTTCAACCCGGACACTTCGCGAGAACATCGACGGCTCGGACGGGGCCGAAGCGCCCGTCCGACGGAGGCGAACTCACCTAGGTGAGGTTGGGTGGCCACACCCGACCTCCCCTAGGGGAGATCGGGTTGGCCAACCCGATCTCTCCTAGGAGAGATCGGGTCGGCCAACCCGATCCCTCCTAGGAGGGATGGGGTTGGGTGTCCTCACCCAACCCCTACCCTTGGGGGTCGGATTTCTCCCCCCCCAAGGGCCCCGACACCACCTTCAGACTCCCATGCTCGGTCCACTCCGCCTACCTCCTCCGAATCCTAAGGTCTTAATTATATGCTTAAAGGTTAATTAATTGTGTTTAAAGGCTAACGATGTCATTAAGCCACCTTAATGACACCGTTGCCTATAAATACCCCACCTTCACATCTCATTTGAGGATCTTGGCCATTTGGACATTTTAGCTCTGACATCTCTCTAGCTTTATCTCTCTAGAAAAGTACTGACTTAGGCATCGGAGAGGGTTCACCAGGCACCACCCCCCCTCCGTGTCTGGTATTGCCCCTTCTGCAGGGTAGAAGGAGAGAAGAAGCAGAGGAAGGAAGGAAGGAAAGAAGAAGATAGGCTAAGGTGGCAAGGAGAAGAGAACCAAGGAAGCAGAAGAGCATAGAGCAGTAGGACAAGCCCCAGGGGTAAGAAGTACAAGCCTCAGGAGGTCAGAAGGAGAGAAGGAAAGGAGGTCAGAAGGAGAGAAGGAAAGGAGGTCAGAAGGAGAGAAGGAAAGGAGGTCAGAAGGAGAGAAGAGAAGGACACATATCAGAACGACTACCCCAAGAGAGTATAAGGGCAGGGATCAGAACGACTACCCCAAGGGAGTATAAGGGCACGGATCAGAACGACTAGTCCTAGGAGCACTGAACCCGACATTTCATTAGTGGGAGATAAATTCTAGATTGACGACCCGTTGACCTAGACTTTATAACCTAACACTTGGCGCCGTCCGTGGGCTTCGAACAAAAAGCCTGACAATCACGAGAGCGAAGACGAACAACTTAGTGTCTAGAGATAATCGCCCAACTGGGGGCAATAGGCAAGAAAGACAGCCTATACCTCCAGCAAGGCTGCCTAACCCAGAGAAACAGTCTGCACACCCAGAGTCTCAGGTAACCCCATAGGCACCCCAGCCTAACAAGCAGGGAGGAGAACCTTCACGCCCAGCTGGCTAGGAGGCTTCCACAGCTTCAACTCCATTGACTAGGAAGCCACAGGGACTGGGGGCAACAAGGAGTGCCATCCCAATACACGGCACCTCCACAGGAATACCACTATGAGGTACAACCTCAAGGGTACCCATATGGAATACTGACTCAAAGGAACGACAATCGTGCCCACACAACCAACACAAGGCCGACATACACACAGGGAGCACATACAGTGACTCCAGGGCTGATGAGCGCCTCGGACGAGGTACTAGCTTACAGAGAGACCCTAAGGAATAGACAGGAAAGGCAACACCGACAGGAAGGAGAAGAAGCTCATGAAGAGGAGCAAATTCCAACGTAAGAACGCCACTCGCACCCTCGAACAGGGCAACGAGGAGAACAAAGGAGAGACAACCAAAGGCCACCCCCAGGGGGAAGGCAGCAGTCTGTGCCTCCAAGGCAGCAACAGACACAGTAGGATGCCAGGGCATACACCCCTCTGGGGGCAGATAGACAGGTAAGACCTCCAAGGAGGCATGGATTCAACCAAGTACCTCAACAGGGACATACACCGCATTAAGGGAGGACATACACGCCAGACCAACAAGGATATAGGAGTTCCAACATCCACCCTGGCAATGTACACATACAGTCCGTATCACTACAGACATGACTAAGGGACATATCAAGGAAAGCTAAAAGAGAGGGACATAGTCCCAACAACACAACAAGGCAACCACCTACCCATGATACAGCACGACAGGTCCAAACCCCTCATGCATTACAACCCTTGGCACACATCCCCCTAGGACAGGGGAGCAGTCGAAAAGACAAGAATCTGAACAGGGGACTCATAGAGTACCATACCATGTTAGTACATAGCTACTACAATGGGAAGTCTCATGGAGAGACATAGTGGAGTGAGATCACACATAGCATACATGAAGGATACATCTCCACCTAGTCCGCCTTGCAAGGATGCGACCTTATGTTCCTCAAGTGGAAGGAATACACACAGACTACTGGAGGAAGACAGCTACATTACCAAGGAAGCAAGGGGTATCAACCCCCCACACTCATATCCTTCCCATATCCTCTTATTTAATTTAACTGCATAACAAGTCAACTCCCTAAAAGGGGTATATTTTGATACTTGATATCAACATGTTTTCCAAGAAAGACCATACCGGACGCCTTCAGGCTCCGTGGTATATATGTACACAGGTGGACCACTAGAAGAATCCGTAAAAGGCCGTCGCCAATCAAGAGATGCACAAGAAACAGATTTCTCAATCCCAAAGGGCACCTATAAGGTCAAGTTTCTGGGAAAGATCACAAGATGGAAGGCTCACTTACAAAAATAAGTTGAGCACTCCCAACATCCTATAGAGGAACATCAACACACCCATTAAGGACACGGCACTGCAAATGAACCAGGAGTAAGGATGGAACAAGTATCCTTACAAGTATCCTTACAAGTATCCTTGCATCTATTTTTGCAAAAATAAACTCCGTAGATAAAGAGGTTATCTAATAGATGACTATGTCTCTGTTCTCAAACTACGATCCTAACCCGGAGATCCTTGGACTCCGTACTATATATGTAATGAATAACATGTTCATCAGAAATAGGTACACGAAGATTCAAGACAGCGCCATAAAGATCAGGCGCATACCTCAACCAAGTACGACACATTGGAGTGTTCACAAACACTCCTTCGCTATCTCACAAGAAAGGAAGGCAACCAAGGATACAAGTCCTAATAGAATAAACATCGGTAGAAAATCCTGTCATTGAAGTCACGCACCAAGAGAGAAACTCTAAAGATGCAAGATTAGCAAAAGAGATAGTGCAACAACTAGAGTGGGAAAATGAGATACATCTCCTATCAAGAGCATTAGGGCAGGATAATAGTTCTACAAGATCAACCAAAGAAGAGCTCAAAAGCTTGGGGAGTAAGGTTTCAAGATCGACCCTCACACTAGACGCACATCCCGATCAACCACCTTGTCTGCAAATGATAAGACTTTTGACCCTGGCATCCCATCAAGAGAAGAACCCCGATAAAAGGGGCACTAGAAAAATATCCCGCCTCTAAGGCCATACGCCGAATACATGATGAATGAAGGTTATGACAAAACAAAAAAGGAGAGACTTGTCAGCTCAACACACCTCAAACACATATACGTACGCAATACAAATGCAGCCTCTAATGAAGTTATCCAACAAGGAATAGCCAATACGAGAGCAAACCCATGGAAAATCAGGGAACATCACCGGCGAACCTAAAGGAAAACGTCCTTTTTAGGTTCAAGTCCTAATTCAAAAGAAGTCTATAACCAAGATTCAAGGTGGGAGGAGCATGACCAATGTGACACTCCCCAAAGGCATTGAAGAATACTCCAATGTGAAGGAAAAGGCAAGGCACTCTAAGTGCCACAACACTCCAAGAAGATACAGCCCGGTCAGACCCCCACACCCCCATGCACGAGCAAAGAGCATGGATCAGATTGACTAGTCTGAAACACACCTATGAGATTAACAACTCAAGACGCCATTCTATGAGAGAGCTTTTTCAACCTAAAGCACAAGGAAGGGGGGGAAAGAATTTACAAGCACCCCTAGGATACAGACACTGCCGCATCCTGGTTATCAAGAGAATGAAATCCACCACCACCCACCCAAAGCAAAAGCTCTTCCACCCAACTTCAAAAGACACATCCGAAAAAGGCATCATTCAAACCATGCCTATGACTGAAACAAGCAAGCATGAGAAAGAGTAAATCCTACAAGGGACACTCATCGCATTCAAAGAAGCAGACAAGGGAGCCCCGAGCATAAGGGGTACCCAACCAAGAAAATGAACGAGGGGCCTGCAACGGCCAAATATGAAAGGCGGTGTGACCACCAAGCAACTTGGGGGGCACCAAACGAATAAGTGCTTGGTAGTCCACCTAAGTATAAAAGAAGAGATTAGAGGCAGAAGATCACAATAACATGCGATACCACTTCTCCTAGAAGAGGTCACATAGAGGAAAGCATCCTCAACTCCCTATACGAACTCGTCCTAAGTTGGCAACACACAAACATCGCCCTCGAAAGGTGATCTCCCACATTGAAGAAAAAGCGTGGTAACAGGCAATATCGTAGAAGGAGAAGTCAAGTAAAGACTCGAAAAGCATACCAAAAATGCACCATACATGAGAAGGGACACAAGATAAGGTAATATTATGAGCCCTCCGGGAGCCAATCCCGCGAACACATTCGACGCCCCCAAGAGCGTATCTTGAGAGTAGTTCTAAAACTACGAACCCTGTGCCCTCCGGGAGCCTATCCCGCGAACAGTTTTCGACGCCCCCAAGAGCGTATCTTGAGAGTAGTTTTCATACTACGACATTCGACGCCCCCAAGAGCGTATCTTGAGAGTAGTGTTCATACTACGACCTTCGACGCCCCCAAGAGCGTATCTTGAGAGTAGTTTATACACTACGACCTTCGACGCACCAAGAGCGTATCTTGAGAGTGGTTTCCAAAAACTACGAATTTCGACGCCCCCAAGAGCGTATCTTGAGAGTAGTGTTCATACTACGACCTTCGACGCCCCCAAGAGCGTATCTTGAGAGTAGTTATTACACTACGAATTCGACGCACCAAGAGCGTATCTTGAGAGTGGTTTCCAAAAACTACGAATTCGACGCCCCCAGGAGCGTATCTTGAGGTAGATTTGCAACCTACCAGATTCGACGCCCCCAAGAGCGTATCTTGAGGTAGAAAAAACACTACCAGTTCGACGCCCCCAAGAGCGTATCTTGAGGTAGATTTCAAACTACCAGTTCGACGCCCACCAGGAGCGTATCTTTGGTCTAACCTGAGCCCTCCGGGAGCCTATCCTGTGAAACGTTAAGTGCCGTCCGAGAGCCTGTCTCGTGAACAGATTTTGACGCCCGTCAAGAACGTATCGGTGGACTAACCTGTGCCCTCCGGGAGCCTATCCTGTGAAACGTTAAGTGCCGTCCGAGAGCCTGTCTCGTGAACAGATTTCGACGCCCACCAAGAGCGTATCTTTGGTCTAACAGTACAACGTATACCGTGTAAGGGGTATCAGAAGAGATCATCACACCATGCTTAGAAGGATACCATGCTTAGAAGGATACCATGCTTAGAAGGATACCATGCTTAGAAGAACACCATGCTCAGAAGGATCCCATGAGAAAGTAATCTTAAAGTAAGGTTGTATAAAGAACACATAATGTTTTTTTTTGATGAGATGGCAGGTACGGCATGAAGGAAAACACAAAAGAAAGATAAGGAAAGGAAAGCATATACAAGGGACAAGTCCATGACCAAAGGATCATATACAGAAGCACAAGAGGTTATCATGAAAAGTAACGAGCTATCCTACCATCCATATCACAAGTCAAGAGAAGTATCTCAAAGGAACCCAACCACACCAAGAAGGATAGCAAAACGTGAAATCCAAAGTTCAAGGCTCCCAGAGTAAACTCGACCCATCAAGAAGAAGAATTGCCTTACAGGTCGCACAAAGCAACCTTCGATAAACGTTATTGCCTTGCATGTCGCCCTCGCGTGACCTATGGTCGTATCAGACTTGAACATCGTCAAGCACAACTCATGAAGGAGACATTTAAAGAGCATAAAGGATACAACATCCGACAAGACGAGACATCGGGACCTAACCCAACAAACATAGCCTAAACATAAGGCAGCTATAGCAATAAAGGCTCTCCAACGAGAAAGGAATACTAAAGCACAACACCATACATCGTGATGTGGCTATCATGTCCACATACCCTGAAGTGGCTATCATGTCCACATACCCTGAAGTGGCTATCATGTCCACATATCTTGAAGTGGCTATCATGTCCACATACCCTGAAGTGGCTATCATGTCCACATATCTTGAAGTGGCTATCATGTCCACATATCCTGAAATGGCTATCATGTCCACACACTACAGAAGGGCTATCACTCCGACACATCACGAAGTACCTATCACGTCCACATATCCCGAAGTGATTATCATGACAGCACATCATAAAACATCTGTCAAAGACATGCATTGTAAAGACACCATCCCGACAACGAACATCAAAAGGCTACGCCTGGCCTTAGGAGGAAGTTCAAGAAAAAGGAAAAACAACACCCTTCGTACGCTCATCAAAGAGAGACACTTATATTTCAACCCACTGGGTGATACCAGGAAGGAGACGTCCTCATTATGAAGATAACCCCCATATCTCGCGAAATCAATCATGAAGCAAAGAATCACGACAAGCACTACTGAGGGCATATAACAAAACGATCCCCACAACGATCACAACTACGACACTAGTAGAGGCTAATTCAAGAGCAGTCTCCACCAAACTCCAAAGCAAGAATTTGCTATCTTAATCAGAGCCATGGCAAGAGAGGGGAACCTCAATGTAAGATGATGATCACACCCATCACCAAAAGAAAAATCTTCAACGCAGGGGTTAATAACATAACCCATAGGAAAGACAAAGGCACCTTCAAAAGTCATCAAATCTATATGAAGATGAAATAAACTTGAGACTCGGCCCCTCGGCTGGGGGGCAGGGGATAGAGAAGAGACATCAAGACCTATGATCACCCCATCGCCAGTCACAGGTTGTTTTTTTTTGTCAAGAAAAGGGGGTGCCTCTTCAACCACTACCTCCTTACCATGGGAGGGAGTCGGCAAGGGGGCACTTGAAGGAGAGCCTCTCGCGGTTTCTTTCTCCTCGGCAGCCGAGGGCCCGACCTCAGAGTCAGGTTTCCGCCCCTTGGATTTAGATTGACTTGAACTCTCACCCACCACAAGAACCATTCGGTAACCAAGGAAGAACGCTCTAACAACAAAAAGGAAGCAGCATGAGAACAATCATAAGTATATCACAAAGAAAAAAGAAGGGAAAAAGAACGTACTGGAAGCATTAGCAGTCACCCCTGACTTAGAAAATTTCTTGGTCTGATAAGCAGAACTAGAGGGTCCTTCCCTCTCATCTGATTCAACGGACGGTCAGATTTGGTCTGACTACCTTGGAAAACGATCTTCAAGGTCTCCCTGTCTGAAGAAGAAAGCTTGTAAAAATTTTCACCCCCACTTTTATGGGGAACAAATTGCAGGGTAAATGTCAAGAGCTATACGCATGCTCCAACGGATGAAAGAAAAATGATACACATGCCGAAGGTCGAGGTTAATGGACAATGCTCACGCTAGTACGAGGGAGGCGGAACGTTGTGTCCCATTGAGTGGCAGAGTTCCCACCCTCGAGTAAAGGAGAGGTCTATGCTCTCACCTTTGCACTTATGCTCATATTCATGATTAACATCTACAGGTACATCAATGTCATCACTCATGCTCATACTCACAACCCGCCCATCCATACATACATGTTCATGCTTGCACTCATATGCATGCCCACATACACACTCCCATGTGTTCAAACATTTAGACGTCCATGCACATGGCCGCCATATATTCATGTATACATTCATGACTACAATCGCAGCATGTCTCCACTCACTCTCATCCTTATGTTCCTATTTGCATGTATGCTAGTACACATCCTCATGTTCATGATATGTCCATGTTCACTCCTAGTTAACATCCTATAGGCATATTTTCTAGTATCCCATACTTAGAAAAATTTCGGACCAAAATTGAAATTTTTCTTCACTTAGACTTATCCCGGCATGAAATTGAAGCATTAGTCACTTAGTTGCATTCATATTGCATTCCTATGTGAACATGTATTCTTTGAGTATACGCCTGCGGCAAAGATAGGTTTATTACTCCCACCTCAGACGGACACGTGCCTAGGCACACGTCCGTACTACTCTGACGTTTACAATTCCTCTATCTCATAAGACAGGGGGCAGAGTCAGAGGCACGCATCCATGGGTAAGCAAGCATTCAGACAAAGAAGGTAAAACCCCGGTTTCAAATTGCGCGTGTCATACCATCCTAAAATAGAGTCAATCAAGGGTTAGGCCATTGGTTGACTCGGGGGCATGTGATGGATATACGCCCAATTTGAACCCGTTGACTTCCAAACCGTTGTATTTTTATCGTCCCATTTATGATTATAAATCGAAACTTCAACCCGGACACTTCGCGAGAACATCGACGGCTCGGACGGGGCCGAAGCGCCCGTCCGACGGAGGCGAACTCACCTAGGTGAGGTTGGGTGGCCACACCCGACCTCCCCTAGGGGAGATCGGGTCAGCCGACCCGATCTCCCCTAGGGGAGATCGGGTTGGCCAACCCGATCTCTCCTAGGAGAGATCGGGTCGGCCAACCCGATCTCTCCTAGGAGAGATCGGGTCGGCCAACCCGATCCCTCCTAGGAGGGATGGGGTTGGCCAACCCCACCCTCCCTAGGAGGGGTTGGGTGTCCTCACCCAACCCCTACCCTTGGGGGTCGGATTTCTCCCCCCCAAGGGCCCCGACACCACCTTCAGACTCCCATGCTCGGTCCACTCCGCCTACCTCCTCCGAATCCTAAGGTCTTAATTATATGCTTAAAGGTTAATTAATTGTGTTTAAAGGCTAACGATGTCATTAAGCCACCTTAATGACACCGTTGCCTATAAATACCCCACCTTCACATCTCATTTGAGGATCTTGGCCATTTGGACATTTTAGCTCTGACATCTCTCTAGCTTTATCTCTCTAGAAAAGTACTGACTTAGGCATCGGAGAGGGTTCACCAGGCACCACCCCCCCTCCGTGTCTGGTATTGCCCCTTCTGCAGGGTAGAAGGAGAGAAGAAGCAGAGGAAGGAAGGAAGGAAAGAAGAAGATAGGCTAAGGTGGCAAGGAGAAGAGAACCAAGGAAGCAGAAGAGCATAGAGCAGTAGGACAAGCCCCAGGGGTAAGAAGTACAAGCCTCAGGAGGTCAGAAGGAGAGAAGGAAAGGAGGTCAGAAGGAGAGAAGGAAAGGAGGTCAGAAGGAGAGAAGGAAAGGAGGTCAGAAGGAGAGAAGAGAAGGACACATATCAGAACGACTACCCCAAGAGAGTATAAGGGCAGGGATCAGAACGACTACCCCAAGGGAGTATAAGGGCACGGATCAGAACGACTAGTCCTAGGAGCACTGAACCCGACATTTCATTAGTGGGAGATAAATTCTAGATTGACGACCCGTTGACCTAGACTTTATAACCTAACAGTAAGTAAGGAGAATTCTTCGGTTTCGGCCAATTTTTTCGTTTTTTCAATATAACCTCACTCGGACTTCATTTTTGATGAAATCAGTTTTATTTGCACTCTTATTCGTTGTATATGACCGTGGAATAGTTTAATGTATTTCTTATTTTGGACTCAAAGTATCACGTTTTCCGTGATGGTAAGTAAGGAGAATTCTTCGGTTTCGGCCAATTTTCTCGATTTTTCAATATAACCTCACTAGGACCTCTATTTTTGATGAAATCAGTTTTATTTGCACTCTTATTCGTTGTATATGACCGTGGAATAGATTAATGTATTTCTTATTTTGGACTCAAATCATCACGTTTTCCGTTATGGTAAGTAAGGAGAATTCTTCGATTTCGGCCAATTTTCTCGTTTTTTCAATATAACCTCACTCGGACTTCTATTTTTTATGAAATCAGTTTTATTTGCACTCTAACTCGTTGTATATGACCGTGGAATAGATTAATGTATTTCTTATTTTGGACTTAAAGCATCACGTTTTCCGTTATGGTAAGTAAGGAGAATTCTTCGATTTCGGCCAATTTTTTCGTTTTTTCAATATAACCTCACTCGGACCTCTATTTTTTATGAAATCAGTTTTATTTGCACTCTTATTCGTTTTATATGACCGTGGAATAGTTTAATGTATTTATTATTTTGGACTCAAAGTATCACGTTTTCCGTGATGGTAAGTAAGGAGAATTCTTCGATTTCGGCCAATTTTCTCGTTTTTTCAATATAACCTCACTCGGACCTCTATTTTTTATGAAATCAGTTTTATTTGCACTCTTATTCGTTGTATATGACCGTGGAATAGTTTAATGTATTTCTTATTTTGGACTCAAAGCATCACGTTTTCCGTGATGGTAAGTAAGGAGAATTCTTCGGTTTCGGCTAATTTTCTCGTTTTTTCAATATAACCTAACTCGGACTTCTATTTTTTATGAAATCAGTTTTATTTGCACTCTTATTCGTTGTATATGACCGTGGAATAGTTTAATGTATTTCTTATATTGGACTCAAATCATCACATTTTCCGTGATGGTAAGTAAGGAGAATTCTTCGGTTTCGGCTAATTTTCTCGTTTTTTCAATATAACCTAATTCGGACATCTATTTTTGATGAAATCAGTTTTATTTGCACTCTTATTCGTTGTATATGACCGTGGAATAGTTTAATGTATTTATTATTTTGGACTCAAAGTATCACGTTTTCCGTGATGGTAAGTAAGGAGAATTCTTCGATTTCGGCCAATTTTCTCGTTTTTTCAATATAACCTCACTCGGACCTCTATTTTTTATGAAATCAGTTTTATTTGCACTCTTATTCGTTGTATATGACCGTGGAACAGTTTAATGTATTTCTTATTTCGGACTCAAAGCATCACGTTTTCCGTGATGGTAAGTAAGGAGAATTCTTCGGTTTCGGCTAATTTTCTCGTTTTTTCAATATAACCTAACTCGGACATCTATTTTTGATGAAATCAGTTTTATTTGCACTCTTATTCGTTGTATATGACCGTGGAATAGTTTAATGTATTTCTTATTTTGGACTCAAATCATCACGTTTTCCGTGATGGTAAGTAAGGAGAATTCTTCGGTTTCGGCCAATTTTTTCGTTTTTTCAATATAACCTCACTCGGACCTCTATTTTTTATGAAATCAGTTTTATTTGCACTCCTATTCGTTTTATATGACCGTGGAATAGTTTAATGTATTTATTATTTTGGACTCAAAGTATCACGTTTTCCGTGATGGTAAGTAAGGAGAATTCTTCGATTTCGGCCAATTTTCTCGTTTTTTCAATATAACCTCACTCGGACCTCTATTTTTTATGAAATCAGTTTTATTTGCACTCTTATTCGTTGTATATGACCGTGGAATAGTTTAATGTATTTCTTATTTCGGACTCAAAGCATCACGTTTTCCGTGATGGTAAGTAAGGAGAATTCTTCGGTTTCGGCTAATTTTCTCGTTTTTTCAATATAACCTCACTCGGACCTCTATTTTTGATGAAATCAGTTTTATTTGCACTCTTATTCGTTGTATATGACCGTGGAATAGTTTAATGTATTTCTTATTTTGGACTCAAATCATCACGTTTTCCGTGATGGTAAGTAAGGAGAATTCTTCGGTTTCGGCCAATTTTTTCGTTTTTTCAATATAACCTCACTCGGACTTCTATTTTTGATGAAATCAGTTTTATTTGCACTCTTATTCGTTGTATATGATTGTAATATAGATTAATTTATTTCTTATTTTGGACTCAAAGCATCACGTTTTCCGTGATGGTAAGTAAGGAGAATTCTTCGGTTTCGGCCAATTTTCTCGTTTTTTCAATATAACCTCACTCGGACTTCTATTTTTGATGAAATCATTTTTATTTGCACTCTTACTCGTTGTATATGACCGTGGAATAGATTAATGTATATCTTATTTTGGACTCAAAGTATCACGTTTTCCGTTATGGTAAGTAAGGAGAATTCTTCGATTTCGGCCAATTTTCTCGTTTTTTCAATATAACCTCACTCGGACCTCTATTTTTTATGAAATCAGTTTTATTTGCACTCTTATTCGTAGTATATGACCGTGGAATAGTTTAATGTATTTCTTATTTTGGACTCAAATCATCACGTTTTCCGTGATGGTAAGTAAGGAGAATTCTTCGGTTCTCATTTTTTCAATATAACCTCACTCGGACCTCTATTTTTTGATGAAATAAGTTTTATTTGCACTCTTTTTCGTTGTATATGACCGTGGAATAGTTTAATGTATTTCTCATTTTTGACTCAAAGTATCACGTTTAAGTAAGGAGAATTATTCGGTTTCGGCTAATTTTCTCGTTTTTTCAATATAACCTCACTCGGACTTCTATTTTTTATGAAATCAATTTTATTTGCACTCTAACTCGTTTTATATGACCGTGGAATAGATTAATGTATTTCTTATTTTGGACTTAAAGCATCATGTTATCCGTGATGGTAAGTAAGGAGAATTCTTCGATTTCGGCCAATTTTTTCGTTTTTTCAATATAACCTCACTCAGACCTCTATTTTTTATGAAATCAGTTTTATTTGCACTTATTCGTTGTATATGACCGTGGAATAGTTTAATGTATTTCTTATTTTGGACTCAAAGTATCACGTTTTCCGTGATGGTAAGTAAGGAGAATTCTTCGATTTCGGCCAATTTTCTCGTTTTTTCAATATAACCTCACTCGGACCTCTATTTTTTATGAAATCAGTTTTATTTGCACTCTTATTCGTTGTATATGACCGTGGAATAGTTTAATGTATTTCTTATTTTGGACTCAAAGCATCACGTTTTCCGTGATGGTAAGTAAGGAGAATTCTTCAGTTTCGGCTAATTTTCTCGTTTTTTCAATATAACCTAACTCGGACTTCTATTTTTGATGAAATCAGTTTTATTTGCACTCTTATTCGTTGTATATGACCGTGGAATAGTTTAATGTATTTCTTATTTTGGACTCAAATCATCACGTTTTCCGTGATGGTAAGTAAGGAGAATTCTTCGGTTTCGGCCAATTTTCTCGATTTTTCAATATAACCTCACTCGGACCTCTATTTTTGATGAAATCAGTTTTATTTGCACTCTTATTCGTTGTATATGACCGTGGAATAGTTTAATGTATTTCTTATATTGGACTCAAATCATCACATTTTCCGTGATGGTAAGTAAGGAGAATTCTTCGGTTTCGGCCAATTTTTTTGTTTTTTCAATATAACCTCACTCGGACCTCTATTTTTTATGAAATCAGTTTTATTTGCACTCTTATTCGTTGTATATGACCGTGGAATAGTTTAATGTATTTCTTATTTTGGACTCAAAGTATCACGTTTTCCGTGATGGTAAGTAAGGAGAATTCTTCGATTTCGGCCAATTTTCTCGATTTTTCAATATAACCTCACTCGGACCTCTATTTTTGATGAAATCAGTTTTATTTGCACTCTTATTCGTTGTATATGACCGTGGAATAGTTTAATGTATTTCTTATATTGGACTCAAATCATCACATTTTCCGTGATGGTAAGTAAGGAGAATTCTTCGGTTTCGGCCAATTTTTTCGTTTTTTCAATATAACCTCACTCGGACCTCTATTTTTTATGAAATCAGTTTTATTTGCACTCTTATTCGTTGTATATGACCGTGGAATAGATTAATGTATTTCTTATTTTGGACTCAAAGCATCATGTTTTCCGTGATGGTAAGTAAGGAGAATTCTTCGATTTCGGCCAATTTTTTCGTTTTTTCAATATAACCTCACTCGGACCTCTATTTTTTATGAAATCAGTTTTATTTGCACTTATTCGTTGTATATGACCGTGGAATAGTTTAATGTATTTCTTATTTTGGACTCAAAGTATCACGTTTTCCGTGATGGTAAGTAAGGAGAATTCTTCGATTTCGGCCAATTTTCTCGTTTTTTCAATATAACCTCACTCGGACCTCTATTTTTTATGAAATCAGTTTTATTTGCACTCTTATTCGTTGTATATGACCGTGGAATAGTTTAATGTATTTCTTATTTTGGACTCAAAGTATCACGTTTTCCGTGATGGTAAGTAAGGAGAATTCTTCGATTTCGGCCAATTTTCTCGATTTTTCAATATAACCTCACTCGGACCTCTATTTTTGATGAAATCAGTTTTATTTGCACTCTTATTCGTTGTATATGACCGTGGAATAGTTTAATGTATTTCTTATATTGGACTCAAATCATCACATTTTCCGTGATGGTAAGTAAGGAGAATTCTTCGGTTTCGGCCAATTTTTTCGTTTTTTCAATATAACCTCACTCGGACCTCTATTTTTTATGAAATCAGTTTTATTTGCACTCTTATTCGTTGTATATGACCGTGGAATAGATTTATGTATTTCTTATTTTGGACTCAAAGCATCATGTTTTCCGTGATGGTAAGTAAGGAGAATTCTTCGATTTCGGCCAATTTTTTCGTTTTTTCAATATAACCTCACTCGGACCTCTATTTTTTATGAAATCAGTTTTATTTGCACTTATTCGTTGTATATGACCGTGGAATAGTTTAATGTATTTCTTATTTTGGACTCAAAGTATCACGTTTTCCGTGATGGTAAGTAAGGAGAATTCTTCGATTTCGGCCAATTTTCTCGTTTTTTCAATATAACCTCACTCGGACCTCTATTTTTTATGAAATCAGTTTTATTTGCACTCTTATTCGTTGTATATAACCGTGGAATAGTTTAATGTATTTCTTATTTTGGACTCAAAGCATCACGTTTTCCGTGATGGTAAGTAAGGAGAATTCTTCGGTTTCGGCCAATTTTCTCGTTTTTTTTAATATAACCTCACTCGGACTTCTATTTTTGATGAAATCAGTTTTATTTGCACTCTTATTCGTTGTATATGACCGTGGAATAGTTTAATGTATTTCTTATTTTGGACTCAAATCATCACGTTTTCCGTGATGGTAAGTAAGGAGAATTCTTCGGTTTCGGCCAATTTTCTCGATTTTTCAATATAACCTCACTCGGACCTCTATTTTTGATGAAATCAGTTTTATTTGCACTCTTATTCGTTGTATATGACCGTGGAATAGTTTAATGTATTTCTTATTTTGGACTCAAATCATCACATTTTCCGTGATGGTAAGTAAGGAGAATTCTTCGGTTTCGGCCAATTTTTTCGTTTTTTCAATATAACCTCACTCGGACCTCTATTTTTTATGAAATCAGTTTTATTTGCACTCCTATTCGTTTATATGACCGTGGAATAGTTTAATGTATTTCTTATTTTGGACTCAAAGTATCACGTTTTCCGTGATGGTAAGTAAGGAGAATTCTTCGATTTCGGCCAATTTTCTCGTTTTTTCAATATAACCTCACTCGGACCTCTATTTTTTATGAAATCAGTTTTATTTGCACTCTTATTCGTTGTATATGACCGTGGAATAGTTTAATGTATTTCTTATTTCGGACTCAAAGCATCACGTTTTCCGTGATGGTAAGTAAGGAGAATTCTTCGGTTTCGGCTAATTTTCTCGTTTTTTCAATATAACCTCACTCGGACCTCTATTTTTGATGAAATCAGTTTTATTTGCACTCTTATTCGTTGTATATGACCGTGGAATAGTTTAATGTATTTCTTATTTTGGACTCAAATCATCACGTTTTCCGTGATGGTAAGTAAGGAGAATTCTTCGGTTTCGGCCAATTTTCTCGTTTTTTCAATATAACCTCACTCGGACTTCTATTTTTGATGAAATCAGTTTTATTTGCACTCTTATTCGTTGTATATGACCGTAATATAGATTAATTTATTTCTTATTATGGACTCAAAGCATCACGTTTTCCGTGATGGTAAGTAAGGAGAATTCTTCGGTTTCGGCCAATTTTCTCGTTTTTTCAATATAACCTCACTCGGACTTCTATTTTTGATGAAATCATTTTTATTTGCACTCTTACTCGTTGTATATGACCGTGGAATAGATTAATGTATTTCTTATTTTGGACTCAAAGTATCACGTTTTCCGTGATGGTAAGTAAGGAGAATTCTTCGATTTCGGCCAATTTTCTCGTTTTTTCAATATAACCTCACTCGGACCTCTATTTTTTATGAAATCAGTTTTATTTGCACTCTTATTCGTAGTATATGACCGTGGAATAGTTTAATGTATTTCTTATTTTGGACTCAAATCATCACGTTTTCCGTGATGGTAAGTAAGGAGAATTCTTCGGTTCTCATTTTTTCAATATAACCTCACTCGGACCTCTATTTTTTGATGAAATCAGTTTTATTTGCACTCTTTTTCGTTGTATATGACCGTGGAATAGTTTAATGTATTTCTTATTTTTGACTCAAAGTATCACGTTTTCCGTGATGGTAAGTAAGGAGAATTCTTCGGTTTCGGCCAATTTTCTCGTTTTTTCAATATAACCTCACTCGGACTTCTATTTTTTATGAAATCGTTTTATTTGCACTCTAACTCGTTGTATATGACCGTGGAATAGTTTAATGTATTTCTTATTTTGGACTCAAAGCATCACGTTTTCCGTGATGGTAAGTAAGGAGAATTCTTCGGTTTCGGCCAATTTTCTCGTTTTTTTCAATATAACCTCACTCGGACTTCTATTTTTGATGAAATCAGTTTTATTTGCACTCTTATTCGTTGTATATGACCGTGGAATAGTTTAATGTATTTCTTATTTTGGACTCAAATCATCACGTTTTCCGTGATGGTAAGTAAGGAGAATTCTTCGGTTTCGGCCAATTTTCTCGATTTTTCAATATAACCTCACTCGGACCTCTATTTTTGATGAAATCAGTTTTATTTGCACTCTTATTCGTTGTATATGACCGTGGAATAGTTTAATGTATTTCTTATATTGGACTCAAATCATCACATTTTCCGTGATGGTAAGTAAGGAGAATTCTTCGGTTTCGGCCAATTTTTCGTTTTTTCAATATAACCTCACTCGGACCTCTATTTTTTATGAAATCAGTTTTATTTGCACTCTTATTCGTTGTATATGACCGTGGAATTGTTTAATGTATTTCTTATTTTGGACTCAAAGTATCACGTTTTCCGTGATGGTAAGTAAGGAGAATTCTTCGATTTCGGCCAATTTTCTCGTTTTTTCAATATAACCTCACTCGGACCTCTATTTTTTATGAAATCAGTTTTATTTGCACTCTTATTCGTTGTATATGACCGTGGAATAGTTTAATGTATTTCTTATTTTGGACTCAAAGCATCACGTTTTCCGTGATGGTAAGTAAGGAGAATTCTTCGGTTTCGGCCAATTTTCTCGTTTTTTCAATATAACCTCACTCGGACTTCTATTTTTGATGAAATCAGTTTTATTTGCACTCTTATTCGTTGTATATGACCGTGGAATAGATTAATTTATTTCTTATTTTGGACTCAAAGCATCACGTTTTCCGTGATGGTAAGTAAGGAGAATTCTTCGGTTTCGGCCAATTTTCTCGTTTTTTCAATATAACCTCACTCGGACTTCTATTTTTGATGAAATCATTTTTATTTGCACTCTTATTCGTTGTATATGACCGTGGAATAGATTAATGTATTTCTTATTTTGGACTCAAAGTATCACGTTTTCCGTGATGGTAAGTAAGGAGAATTCTTCGATTTCGGCCAATTTTCTCGATTTTTCAATATAACCTCACTCGGACCTCTATTTTTGATGAAATCAGTTTTATTTGCACTCTTATTCGTTGTATATGACCGTGGAATAGTTTAATGTATTTCTTATATTGGACTCAAATCATCACATTTTCCGTGATGGTAAGTAAGGAGAATTCTTCGGTTTCGGCCAATTTTTTCGTTTTTTCAATATAACCTCACTCGGACCTCTATTTTTTATGAAATCAGTTTTATTTGCACTCTTATTCGTTGTATATGACCGTGGAATAGTTTAATGTATTTCTTATTTTGGACTCAAAGCATCACATTTTCCGTGATGGTAAGTAAGGAGAATTCTTCGGTTTCGGCCAATTTTCTCGATTTTTCAATATAACCTCACTCGGACTTCTATTTTTAATGAAATCAGTTTTATTTGCACTCTTATTCGTTGTATATGACCGTGGAATAGATTAATGTATTTCTTATTTTGGACTCAAAGTATCACGTTTTCCGTGATGGTAAGTAAGGAGAATTCTTCGATTTCGGCCAATTTTCTCGATTTTTCAATATAACCTCACTCGGACCTCTATTTTTGATGAAATCAGTTTTATTTGCACTCTTATTCGTTGTATATGACCGTGGAATAGTTTAATGTATTTCTTATATTGGACTCAAATCATCACATTTTCCGTGATGGTAAGTAAGGAGAATTCTTCGATTTCGGCCAATTTTCTCGTTTTTTCAATATAACCTCACTCGGACCTCTATTTTTTATGAAATCAGTTTTATTTGCACTCTTATTCGTTGTATATGACCGTGGAATAGTTTAATGTATTTCTTATTTTGGACTCAAAGTATCACGTTTTCCGTGATGGTAAGTAAGGAGAATTCTTCGATTTCGGCCAATTTTCTCGATTTTTCAATATAACCTCACTCGGACCTCTATTTTTGATGAAATCAGTTTTATTTGCACTCTTATTCGTTGTATATGACCGTGGAATAGTTTAATGTATTTCTTATATTGGACTCAAATCATCACATTTTCCGTGATGGTAAGTAAGGAGAATTCTTCGGTTTCGGCCAATTTTTTCGTTTTTTCAATATAACCTCACTCGGACCTCTATTTTTTATGAAATCAGTTTTATTTGCACTCTTATTCGTTGTATATGACCGTGGAATAGATTAATGTATTTCTTATTTTGGACTCAAAGCATCATGTTTTCCGTGATGGTAAGTAAGGAGAATTCTTCGATTTCGGCCAATTTTTTCGTTTTTTCAATATAACCTCACTCGGACCTCTATTTTTTATGAAATCAGTTTTATTTGCACTTATTCGTTGTATATGACCGTGGAATAGTTTAATGTATTTCTTATTTTGGACTCAAAGTATCACGTTTTCCGTGATGGTAAGTAAGGAGAATTCTTCGATTTCGGCCAATTTTCTCGTTTTTTCAATATAACCTCACTCGGACCTCTATTTTTTATGAAATCAGTTTTATTTGCACTCTTATTCGTTGTATATAACCGTGGAATAGTTTAATGTATTTCTTATTTTGGACTCAAAGCATCACGTTTTCCGTGATGGTAAGTAAGGAGAATTCTTCGGTTTCGGCCAATTTTCTCGTTTTTTTTAATATAACCTCACTCGGACTTCTATTTTTGATGAAATCAGTTTTATTTGCACTCTTATTCGTTGTATATGACCGTGGAATAGTTTAATGTATTTCTTATTTTGGACTCAAATCATCACGTTTTCCGTGATGGTAAGTAAGGAGAATTCTTCGGTTTCGGCCAATTTTCTCGATTTTTCAATATAACCTCACTCGGACCTCTATTTTTGATGAAATCAGTTTTATTTGCACTCTTATTCGTTGTATATGACCGTGGAATAGTTTAATGTATTTCTTATTTTGGACTCAAATCATCACATTTTCCGTGATGGTAAGTAAGGAGAATTCTTCGGTTTCGGCCAATTTTTTCAATATAACCTCACTCGGACCTCTATTTTTTATGAAATCAGTTTTATTTGCACTCCTATTCGTTTTATATGACCGTGGAATAGTTTAATGTATTTATTATTTTGGACTCAAAGTATCACGTTTTCCGTGATGGTAAGTAAGGAGAATTCTTCGATTTCGGCCAATTTTCTCGTTTTTTCAATATAACCTCACTCGGACCTCTATTTTTTATGAAATCAGTTTTATTTGCACTCTTATTCGTTGTATATGACCGTGGAATAGTTTAATGTATTTCTTATTTCGGACTCAAAGCATCACGTTTTCCGTGATGGTAAGTAAGGAGAATTCTTCGGTTTCGGCCAATTTTCTCGTTTTTTCAATATAACCTCACTCGGACTTCTATTTTTGATGAAATCAGTTTTATTTGCACTCTTATTCGTTGTATATGACCGTAATATAGATTAATTTATTTCTTATTATGGACTCAAAGCATCACGTTTTCCGTGATGGTAAGTAAGGAGAATTCTTCGGTTTCGGCCAATTTTCTCGTTTTTTCAATATAACCTCACTCGGACTTCTATTTTTGATGAAATCATTTTTATTTGCACTCTTACTCGTTGTATATGACCGTGGAATAGATTAATGTATTTCTTATTTTGGACTCAAAGTATCACGTTTTCCGTGATGGTAAGTAAGGAGAATTCTTCGATTTCGGCCAATTTTCTCGTTTTTTCAATATAACCTCACTCGGACCTCTATTTTTTATGAAATCAGTTTTATTTGCACTCTTATTCGTAGTATATGACCGTGGAATAGTTTAATGTATTTCTTATTTTGGACTCAAATCATCACGTTTTCCGTGATGGTAAGTAAGGAGAATTCTTCGGTTCTCATTTTTTCAATATAACCTCACTCGGACCTCTATTTTTTGATGAAATCAGTTTTATTTGCACTCTTTTTCGTTGTATATGACCGTGGAATAGTTTAATGAATTTCTTATTTTTGACTCAAAGTATCACGTTTTCCGTGATGGTAAGTAAGGAGAATTCTTCGGTTTCGGCCAATTTTCTCGTTTTTTCAATATAACCTCACTCGGACTTCTATTTTTTATGAAATCGTTTTATTTGCACTCTAACTCGTTGTATATGACCGTGGAATAGTTTAATGTATTTCTTATTTTGGACTCAAAGCATCACGTTTTCCGTGATGGTAAGTAAGGAGAATTCTTCGGTTTCGGCCAATTTTCTCGTTTTTTTCAATATAACCTCACTCGGACTTCTATTTTTGATGAAATCAGTTTTATTTGCACTCTTATTCGTTGTATATGACCGTGGAATAGTTTAATGTATTTCTTATTTTGGACTCAAATCATCACGTTTTCCGTGATGGTAAGTAAGGAGAATTCTTCGGTTTCGGCCAATTTTCTCGATTTTTCAATATAACCTCACTCGGACCTCTATTTTTGATGAAATCAGTTTTATTTGCACTCTTATTCGTTGTATATGACCGTGGAATAGTTTAATGTATTTCTTATATTGGACTCAAATCATCACATTTTCCGTGATGGTAAGTAAGGAGAATTCTTCGGTTTCGGCCAATTTTTTCGTTTTTTCAATATAACCTCACTCGGACCTCTATTTTTTATGAAATCAGTTTTATTTGCACTCTTATTCGTTGTATATGACCGTGGAATTGTTTAATGTATTTCTTATTTTGGACTCAAAGTATCACGTTTTCCGTGATGGTAAGTAAGGAGAATTCTTCGATTTCGGCCAATTTTCTCGTTTTTTCAATATAACCTCACTCGGACCTCTATTTTTTATGAAATCAGTTTTATTTGCACTCTTATTCGTTGTATATGACCGTGGAATAGTTTAATGTATTTCTTATTTTGGACTCAAAGCATCACGTTTTCCGTGATGGTAAGTAAGGAGAATTCTTCGGTTTCGGCCAATTTTCTCGTTTTTTCAATATAACCTCACTCGGACTTCTATTTTTGATGAAATCAGTTTTATTTGCACTCTTATTCGTTGTATATGACCGTGGAATAGATTAATTTATTTCTTATTTTGGACTCAAAGCATCACGTTTTCCGTGATGGTAAGTAAGGAGAATTCTTCGGTTTCGGCCAATTTTCTCGTTTTTTCAATATAACCTCACTCGGACTTCTATTTTTGATGAAATCATTTTTATTTGCACTCTTATTCGTTGTATATGACCGTGGAATAGATTAATGTATTTCTTATTTTGGACTCAAAGTATCACGTTTTCCGTGATGGTAAGTAAGGAGAATTCTTCGATTTCGGCCAATTTTCTCGATTTTTCAATATAACCTCACTCGGACCTCTATTTTTGATGAAATCAGTTTTATTTGCACTCTTATTCGTTGTATATGACCGTGGAATAGTTTAATGTATTTCTTATATTGGACTCAAATCATCACATTTTCCGTGATGGTAAGTAAGGAGAATTCTTCGGTTTCGGCCAATTTTTTCGTTTTTTCAATATAACCTCACTCGGACCTCTATTTTTTATGAAATCAGTTTTATTTGCACTCTTATTCGTTGTATATGACCGTGGAATAGTTTAATGTATTTCTTATTTTGGACTCAAAGCATCACATTTTCCGTGATGGTAAGTAAGGAGAATTCTTCGGTTTCGGCCAATTTTCTCGATTTTTCAATATAACCTCACTCGGACTTCTATTTTTAATGAAATCAGTTTTATTTGCACTCTTATTCGTTGTATATGACCTTGGAATAGATTAATGTATTTCTTATTTTGGACTCAAAGTATCACGTTTTCCGTGATGGTAAGTAAGGAGAATTCTTCGATTTCGGCCAATTTTCTCTATTTTTCAATATAACCTCACTCGGACCTCTATTTTTGATGAAATCAGTTTTATTTGCACTCTTATTCGTTGTATATGACCGTGGAATAGATTAATGTATTTCTTATTTTGGACTCAAAGTATCACGTTTTCCGTGATGGTAAGTAAGGAGAATTCTTCGATTTCGGCCAATTTTCTCGTTTTTTCAATATAACCTCACTCGGACCTCTATTTTTTATGAAATCAGTTTTATTTGCACTCTTATTCGTAGTATATGACCGTGGAATAGTTTAATGTATTTCTTATTTTGGACTCAAATCATCACGTTTTCCGTGATGGTAAGTAAGGAGAATTCTTCGGTTTCGGCTAATTTTCTCGTTTTTTCAATATAACCTCACTCGGACTTCTATTTTTGATGAAATCAGTTTTATTTGCACTCTTATTCGTTGTATATGACCGTGGAATAGATTAATTTATTTCTTATTTTGGACTCAAAGCATCACGTTTTCCGTGATGGTAAGTAAGGAGAATTCTTCGGGTTCGGCCAATTTTCTCGTTTTTTCAATATAACCTCACTCGGACTTCTATTTTTGATGAAATCATTTTTATTTGCACTCTTATTCGTTGTATATGACCGTGGAATAGTTTAATGTATTTCTTATTTTTGACTCAAACTGTCACGTTTTCCGTGATGGTAAGTAAGGAGAATTCTTCGGTTTCGGCTAATTTTCTCGTTTTTTCAATATAACCTCACTCGGACTTCTATTTTTGATGAAATCAGTTTTATTTGCACTCTAACTCGTTGTATATGACCGTGAGATTAATGTATTTCTTATTTTGGACTTAAAGCATCACGTTTTCCGTGATGGTAAGTAAGGAGAATTCTTCGATTTCGGCCAATTTTTTCGTTTTTTCAATATAACCTCACTCGGACCTCTATTTTTTATGAAATCAGTTTTATTTGCACTCTTATTCGTTTTATATGACCGTGGAATAGTTTAATGTATTTATTATTTTGGACTCAAAGTATCACGTTTTCCGTGATGGTAAGTAAGGAGAATTCTTCGATTTCGGCCAATTTTCTCGTTTTTTCAATATAACCTCACTCGGACCTCTATTTTTTATGAAATCAGTTTTATTTGCACTCTTATTCGTTGTATATGACCGTGGAATAGTTTAATGTATTTCTTATTTTGGACTCAAAGCATCACGTTTTCCGTGATGGTAAGTAAGGAGAATTCTTCGGTTTCGGCTAATTTTCTCGTTTTTTTCAATATAACCTAACTCGGACTTCTATTTATGATGAAATCGGTTTTATTTGCACTCTTATTCGTTGTATATGACCGTGGAATAGTTTAATGTATTTCTTATTTTGGACTCAAATCATCACGTTTTCCGTGATGGTAACTAAGGAGAATTCTTCGGTTTCGGCCAATTTTCTCGATTTTTCAATATAACCTCACTAGGACCTCTATTTTTGATGAAATCAGTTTTATTTGCACTCTTATTCGTTGTATATGACCGTGGAATAGTTTAATGTATTTATTATTTTGGACTCAAAGTATCACGTTTTCCGTGATGGTAAGTAAGGAGAATTCTTCGATTTCGGCAAATTTTCTCGTTTTTTCAATATAACCTCACTCGGACCTCTATTTTTTATGAAATCAGTTTTATTTGCACTCTTATTCGTTCTAAATGACCGTGGAATAGTTTAATGTATTTCTTATTTTGGACTCAAAGTGTCACGTTTTCCGTGATGGTAAGTAAGGAGAATTCTTCAGTTTCGGCTAATTTTCTCGTTTTTTCAATATAACCTCACTCGGACTTCTATTTTTGATGAAATCAGTTTTATTTGCACTCTAACTCGTTGTATATAACCGTGGAATAGATTAATGTATTTCTTATTTTGGACTTAATGCATCACGTTTTCCGTGATGGTAAGTAAGGAGAATTCTTCGATTTCGGCCAATTTTTTCGTTTTTTCAATATAACCTCACTCGGACCTCTATTTTTTATGAAATCAGTTTTATTTGCACTCTTATTCGTTTTATATGACCGTGGAATAGTTTAATGTATTTATTATTTTGGACTCAAAGTATCACGTTTTCCGTGATGGTAAGTAAGGAGAATTCTTCGATTTCGGCCAATTTTCTCGTTTTTTCAATATAACCTCACTCGGACCTCTATTTTTTATGAAATCAGTTTTATTTGCACTCTTATTCGTTGTATATGACCGTGGAATAGTTTAATGTATTTCTTATTTTGGACTCAAAGTGTCACGTTTTCCGTGATGGTAAGTAAGGAGAATTCTTCGGTTTCGGCTAATTTTCTCGTTTTTTCAATATAACCTCACTCGGACTTCTATTTTTGATGAAATCAGTTTTATTTGCAATCTAACTCGTTGTATATAACCGTGGAATAGATTAATGTATTTATTATTTTGGACTTAATGCATCACGTTTTCCGTGATGGTAAGTAAGGAGAATTCTTCGATTTCAGCCAATTTTTTCGTTTTTTCAATATAACCTCACTCGGACCTCTATTTTTTATGAAATCAGTTTTAATTGCACTCTTATTCGTTTTATATGACCGTGGTATAGTTTAATGTATTTATTATTTTGGACTCAAAGTATCACGTTTTCCGTGATGGTAAGTAAGGAGAATTCTTCGATTTCGGCCAATTTTCTCGTTTTTTCAATATAACCTCACTCGGACCTCTATTTTTTATGAAATCAGTTTTATTTGCACTCTTATTCGTTGTATATGACCGTGGAATAGTTTAATGTATTTCTTATTTTGGACTCAAAGCATCACGTTTTCCGTGATGGTAAGTAAGGAGAATTCTTCGGTTTCGGCTAATTTTCTCGTTTTTTCAATATAACCTCACTCGGACTTCTATTTTTGATGAAATCAGTTTTATTTGCACTCTAACTCGTTGTATATAACCGTGGAATAGATTAATGTATTTCTTATTTTGGACTTAATGCATCACGTTTTCCGTGATGGTAAGTAAGGAGAATTCTTCGATTTCGGCCAATTTTTTCGTTTTTTCAATATAACCTCACTCGGACCTCTATTTTTTATGAAATCAGTTTTATTTGCACTCTTATTCGTTTTATATGACCGTGGAATAGTTTAATGTATTTATTATTTTGGACTCAAAGTATCACGTTTTCCGTGATGGTAAGTGTTGCGTCCGGGACGACTGAGGTCACGAGGACGCGTCTGAGGTTGTGCGGGTTAGGACCCTTCTGTCGGAGGTTGTGACCCGGCAAGGTTGTGACCCGGCAAGGCTGTGACCCGGCGAGGTTGTGACCCGGCAAATCTGTGTCTCGTGCGTCGGATTCTGCGCAAAGGACCAATGCTAGCACGGAGAGGGGGGGTGGTGCTAGCGGAGCCCTCTCCGATGCCTAAGTTACTATAGTGGCAAAAGGGTAATTTCTAGAGAGAGAAAGTTCTAGAGAGAAGTCAGAGCTCAAAATACCAAAGTTGGGCAAATGAGAGAGTGAGTGAAAATGGGTGGCCAAGGCCTCCTATTTATAGGCTTCCTTGAGACCGGACCCGGTTTTAGAGCGGTTCGACGACGGTTCAAGGAGACAAACGGGAACCGTCATCAACATTGGTAATGCATGAACTTGACTTCTCTACACGTAACGGCGATCGCGAGTACGGTAATAGCGCGATACCCGTAAGGCAATCCGGACCTCGTCGGACTTGGGCAATTCGGCGAGGTCCGAATTGTCACGCAACCCGGACATCCGGGTTGCGGGCAATCCGGAGGTCCGGATTGCCGCAACCTGGAGGTCCGGGTTGTTGCAACCCGGAGGTCCGGGTTGCTGCAGCCCGGAGGTCCGGGTTGCTGCAGCCCGGACGTCCGGGTTGCTGCAACCCGGAGGTCCGGGTTGCTTTATGCAACCCGGAGGTCCGGTCCGGATGCGCGTAAACGCGCCTCCGGACCGTTTTGATACCGTGGGAGGTGTTTTTCGGAGCCGAGATGTAATTTTTGACGTGTTTGCGAGGCCCGAAGTGTAAATACGAACCCGAATTGGACATTTATCCATCAGTAAGTAAGGAGAATTCTTCGATTTCGGCCAATTTTCTCGTTTTTTCAATATAACCTCACTCGGACCTCTATTTTTTATGAAATCAGTTTTATTTGCACTCTTATTCGTTGTATATGACCGTGGAATAGTTTAATGTATTTCTTATTTTGGACTCAAAGTGTCACGTTTTCCGTGATGGTAAGTAAGGAGAATTCTTCGGTTTCGGCTAATTTTCTCGTTTTTTCAATATAACCTCACTCGGACTTCTATTTTTGATGAAATCAGTTTTATTTGCAATCTAACTCGTTGTATATAACCGTGGAATAGATTAATGTATTTATTATTTTGGACTTAATGCATCACGTTTTCCGTGATGGTAAGTAAGGAGAATTCTTCGATTTCAGCCAATTTTTTCGTTTTTTCAATATAACCTCACTCGGACCTCTATTTTTTATGAAATCAGTTTTAATTGCACTCTTATTCGTTTTATATGACCGTGGTATAGTTTAATGTATTTATTATTTTGGACTCAAAGTATCACGTTTTCCGTGATGGTAAGTAAGGAGAATTCTTCGATTTCGGCCAATTTTCTCGTTTTTTCAATATAACCTCACTCGGACCTCTATTTTTTATGAAATCAGTTTTATTTGCACTCTTATTCGTTGTATATGACCGTGGAATAGTTTAATGTATTTCTTATTTTGGACTCAAAGCATCACGTTTTCCGTGATGGTAAGTAAGGAGAATTCTTCGGTTTCGGCTAATTTTCTCGTTTTTTCAATATAACCTCACTCGGACTTCTATTTTTGATGAAATCAGTTTTATTTGCACTCTAACTCGTTGTATATAACCGTGGAATAGATTAATGTATTTCTTATTTTGGACTTAATGCATCACGTTTTCCGTGATGGTAAGTAAGGAGAATTCTTCGATTTCGGCCAATTTTTTCGTTTTTTCAATATAACCTCACTCGGACCTCTATTTTTTATGAAATCAGTTTTATTTGCACTCTTATTCGTTTTATATGACCGTGGAATAGTTTAATGTATTTATTATTTTGGACTCAAAGTATCACGTTTTCCGTGATGGTAAGTGTTGCGTCCGGGACGACTGAGGTCACGAGGACGCGTCTGAGGTTGTGCGGGTTAGGACCCTTCTGTCGGAGGTTGTGACCCGGCAAGGTTGTGACCCGGCAAGGCTGTGACCCGGCGAGGTTGTGACCCGGCAAATCTGTGTCTCGTGCGTCGGATTCTGCGCAAAGGACCAATGCTAGCACGGAGAGGGGGGGTGGTGCTAGCGGAGCCCTCTCCGATGCCTAAGTTACTATAGTGGCAAAAGGGTAATTTCTAGAGAGAGAAAGTTCTAGAGAGAAGTCAGAGCTCAAAATACCAAAGTTGGGCAAATGAGAGAGTGAGTGAAAATGGGTGGCCAAGGCCTCCTATTTATAGGCTTCCTTGAGACCGGACCCGGTTTTAGAGCGGTTCGACGACGGTTCAAGGAGACAAACGGGAACCGTCATCAACATTGGTAATGCATGAACTTGACTTCTCTACACGTAACGGCGATCGCGAGTACGGTAATAGCGCGATACCCGTAAGGCAATCCGGACCTCGTCGGACTTGGGCAATTCGGCGAGGTCCGAATTGTCACGCAACCCGGACATCCGGGTTGCGGGCAATCCGGAGGTCCGGATTGCCGCAACCTGGAGGTCCGGGTTGTTGCAACCCGGAGGTCCGGGTTGCTGCAGCCCGGAGGTCCGGGTTGCTGCAGCCCGGACGTCCGGGTTGCTGCAACCCGGAGGTCCGGGTTGCTGCAACCCGGACCTCCGGATTGCAATGCAATCCGGATGTCCGGATTGCATTGCAATCCGGACGTCCGGATTGCTTTGCAACTCGGACCTCCGGGTTGCTTTATGCAACCCGGAGGTCCGGTCCGGATGCGCGTAAACGCGCCTCCGGACCGTTTTGATACCGTGGGAGGTGTTTTTCGGAGCCGAGATGTAATTTTTGACGTGTTTGCGAGGCCCGAAGTGTAAATACGAACCCGAATTGGACATTTATCCATCACTTGCCCCCGAGTCAAGAAACGGTTTAGAACCTTTCTTGACTCTATTTTAAGTTAGGATACTTGTCCAATTTGAGTCTGACGCTAACCTTTTAATTTTGATCGTCGGTCGGGTGCAGACATCTCGATTCCGTCCGTCGCTTGATTTTTCGGCCGAACGACTTTATTTCCTGTCACTATGGTTAGTGCGATGGGAAATACATATATGACGTGCAAGCATGGTTATTGTCGGAGACATGAGCAAGTGGTAATGCACTTATGCAAGAATGTGTCTATCAACATGTAAGTATGAATAAAGGACGTGGCAAGATCGTAATTACGTAAATCAAGAAAATAGAAATCGTATTTTTCTAAAATGACTAAGTGATTACCGAATCTTGGATCATGAGATTGCAACATACGCCCATGATGATTGACTTGACACGCGCGATGATGTTGATGCGCGCGTTGACGTTGATACACGCGTTGACGTTAACGGTTGAGTGTCAGGTAGAGATTATTGGTTATTTCCTGCAAGCATGTTAAAACACTTAAGAAATATTAAGCGATGTCTAATGTTTGTTACCATAGATGTCGTCGTATGAGCTTTGACGATGTGCGTCGTTGGCATGCTTAGGGGGCATAGCTATTCGTTGTATGCAATACATTTTTGTTGACGTGCATGTGCGTATTGTGAAAATACTTAGAAAATATTCTCCCCTTGTTGACATGCCCCCTCGTTGACGTGCACGTACGTACATGGGAATACTTAGAAAATATTTTCTCTTCGTTGACATCCCCCCTCGTCGACATGTATGTACGTACATGGAAACACTTAGAAAATATTTTCTCCTCGTTGACATGCCCCCTCGTCGACATGTATGTGCGTACATGGAAATACTTAGAAAATATTTTCTTCTTGTCGACGTGCACCTTCGTCGACATGTATGTACGTACATGGAAATACTTAGAAAATATTTTCTTCTCGTCGACGTGCACCCTCGTCGACATGTATGTACGTACATGGAAATACTTAGAAAATATTTTTTCTTCGTTGACATGCCCTCTCGTCGACATGTATGTACGTACATGGAAATACTTAGAAAATATTTTCTTCTCGTCGACGTGCACCCTCGTCGACATGTATGTACGTACATGGAAATACTTAGAAAATATTTTTTCTTCGTTGACATGCCCCCTCGTCGACATGTATGTACGTACATGGAAATACTTAGAAAATATTTTCTTCTCGTCGACGTGCACCTTCGTCGACATGTATGTACGTACATGGAAATACTTAGAAAATATTTTCTTCTCGTCGACATGCAATCTTGTCGACATGTATGTACGTACATGGAAATACTTAGAAAATATTTTCTTCTCGTCGACATGCAACCTTGTCGACATGTATGTACGTACATGGAAATACTTAGAAAATATTTTCTTCTCGTCGACGTGCACCCTCGTCGACATGTATGTACGTACATGGAAATACTTAGAAAATATTTCCAGCTGCAGTTTCTGTTTTTAGCATAATTCTCGAGAGATCCGACGCAGGGGCGTGTTCCTCGAGCGATTCTTGGTTCTTTATGCTGAGCATGACCGTGCTACCCCTTTCTTGTGATAAGGGAAATAGAGTTGAGGGTTGTGTAGTGGCGTCTTCTGCCCCCCGGTCGAGGGACCGGCCCAAGGAGGAGCGTTACTCCTACTGAGGTAAGTGTTCGTTGATAATTCTTTGTTCATGCTTTTTCTTGCATGACACTTCGTCACCTGGACAATGTTAAGTACTGTGGTCGCCCCTCTTGGCTAGGCTCCAAGGCATGGCAGGATGAGTAGAGCATATGATGTTGCGACTTGCACATTATAGATTTTGTTTGGAGAAGACGGTGGCAACTTTTGCTCGTTCCGCCGAGTCCTGTTAGGGATGATGGCATTCTTTAATCTGTACCATCTTTTAGATATACTGAACTTGTTTCTGAGTTTGTTTGCCCCCCGGCTTCCATGCTTGAAGACTTGTTGCATTTGTTCCTTAGTTGTTGCTTCCGACTTGTCCGCTTTAAATATGTTTATTGAATGCGGATGACTCGTAACGCAGACATAGTTCCTGCGGTCGTGACCGATAGCCACTTCCTGATTGACAAGTTGAGATGTCCTCCTGATTGCCTGCCTGATGCCTTATGCATATTGCCCTTTGTTCCTGAATAGCTTGTCACTTGACTAAGCAAGATACTAGTTTATACCGTCTCTTAGTTCCACTCTAAGGCGACGTTGTACAAGACTCGACTTGTAAATTTTACGAGTTTTATACAGGGTACGCACCTGACAGCGTGTATGAACCCGCGTTGGGGAAGCATACATAAAAACATTTAAGTTTTTGAAGAAGCATTTTGTGAAATCTAAAAAGCTTGTTGATAAAATATTTGGGAAAATATTTTGTTATTGAAAGTGATACATCCAAAAAATCATGTTGATAAAAATTTTTGAAGGGTGTTTGATAAAAAATGTTTGTTAAGATTCTGGCAAAGTTTTTGGTAAAGTGTTTGAGAAAATAATTGTGATACATGATTCCTGCGTCCAGGGACCATGTAACACTTTTTGAGAGTATGAATTGTGATGCCTGCTTTCTGCGTCCAGGAACCATGCAACACGGTTTGAAAACCTATAAAACGAACCCTGATGGCGTTCGTAATATGGGAATGCCGACTAGACAGAGGACATTCGCCATAAAGAGTGCACCCTAAACCGGATATACGCACTTGTTATATAGTGGGGTCGTTGTCTAAAGAGAGAACTTCCGCCGTTTTACACGAACCCTGATGGCGTTCGTAATATGGGAATGCCGACTAGACAGAGGACATTCGCCATAAAGAGTGCACCCTGAACTGGATATACGCACTTTATTATATAGTGGGGTCGTTGTCTAAAGAGAGAACTTCCGCCGTATTACACGAACCCTGATGGCGTTCGTAATATGGGAATGCCGACTAGACAGAGGACATTCGCCATAAAGAGTGCACCCTGAACTGGATATACGCACTTTATTATATAGTGGGGTCGTTGTCTAAAGAGAGAACTTCCGCCGTATTACACGAACCCTGATGGCGTTCGTAATATGGGAATGCCGACTAGACAGAGGACATTCGCCATAAAGAGTGCACCCTGAACCGGATATACGCACTTGTTATAGAGTGAGGTCGTTGTCTAAAGAGAGAACTTCCGTCACTTAAAGGGTGATCAGCCCTGTATGCCCATCCTGTTCTGAACTCAGGGAATGGCTTATGAACATGAGGATTTGCCTCTTAACCAGAGATGTCACAACATGTCATTAAAAGAGTAAACATGGGGCTTGTCTTTTGAAAAGAGGATACCTCGACATGCACATTTTGACGGTAGGCCTTGGCGTTATTCCAAGGTATTGCTTGTAGTTGACGCCTTGAATAGTCGTCGTTTTAATAATAGGTCTTGGTGTTGATCCGAGACGTTGTTTGTGGTTGATGCCCATAGCTCCCTCCTTGCATATAATGCTTAGCTTGTATTGTTGAAGTAGATTTTGTGCATAGGTTACTACTTGCCATCATTCCTGAGTAACAATCGTAGTGTAACATGTACCTACGAGTAGAGTTGCTTTTGTTAGATAGTCGCAATTTTTATAAGTTTGCAAAAGTATAAAGTGATGAAATTTTCTTTTTAATCATGCATATGATAAATGAAGTAAAGGAATTTGATACGAGGATTCCTTGTTTGTGTAGGAAACTTCCCTGATGGTAAACATGATGAGTGTAGGTTATGGTAAGCATATGTTAGGTAGTATTGTCGAGCGCTCCTTAGCTTGGTGATCCCTAAGTTGCTTGGTGGTTGTATCGCTGTTTCTTGTTTTATATTGCTTTGACTTCTAATAGTGTATGACCTGTCTTTGTGTAATGCCTCCGGCTTGTCTATTATTGCGACATGATTTTTATAAAATGCTTGAGACTTTATGTTGTTGACGCGAGGAATATGTGTGTAGTTGTTACTTGGCGTTATTCCAAGGTAATATGCGTCATAATAATGTACCTACGAAAGTAGATTTATCCTTTATTAGATATTTAGAGTTCTCACGACGGATTACAAGAAAGTGTCTAGTGATCACTTCTTTTGAAAATTACTGAGGCTAATAAGCATGAGTTGTACTTAAACTTTAAAAGATTTAACATAGATATGCGAAAAGGAGATAGGGAAAATAAAGGGATTGTGATGCGTTTGATGTCCCCGTAGGTGATTTGTTGGCTAGTTGATTCTGCCACGTGCCACATAATTTCTCAATGCATCTAGCGTGTTGAGCTCTTCAATGTCTCCTTTTGGGGATGGACAAAAGTTGACGTCATGTACCCAAGTTTTACTTTGCTTGTGTTTTTCAACATCCTTGTCAAGGAAGGAAGTTGTTGGCTCAGGTTGGCGGTGAGGTTTGTTTTCTGGGAATGCTGCCATACTCCAAAGATTGTACGAGTCGTCACAATTGGTTCCATAAGTGACGTTGTTTTTCTGGCGTTTGGCGATAGGTGGATTATCGTCCACAATTTCTTTTCCTTTGCCTTTTTCTGAAGATTTGACACGAGGCTTCATTTGATGCTTACGGCCATGGTCGATATACTTCCACATTTTTCCTTTTGAGATCAACTTGTTTACATGAGACCTTAAGCTGACACAGCCATCTGTTTCATGGCCACACACTTCGTGATTCTCGCACCATTTGCTTTTATCATTTCCCAATGGGCCATTGCGGAAATTAAAGGGTTTTTTCCATAGCTTGGTCTCCTTCATTTCTCTTAGGATGACAGATAATGGTGTGTTCAGAGGAACATATATGGCGAGACTGGTGTCTTTGAGCCTTTTGGCGTTTGACTGGAGTGGTTTCTTCTTGCGCGGTTGCCTATTTTCCCCGGAGATGTGTATCTCTTTTTCAATTATTGCCTTCAGGGTTCTTGTTGTCAATCCTGTGATTGGGATGTCGTTGCCACTAGCAGGTTTTTTCGGTCCGTCCTTGTGACAGATGTCGGCATCGTCTTGGCTTGTCCTCATGGAAGGATCTTCCTTGTGTACTTTGGATGACTCTGCTTGAGTCTTCTCTGAAGGGCTGTCGCCTTGATCAATAAATTGCTTCAATTCGCCCTTGAGGATGATGTTGTTGGTTCGGAAGCGTAGACTGATGCAGTTATCGGTTTCGTGACCGAAGACCTCGTGGTTTTCACACCACTTGTCCTTGTCTTTTCCCAATTGGCCTTTCCTAAAGTTGTTTGGCTCTTTCCATATATTTGAGTTCTTCATTTCCCTCAAAACTACAGATAGTGGGGCATTCAGAGGAATGTGGTCGGCGGTGTTTACTTTGTTTGGCTTCTCGAAACCTCCTTGAAGAGGTTGCTTTGGCTGCTTGTACTGGAAGGTATCTTTCATGCATTGCCCCTTTTTTCTCTGGTGCAGTGTGTCTTGGTGACTTATGACTCGAGACATTGTCCCTATCATCTCAGCTTGTTTGTTGACTGGAGGCAAAGGAGGTGATAGGGTGACACCTTTGTACTGGAAGGCTTTTTGGTTGGACGGAGGTGGGTGAGCTGCACATCTTTGGTTCTCTAGAGATTCGCTGAATGCGAGAAACTCTTCTAGTGCCGCCATCATTGCTGGAGTAATGGTGGGCATCGAGTTTACCCTCGTTCTTTGTTTGTCCTGCAGCATTTCTGCCTGGGATTCAACTTCTGGTTTGAAACTAGGTGGAGGTGCGTGATGTTTGTTTTTCGGCTCCTTGCGCTGTGCGCCGGGCACATTGTCAATTGGTATGGATGAGGCTACAGAAGTAGCTCTTGGGGTGCGGGAGGGTCCTGACTGGCTCCCAGCTGGAGCTTGGTATCCTGCTCTTTTGTTCGTCGGGGGGTTTCTGGGATGGCCGGGCCCTTTCCTTGGGTTTTTCACCTCCTCGGGAGGGTTGTGATCACTTGCCATTGTTTTTGTGGTACTGTAGCTTTTTGTTCGAATCGCGGAGACGGCGCCAATGTTGCGTCCGGGACGACTGAGGTCACGAGGACGCGTCTGAGGTTGTGCGGGTTAGGACCCTTCTGTCGGAGGTTGTGACCCGGCAAGGTTGTGACCCGGCAAGGCTGTGACCCGGCGAGGTTGTGACCCGGCAAATCTGTGTCTCGTGCGTCGGATTCTGCGCAAAGGACCAATGCTAGCACGGAGAGGGGGGGTGGTGCTAGCGGAGCCCTCTCCGATGCCTAAGTTACTATAGTGGCAAAAGGGTAATTTCTAGAGAGAGAAAGTTCTAGAGAGAAGTCAGAGCTCAAAATACCAAAGTTGGGCAAATGAGAGAGTGAGTGAAAATGGGTGGCCAAGGCCTCCTATTTATAGGCTTCCTTGAGACCGGACCCGGTTTTAGAGCGGTTCGACGACGGTTCAAGGAGACAAACGGGAACCGTCATCAACATTGGTAATGCATGAACTTGACTTCTCTACACGTAACGGCGATCGCGAGTACGGTAATAGCGCGATACCCGTAAGGCAATCCGGACCTCGTCGGACTTGGGCAATTCGGCGAGGTCCGAATTGTCACGCAACCCGGACATCCGGGTTGCGGGCAATCCGGAGGTCCGGATTGCCGCAACCTGGAGGTCCGGGTTGTTGCAACCCGGAGGTCCGGGTTGCTGCAGCCCGGAGGTCCGGGTTGCTGCAGCCCGGACGTCCGGGTTGCTGCAACCCGGAGGTCCGGGTTGCTGCAACCCGGAGGTCCGGGTTGCTGCAACCCGGACCTCCGGATTGCAATGCAATCCGGACGTCCGGATTGCATTGCAATCCGGACGTCCGGATTGCATGGCAATCCGGACGTCCGGGTTGCTTTGCAACCCGGACCTCCGGGTTGCTTTATGCAACCCGGAGGTCCGGTCCGGATGCGCGTAAACGCGCCTCCGGACCGTTTTGATACCGTGGGAGGTGTTTTTCGGAGCCGAGATGTAATTTTTGACGTGTTTGCGAGGCCCGAAGTGTAAATACGAACCCGAATTGGACATTTATCCATCAGTAAGTAAGGAGAATTCTTCGATTTCGGCCAATTTTCTCGTTTTTTCAATATAACCTCACTCGGACCTCTATTTTTTATGAAATCAGTTTTATTTGCACTCTTATTCGTTGTATATGACCGTGGAATAGTTTAATGTATTTCTTATTTTGGACTCAAAGTGTCACGTTTTCCGTGATGGTAAGTAAGGAGAATTCTTCGGTTTCGGCTAATTTTCTCGTTTTTTCAATAAAACCTCACTCGGACTTCTATTTTTGATGAAATCAGTTTTATTTGCAATCTAACTCGTTGTATATAACCGTGGAATAGATTAATGTATTTATTATTTTGGACTTAATGCATCACGTTTTCCGTGATGGTAAGTAAGGAGAATTCTTCGATTTCGGCCAATTTTTTCGTTTTTTCAATATAACCTCACTCGGACCTCTATTTTTTATGAAATCAGTTTTAATTGCACTCTTATTCGTTTTATATGACCGTGGTATAGTTTAATGTATTTATTATTTTGGACTCAAAGTATCACGTTTTCCGTGATGGTAAGTAAGGAGAATTCTTCGATTTCGGCCAATTTTCTCGTTTTTTCAATATAACCTCACTCGGACCTCTATTTTTTATGAAATCAGTTTTATTTGCACTCTTATTCGTTGTATATGACCGTGGAATAGTTTAATGTATTTCTTATTTTGGACTCAAAGCATCACGTTTTCCGTGATGGTAAGTAAGGAGAATTCTTCGGATTCGGCTAATTTTCTCGTTTTTTCAATATAACCTAACTCGGACTTCTATTTTTTATGAAATCAGTTTTATTTGCACTCTTATTCGTTGTATATGACCGTGGAATAGTTTAATGTATTTATTATTTTGGTCTCAAATCATCACGTTTTCCGTGATGGTAAGTAAGGAGAATTCTTCGGTTTCGGCCAATTTTCTCTTTTTTTCAATATAACCTCACTCAGACTTCTATTTTTGATGAAATCAGTTTTATTTGCACTCTTATTTGTTGTATATGACCGTGGAATATATTAATGTATTTCTTATTTTGGACTCAAAGTATCACGTTTTCCGTGATGGTAAGTAAGTTGAATTCTTCGATTTCGGCCAATTTTCTCGATTTTTCAATATAACCTCACTCGGACCTCTATTTTTTATGAAATCAGTTTTATTTGCACTCTTATTCGTTGTATATGACCGTAATATAGATTAATTTATTTCTTATTTTGGACTCAAAGTATCACGTTTTCCGTGATGGTAAGTAAGGAGAATTCTTCGATTTCGGCCAATTTTCTCGTTTTTTCAATATAACCTCACTCGGACCTCTATTTTTTATGAAATCAGTTTTATTTGCACTCTTATTCGTTGTATATGACCGTGGAATAGATTAATTTATTTCTTATTTTGGACTCAAAGCATCACGTTTTCCGTGATGGTAAGTAAGGAGAATTCTTCGGTTTCGGCCAATTTTCTCGTTTTTTCAATATAACCTCACTCGGACTTCTATTTTTGATGAAATCATTTTTATTTGCACTCTTATTCGTTGTATATGACCGTGGAATAGATTAATGTATTTCTTATTTTGGACTCAAAGTATCACGTTTTCCGTGATGGTAAGTAAGGAGAATTCTTCGATTTCGGCCAATTTTCTCGATTTTTCAATATAACCTCACTAGGACATCTATTTTTGATGAAATCAGTTTTATTTGCACTCTTATTCGTTGTATATGACCGTGGAATAGTTTAATGTATTTCTTATATTGGACTCAAATCATCACATTTTCCGTGATGGTAAGTAAGGAGAATTCTTCGGTTTCGGCCAATTTTTTCGTTTTTTCAATATAACCTCACTCGGACCTCTATTTTTTATGAAATCAGTTTTATTTGCACTCTTATTCGTTGTATATGACCGTGGAATAGATTAATTTATTTCTTATTTTGGACTCAAAGCATCACGTTTTCCGTGATGGTAAGTAAGGAGAATTCTTCGGGTTCGGCCAATTTTCTCGTTTTTTCAATATAACCTCACTCGGACTTCTATTTTTGATGAAATCATTTTTATTTGCACTCTTATTCGTTGTATATGACCGTGGAATAGTTTAATGTATTTCTTATTTTTGACTCAAACTGTCACGTTTTCCGTGATGGTAAGTAAGGAGAATTCTTCGGTTTCGGCTAATTTTCTCGTTTTTTCAATATAACCTCACTCGGACTTCTATTTTTGATGAAATCAGTTTTATTTGCACTCTAACTCGTTGTATATGACCGTGGAATAGATTAATGTATTTCTTATTTTGGACTTAAAGCATCACGTTTTCCGTGATGGTAAGTAAGGAGAATTCTTCGATTTCGGCCAATTTTTTCGTTTTTTCAATATAACCTCACTCGGACCTCTATTTTTTATGAAATCAGTTTTATTTGCACTCTTATTCGTTTTATATGACCGTGGAATAGTTTAATGTATTTATTATTTTGGACTCAAAGTATCACGTTTTCCGTGATGGTAAGTAAGGAGAATTCTTCGATTTCGGCCAATTTTCTCGTTTTTTCAATATAACCTCACTCGGACCTCTATTTTTTATGAAATCAGTTTTATTTGCACTCTTATTCGTTGTATATGACCGTGGAATAGTTTAATGTATTTCTTATTTTGGACTCAAAGCATCACGTTTTCCGTGATGGTAAGTAAGGAGAATTCTTCGGTTTCGGCTAATTTTCTCGTTTTTTTCAATATAACCTAACTCGGACTTCTATTTATGATGAAATCGGTTTTATTTGCACTCTTATTCGTTGTATATGACCGTGGAATAGTTTAATGTATTTCTTATTTTGGACTCAAATCATCACGTTTTCCGTGATGGTAACTAAGGAGAATTCTTCGGTTTCGGCCAATTTTCTCGATTTTTCAATATAACCTCACTAGGACCTCTATTTTTGATGAAATCAGTTTTATTTGCACTCTTATTCGTTGTATATGACCGTGGAATAGTTTAATGTATTTATTATTTTGGACTCAAAGTATCACGTTTTCCGTGATGGTAAGTAAGGAGAATTCTTCGATTTCGGCCAATTTTCTCGTTTTTTCAATATAACCTCACTCGGACCTCTATTTTTTATGAAATCAGTTTTATTTGCACTCTTATTCGTTGTAAATGACCGTGGAATAGTTTAATGTATTTCTTATTTTGGACTCAAAGTGTCACGTTTTCCGTGATGGTAAGTAAGGAGAATTCTTCAGTTTCGGCTAATTTTCTCGTTTTTTCAATATAACCTCACTCGGACTTCTATTTTTGATGAAATCAGTTTTATTTGCACTCTAACTCGTTGTATATAACCGTGGAATAGATTAATGTATTTCTTATTTTGGACTTAATGCATCACGTTTTCCGTGATGGTAAGTAAGGAGAATTCTTCGATTTCGGCCAATTTTTTCATTTTTTCAATATAACCTCACTCGGACCTCTATTTTTTATGAAATCAGTTTTATTTGCACTCTTATTCGTTTTATATGACCGTGGAATAGTTTAATGTATTTATTATTTTGGACTCAAAGTATCACGTTTTCCGTGATGGTAAGTAAGGAGAATTCTTCGATTTCGGCCAATTTTCTCGTTTTTTCAATATAACCTCACTCGGACCTCTATTTTTTATGAAATCAGTTTTATTTGCACTCTTATTCGTTGTATATGACCGTGGAATAGTTTAATGTATTTCTTATTTTGGACTCAAAGTGTCACGTTTTCCGTGATGGGTAAGTAAGGAGAATTCTTCGGTTTCGGCTAATTTTCTCGTTTTTTCAATATAACCTCACTCGGACTTCTATTTTTGATGAAATCAGTTTTATTTGCAATCTAACTCGTTGTATATAACCGTGGAATAGATTAATGTATTTATTATTTTGGACTTAATGCATCACGTTTTCCGTGATGGTAAGTAAGGAGAATTCTTCGATTTCAGCCAATTTTTTCGTTTTTTCAATATAACCTCACTCGGACCTCTATTTTTTATGAAATCAGTTTTAATTGCACTCTTATTCGTTTTATATGACCGTGGTATAGTTTAATGTATTTATTATTTTGGACTCAAAGTATCACGTTTTCCGTGATGGTAAGTAAGGAGAATTCTTCGATTTCGGCCAATTTTCTCGTTTTTTCAATATAACCTCACTCGGACCTCTATTTTTTATGAAATCAGTTTTATTTGCACTCTTATTCGTTGTATATGACCGTGGAATAGTTTAATGTATTTCTTATTTTGGACTCAAAGCATCACGTTTTCCGTGATGGTAAGTAAGGAGAATTCTTCGGTTTCGGCTAATTTTCTCGTTTTTTCAATATAACCTCACTCGGACTTCTATTTTTGATGAAATCAGTTTTATTTGCACTCTAACTCGTTGTATATAACCGTGGAATAGATTAATGTATTTCTTATTTTGGACTTAATGCATCACGTTTTCCGTGATGGTAAGTAAGGAGAATTCTTCGATTTCGGCCAATTTTTTCGTTTTTTCAATATAACCTCACTCGGACCTCTATTTTTTATGAAATCAGTTTTATTTGCACTCTTATTCGTTTTATATGACCGTGGAATAGTTTAATGTATTTATTATTTTGGACTCAAAGTATCACGTTTTCCGTGATGGTAAGTAAGGAGAATTCTTCGATTTCGGCCAATTTTCTCGTTTTTTCAATATAACCTCACTCGGACCTCTATTTTTTATGAAATCAGTTTTATTTGCACTCTTATTCGTTGTATATGACCGTGGAATAGTTTAATGTATTTCTTATTTTGGACTCAAAGTGTCACGTTTTCCGTGATGGTAAGTAAGGAGAATTCTTCGGTTTCGGCTAATTTTCTCGTTTTTTCAATAAAACCTCACTCGGACTTCTATTTTTGATGAAATCAGTTTTATTTGCAATCTAACTCGTTGTATATAACCGTGGAATAGATTAATGTATTTATTATTTTGGACTTAATGCATCACGTTTTCCGTGATGGTAAGTAAGGAGAATTCTTCGATTTCGGCCAATTTTTTCGTTTTTTCAATATAACCTCACTCGGACCTCTATTTTTTATGAAATCAGTTTTAATTGCACTCTTATTCGTTTTATATGACCGTGGTATAGTTTAATGTATTTATTATTTTGGACTCAAAGTATCACGTTTTCCGTGATGGTAAGTAAGGAGAATTCTTCGATTTCGGCCAATTTTCTCGTTTTTTCAATATAACCTCACTCGGACCTCTATTTTTTATGAAATCAGTTTTATTTGCACTCTTATTCGTTGTATATGACCGTGGAATAGTTTAATGTATTTCTTATTTTGGACTCAAAGCATCACGTTTTCCGTGATGGTAAGTAAGGAGAATTCTTCGGATTCGGCTAATTTTCTCGTTTTTTCAATATAACCTAACTCGGACTTCTATTTTTTATGAAATCAGTTTTATTTGCACTCTTATTCGTTGTATATGACCGTGGAATAGTTTAATGTATTTATTATTTTGGTCTCAAATCATCACGTTTTCCGTGATGGTAAGTAAGGAGAATTCTTCGGTTTCGGCCAATTTTCTCTTTTTTTCAATATAACCTCACTCAGACTTCTATTTTTGATGAAATCAGTTTTATTTGCACTCTTATTTGTTGTATATGACCGTGGAATATATTAATGTATTTCTTATTTTGGACTCAAAGTATCACGTTTTCCGTGATGGTAAGTAAGTTGAATTCTTCGATTTCGGCCAATTTTCTCGATTTTTCAATATAACCTCACTCGGACCTCTATTTTTTATGAAATCAGTTTTATTTGCACTCTTATTCGTTGTATATGACCGTAATATAGATTAATTTATTTCTTATTTTGGACTCAAAGTATCACGTTTTCCGTGATGGTAAGTAAGGAGAATTCTTCGATTTCGGCCAATTTTCTCGTTTTTTCAATATAACCTCACTCGGACCTCTATTTTTTATGAAATCAGTTTTATTTGCACTCTTATTCGTTGTATATGACCGTGGAATAGATTAATTTATTTCTTATTTTGGACTCAAAGCATCACGTTTTCCGTGATGGTAAGTAAGGAGAATTCTTCGGTTTCGGCCAATTTTCTCGTTTTTTCAATATAACCTCACTCGGACTTCTATTTTTGATGAAATCATTTTTATTTGCACTCTTATTCGTTGTATATGACCGTGGAATAGATTAATGTATTTCTTATTTTGGACTCAAAGTATCACGTTTTCCGTGATGGTAAGTAAGGAGAATTCTTTGATTTCGGCCAATTTTCTCGATTTTTCAATATAACCTCACTAGGACATCTATTTTTGATGAAATCAGTTTTATTTGCACTCTTATTCGTTGTATATGACCGTGGAATAGTTTAATGTATTTCTTATATTGGACTCAAATCATCACATTTTCCGTGATGGTAAGTAAGGAGAATTCTTCGGTTTCGGCCAATTTTTTCGTTTTTTCAATATAACCTCACTCGGACCTCTATTTTTTATGAAATCAGTTTTATTTGCACTCTTATTCGTTGTATATGACCGTGGAATAGATTAATTTATTTCTTATTTTGGACTCAAAGCATCACGTTTTCCGTGATGGTAAGTAAGGAGAATTCTTCGGGTTCGGCCAATTTTCTCGTTTTTTCAATATAACCTCACTCGGACTTCTATTTTTGATGAAATCATTTTATTTGCACTCTTATTCGTTGTATATGACCGTGGAATAGTTTAATGTATTTCTTATTTTTGACTCAAACTGTCACGTTTTCCGTGATGGTAAGTAAGGAGAATTCTTCGGTTTCGGCTAATTTTCTCGTTTTTTCAATATAACCTCACTCGGACTTCTATTTTTGATGAAATCAGTTTTATTTGCACTCTAACTCGTTGTATATGACCGTGGAATAGATTAATGTATTTCTTATTTTGGACTTAAAGCATCACGTTTTCCGTGATGGTAAGTAAGGAGAATTCTTCGATTTCGGCCAATTTTTTCGTTTTTTCAATATAACCTCACTCGGACCTCTATTTTTTATGAAATCAGTTTTATTTGCACTCTTATTCGTTTTATATGACCGTGGAATAGTTTAATGTATTTATTATTTTGGACTCAAAGTATCACGTTTTCCGTGATGGTAAGTAAGGAGAATTCTTCGATTTCGGCCAATTTTCTCGTTTTTTCAATATAACCTCACTCGGACCTCTATTTTTTATGAAATCAGTTTTATTTGCACTCTTATTCGTTGTAAATGACCGTGGAATAGTTTAATGTATTTCTTATTTTGGACTCAAAGTGTCACGTTTTCCGTGATGGTAAGTAAGGAGAATTCTTCAGTTTCGGCTAATTTTCTCGTTTTTTCAATATAACCTCACTCGGACTTCTATTTTTGATGAAATCAGTTTTATTTGCACTCTAACTCGTTGTATATAACCGTGGAATAGATTAATGTATTTCTTATTTTGGACTTAATGCATCACGTTTTCCGTGATGGTAAGTAAGGAGAATTCTTCGATTTCGGCCAATTTTTTCATTTTTTCAATATAACCTCACTCGGACCTCTATTTTTATGAAATCAGTTTTATTTGCACTCTTATTCGTTTTATATGACCGTGGAATAGTTTAATGTATTTATTATTTTGGACTCAAAGTATCACGTTTTCCGTGATGGTAAGTAAGGAGAATTCTTCGATTTCGGCCAATTTTCTCGTTTTTTCAATATAACCTCACTCGGACCTCTATTTTTTATGAAATCAGTTTTATTTGCACTCTTATTCGTTGTATATGACCGTGGAATAGTTTAATGTATTTCTTATTTTGGACTCAAAGTGTCACGTTTTCCGTGATGGGTAAGTAAGGAGAATTCTTCGGTTTCGGCTAATTTTCTCGTTTTTTCAATATAACCTCACTCGGACTTCTATTTTTGATGAAATCAGTTTTATTTGCAATCTAACTCGTTGTATATAACCGTGGAATAGATTAATGTATTTATTATTTTGGACTTAATGCATCACGTTTTCCGTGATGGTAAGTAAGGAGAATTCTTCGATTTCAGCCAATTTTTTCGTTTTTTCAATATAACCTCACTCGGACCTCTATTTTTTATGAAATCAGTTTTAATTGCACTCTTATTCGTTTTATATGACCGTGGTATAGTTTAATGTATTTATTATTTTGGACTCAAAGTATCACGTTTTCCGTGATGGTAAGTAAGGAGAATTCTTCGATTTCGGCCAATTTTCTCGTTTTTTCAATATAACCTCACTCGGACCTCTATTTTTTATGAAATCAGTTTTATTTGCACTCTTATTCGTTGTATATGACCGTGGAATAGTTTAATGTATTTCTTATTTTGGACTCAAAGCATCACGTTTTCCGTGATGGTAAGTAAGGAGAATTCTTCGGTTTCGGCTAATTTTCTCGTTTTTTCAATATAACCTCACTCGGACTTCTATTTTTGATGAAATCAGTTTTATTTGCACTCTAACTCGTTGTATATAACCGTGGAATAGATTAATGTATTTCTTATTTTGGACTTAATGCATCACGTTTTCCGTGATGGTAAGTAAGGAGAATTCTTCGATTTCGGCCAATTTTTTCGTTTTTTCAATATAACCTCACTCGGACCTCTATTTTTTATGAAATCAGTTTTATTTGCACTCTTATTCGTTTTATATGACCGTGGAATAGTTTAATGTATTTATTATTTTGGACTCAAAGTATCACGTTTTCCGTGATGGTAAGTAAGGAGAATTCTTCGATTTCGGCCAATTTTCTCGTTTTTTCAATATAACCTCACTCGGACCTCTATTTTTTATGAAATCAGTTTTATTTGCACTCTTATTCGTTGTATATGACCGTGGAATAGTTTAATGTATTTCTTATTTTGGACTCAAAGTGTCACGTTTTCCGTGATGGTAAGTAAGGAGAATTCTTCGGTTTCGGCTAATTTTCTCGTTTTTTCAATAAAACCTCACTCGGACTTCTATTTTTGATGAAATCAGTTTTATTTGCAATCTAACTCGTTGTATATAACCGTGGAATAGATTAATGTATTTATTATTTTGGACTTAATGCATCACGTTTTCCGTGATGGTAAGTAAGGAGAATTCTTCGATTTCGGCCAATTTTTTCGTTTTTTCAATATAACCTCACTCGGACCTCTATTTTTTATGAAATCAGTTTTAATTGCACTCTTATTCGTTTTATATGACCGTGGTATAGTTTAATGTATTTATTATTTTGGACTCAAAGTATCACGTTTTCCGTGATGGTAAGTGATGGATAAATGTCCAATTCGGGTTCGTATTTACACTTCGGGCCTCGCAAACACGTCAAAAATTACATCTCGGCTCCGAAAAACACCTCCCGCGGTATCAAAACGGTCCGGAGGCGCGTTTACGCGCGTCCGGACCGGACCTCCGGGTTGCAGCAACCCGGACCTCCGGGTTGCAGCAACCCGGACGTCCGGGTTGCAGCAACCCGGATGTCCGGGCTGCAGCAACCCGGACCTCCGGGATTGCAGCAACCCGGACCTCCGGGTTGCAACAACCCGGACCTCCGGGTTGCGGCAATCCGGACCTCCGGATTGCCCGCAACCCGGATGTCCGGGTTGCGTGACAATTCGGACCTCGCCGAATTGCCCAAGTTCGACGAGGTCCGGATTGCCTTACGGGTATCGCGCTATTACCGTACCCGCGATCGCCGTTACGTGTAGAGAAGTCAAGTTCGTGCATTACCAATATGGATGACGGTTCCCGTTTGTCTCCATGAACCGTCGTCGAACCGCTCTAAAACCGGGTCCGGTCTCAAGGAAGCCTATAAATAGGAGGCCTTGGCCACCCATTTTCACACACTCTCTCATTTGCCCAACTTTGGTATTTTGAGCTCTGACTTCTCTCTAGAACTTTCTCTCTCTAGAAATTACCCTTTTGCCACTATAGTAACTTAAGCATCGGAGAGGGCTCCGCTAGCACCACCCCCCCCTCTCCGTGCTAGCATTGGTCCTTTGTGCAGGATCCGACGCACGAGACACAGATTTGCCGGGTCATAACCTCGCCGGGTCACAGCCTTGCCGGGTCACAACCTTGCCGGGTCACAACCTCCGACAGAAGGGTCCTAACCCGCACAACCTCAGACGCGTCTTCGTGACCTCAGTCGTCCCGGACGCAACATTGGCGCCGTCTGCACGATTCGAACAAAAAGCCGCAAAATCATGACGAGTGATCACAACGCTCTCACTGAGGCCAATCCGTCAAAAGTCAGGAAGCGCTTCAGACGTATCAAGAGATCCACAACGTCAAACGTGCCAGCAAGCAGTGTGCCTTCCGCACAGCACGGTCCGAAATTTCCAGGCATCCACGTGATACACGGAGGCTTCGGGGCAGGAGGTGAAACATCATACGGGAGAGAAATATACGCATCTCTAATGATCCATGGGCCTACGGGCAGTCAACAAGGAAACGTCATCCTAGAAGACGCCATTGGCTTTTCTGCGGAAGACAAGTCGCACATAACATTTCCACATAATGACGCCTTGGTCATAACCATGACAATCGACGGCATGGACATCAAGCGTATCTTGGTGGATGGAGGAAGTTCACCCAATGTCATCACAAAGGATGTCATCTTAGCTTTGGGGAGAAAGAAAGATGTCAACAAGATGAATTCACCCTTAGTGGGATTCATGGAAGATGCAAGTTACCCATTGGGGTCAATAACACTGCCTGTCATACTGGGAGAGGGCAGTTCACGCCTCCAAATCACAATACCATTTATGGTAGTACAAAAGCTTGACGCATACAACGGTATCTTAGGATACGCAACCATGAATGCGTGGGGAATGGTGCCATCAACGGCACACCAGAAGATCAAATTCCCAACTACAGCCGGAATCGGTGAAGTCAAAGGGGATCAATTGTTGGCAAGAAACTGTTACAACATGGCAATCCAAAATAACATCAAGCCAGATGACATACCCATCATTGATGATGATCCAAGAGAAGGACGTGCCCGACCTGCCGCAGTAGAAGAGTTAAAACAAGTAAAGATCGAAGAGCCAGACAGGATGGTCCAAATCGGGGCATCCTTGTCAGAAGATGAAGTGATAGAAATCACAGCACTTCTCAGCGAATACAAAGAGCTATTTGCTTGGTCACCAAGCGATATGCCCGGGATAAGCGCAGATGTCATCTCCCATAAGCTCAATATCAAGCCAGGAACTAGAGCAATAGCCCAGAAACTCCGTCCTCTCGGGGACAACAAGAAACTGGCAATCAGAGAAGAGGTGGGAAAACTGCTCGACGCAGGGTTCATCGAAGAATCAAGGTACCAAACATGGGTAGCAAACCCGGTGTTGGTTCCTAAGTCAAACGGCAAGTTGAGAATGTGCATCGATTACAGAGATCTCAACAACGCATGCCCCAAGGATTCATATCCTCTTCCAAGAATCGACCAGCTAGTCGATGCCACCGCCGGCCATGAATTAATGTCTGTAATGGACGCATACTCAGGATACAATCAGATCCAGATGTCCAAAGATGATGCACCGCACACTGCATTCTACGCAGATAGCGAAATTTACAACTACACAGTGATGCCGTTCGGCCTAATCAATGCAGGAGCAACATACCAGCGAATGGTCAACACCATCTTTGGCGATCTAATCGGAACCAAAATGGAGGCATACGTGGACGACATGGTCGTAAAATCAACCAAAAGGCGCAACCACGTTGATGACTTGCGAGCAATCTTCAAAAGAATGCGCGAATATCAGGTCCGCCTAAATCCAACAAAATGCGCTTTCGGCGTACAATCAGGAAAAATCCTCGGATTCATGGTGAGCCAGAGGGGGATAGAAGCTAATCCAGAGAAAGTGAAGGCAATTGAGGAGATGGTTTCCCCAAGGAGACATAAGGAAGTCCAACAACTAAATGGTCGCCTGGCTGCCTTAAACCGATTCCTTGCCAGGATAGGCGATAAGGCACTCCCTTTCTTTCAAGTCTTGCGTGCAAACAAGAAGTTTGAATGGACACCAGCATGTGAAGAGGCCTTCCAGCAATTAAAACAACACTTGCGCACATTGCCAGCATTGGCAAAACCAATGCCAGGAGAGCCCCTCTTCCTGTACATCTCTGTGAGCAACACGGCCGTCAGCTCAGTCCTTGTCAAACAAAAAGGAACTACCCAGCTCCCAGTCTACTACGTGAGCAAGATACTTGCAAAGTACGAGATAAACTACATGCCAATCGAAAAATATCTGTACGCACTTATAATAGCAGCAAGAAAGCTGAGGCCATACTTCCACGCGCATGAAGTAACAGTCTTAACAGACCAACCCTTGAAGCACATCCTGTCGAAGCCAAACATGTCAGGAAAGCTAACAAAGTGGTCTGTAGAGCTAAGTGAATTCCGCATTCACTTTGCCCCTCGAACGGCGATCAAGGGGCAAGCATTGGCAGATTTCATTGCAGAATTTACCGGGATAACACCCGACACAGACCCCCAAGCTGGACCCCAGCAAATTGAAGAACACCCCGAAGTATGGCAAATGTATACCGACGGATCTTCAAACGTAGGAGGTTCAGGTGCCGGCTTCCTCCTAATACCTCCCGATGGATCTAATCCTTTGAAGTACGCTCTGAACTTAACATTTAGAGCAACAAACAACGAGGCGGAATACGAAGCATTGATAACCGGCTTAAGAATTGCAAAAGGTGTCGGAGTCAAACACCTGCGAGTGAAATGCGATTCACAATTAGTCGTCAACCAAGTTAAAGGCGAATACGCGGCAAAGTCAGAAAATATGCAAAAATACTTGGGGCAAGCAAAAGACCTCATCACAAGCTTCGATACCTTCGACATCAACGCAGTACCTAGAGAAGAGAATCAAGAAGCTGACGCCTTGAGCAAATTCGCACAAGGCAATGAACAAGGCAAAGAAACACATTTCGTAGAAAACAGAATCTTGTCAGTAATTGACAAGTTCGAAGTCTTGTGCATTGATCCAGAACCAGATTGGAGGACTCCAATATTGGCATTCCTCAAAGACCACAAACTCCCCGAGGACAAGGTTCAAGCCCAAAAAGTCCAGAGACAAGCTGTCAATTATGCGTTGATAGATGATGAGCTTTACAAGAAAGGATTTTCAACCCCTTACCTAAGGTGCATCACCTTCCTGGAAGGCCAAAAAGTACTAGAAGACTTGCATAAGGGCCAAGCAGCCTGCCATGAAGGAGCGAGATCTCTAATACGCAAAACTCTGAGCTTGGGGTACTACTGGCCAACCATGAAGAACCAAGCTACGCACTTGGTCACAGAATGCGAATCATGTCAACTTTATTCAAGAAGCATCACGGCACCAGCCGCCGAGCTAAGCCCAATTGCAAGCTCCTGGCCATTCGCACAATGGGGAATCGATCTAGTAGGTCCACTTCCAAAGTCAAAAGGCCAAACCAAGTATATTGTCGTCGCAATCGATTACTTTTCAAAGTGGATCGAAGCAAAGGCATTGGCACAAACAACCGACGCGCAAATAATGGATTTCATCCGAAATCACATCATTGCGCGATATGGAGTTCCAAAGGTCCTAATCAGCGACAACGGGCCACAATTCAAAAGCTCAAGACTCCAAACATTTTGTCAAAGGCTCAACATTAACCACCGTTTCGCCTCAGTCCGCCATGCGCAAACCAACGGACAAGTCGAAGCCGCCAACAAGACCGTCCTAGACGGTCTCAAGAAAAGAGTGCACGCACTAAAAGGGGGATGGGCAGAAGAACTTGGCAGTGTTCTATGGGCACTCCGAACAACTCCAAAGGAGTCAACCGGAGAAACACCTTTCAGTCTGGTATACGGAACGGAAGCAGTCGCTCCCATCGAAATTGCTGTCTCATCCTACCGCACAACTCACTTCAATGCTCAAGCCAACGAAGTAGACATGCGTCTAGACTTAGATTTGGCTGAAGAGAAAAGACGGAACTCCGAGCACAATCAGGCACGTATGCGTTTAACAACCGCAAGGTATTACAACAGGAAAGTAAAAGAAAGACAATTCCACGTCGGAGAAATGGTGTGGAGAAGGAATGAATTCTCACATCTCGATCAAATCAACAAGATGTCTCCAAAATGGGAAGGCCCTTACAAGGTCGCATCCATCCCATATATCAACGCATATCGCCTTGAAGATGCAGATGGAAATATCTCTACAAACACATTTAGTGGGGGGCACTTGAAGAAATTCCATGGATAAAAGGATAATCTTCTATCACAAAAGGAGCTGTTGTATCAAGCCCTTTTGCTCTCATTTCCATAATGTATTTGCTTGTCTAAAAGACCACTCCCTTATATAAAGTGGCACCTCTGTAATAATCTCACAAACCTAATGAAGTCGTTCTATCTTCGTAGGAATTCGACTACTCTATGTACGTTACTTGGAAACAAAACAAGTAACTACAACAACAATTATCTACATCAACAAGGAGTTTATTTCTCCATTCATAATATGGGCGTCTATCTCTAGAGGATGCCGACAACACAAAGCTATCAAGCTATGTGCACAATCAACTTATATACCGCAATGACAACCTGCGGATCTATTATTAAAACGACGACCATTCAGGACGTCAACTACAGGCAATGTCTTGGATTAACACCAAGATCTATTATTAAAACGACGACCATTCAGGACGTCAACTACAGGCAATGTCTTGGATTAACACCAAGACCTATTATTAAAACGACGACTATTCAGGACGTCAACTACAGGCAATGTCTTGGATTAACACCAAGACCTATTATTAAAACGACGACTATTCAGGACGTCAACTACAGGCAATGTCTTGGATTAACACCAAGACCTATTATTAAAACGACGACTGTTCAGGACGACAGATACAAGCAATGCCTCGGAATAACGCCAAGGCCTACTATAAAAATAGCATGTTAAGGTGCAAATCCTCATGTTTATAAGCCATTCCCTGGATCCAGAACAGGATGGGCATACTGGGCTGATCACCCTTTAAGCTATGGGCGTCCTCTGTTTAGACGGCACTCCGGACTCCAAGGGTTCATTCTTTGAAATGGGTGTCCTCTACCAAGACGACACTCCGGACTCCAAGGGTTCATTCTTTGAAAAGAGTATCCTCTACCAAGACGACACTCCGGACTCCAAGGGTTCATTCTTTGAAATAGGTGTCCTCTGTTTAGACGGCACTCCGGACTCCAAGGGTTCATTCTTTGAAATAAGTGTCCTCTGTTTAGACGGCACTCCGGACTCCAAGGGTTCACTCTTCAAAATGGGCGTCCTCTGTTTAGACGGCACTCCGGACTCCAAGGGTTCATTCTTTGAAATGGGTGTCCTCTGCCAAGACGACACTCCGGACTCCAAGGGTTCATTCTTCAGTGTCCTCTATCTAGACGACACTACGGATTCCTGGCCAGAATTCGTTTTATACGGCAAAAGTCCTCTGGCAAAGACGACAATTCCGTACTATAGGTTTTCAAACCGTGTTGCATGGTTCCTGGACGCAGAAAGCATGCATCACAATTCATACTCTCAAAAAAGTGTTACATGGTTCCTGGACGCAGGAATCATGTATCACAAATATTTTTTCAAACATTTTACCAAAAATTTTGCCAAAAATTTTATCAAAAATTTTGTGTATCAAATGTTTCATCAACATGGTCTTTTGGATGTATCACATTCAATGCCAAAATATTTTCTCAAATATTTTATCAACAAGCCTTTTAAAGTTTCACAAAATGCTTCTTCAAAAAACTTAAATGTTTTTATGTATGCTTCCCCAACGCGGGTTGATACACGCTATCAGGTGCGTACCCTGTTTAAAACTCATAAAACTTACAAGTCGAGTCTTGTACAACGTCGCCTTAGAGTGGAACTAAGAGACGGTATAAACTAGTATCTTGCTTTGCCAAGATAACATCTCTCAAATGATGTTTTTATGTATGCTTCCCCAACGCGGGTTGATACACACTGTCAGGAAAGAAGGATAATATGCATAATGCATCAGGCAGACAATCAGGGGAACATCTCAACTTATTAATCAGGAAGTAAGGAAGCCGGGGGGCAAACAGACTCAGAGATGAGTTCAACATATCCAAAAAATGGCACAAATGGAATATGCCATCATCTCTAACAAAACTCGGCGGGACAAGCAGAAGTTGCCACCGTCTTCTCCAAACAAAATCTATAATGTGCAAGTCACAACATCCTATGCTCTACCCATCCTGCCATGCCGTGGAGTCTATCCAAGAAAGGCAGTCATAGTACTTAACAATGTCCAGGTGACGAAATGTCATGCAAGCAAAAGCATGAACAAAGAATTATCAACAAACACTTACCTCAGTAGGAGTAACGCTCCTCCGTGGGCCGGTCCCTCGACCGGGGGCAGAAGACGCCACTACACAACCCTCAACTCTATTTCCCTTATCACAAGAAAGGGGTAGCACGGTCATGCTCAGCATAAAGAACCAAGAATCGCTCGAGGAACACGCCCCTGCGTCGGATCTCTCGAGAATTATGCTAAAAACAGAAACTGCAGCTGGAAATATTTTCTAAGTATTTCCATGTACGTACATACATGTCGACGAGGGTGCACGTCGACGAGAAGAAAATATTTTCTAAGTATTTCCATGTACGTACATACATGTCGACGAGGGGGCATGTCAACGAAGAAAAAATATTTTCTAAGTATTTCCATGTACGTACATACATGTCGACGAGGGTGCACGTCGATGAGAAGAAAATATTTTCTAAGTATTTCCATGTACGTACACACATGTCGACAAGGTTGCATGTCGACGAGAAGAAAATATTTTCTAAGTATTTCCATGTACGTACATACATGTCGACGAGGGTGCACGTCGACAAGAAGAAAATATTTTCTAAGTGTTTCCATGTACGTACACACATGTCGACAAGGTTGCATGTCGACGAGAAGAAAATATTTTCTAAGTATTTCCATGTACGTACATACATGTCGACGAGGGTGCACGTCGACAAGAAGAAAATATTTTCTAAGTGTTTCCATGTACGTACATACATGTCGACGAGGGGGCATATCAACGAAGAGGAAATATTTTCTAAGTATTCCCATGTACGTACATACATGTCGACGAGGGTGCACGTCGACGAGAAGGAAATATTTTCTAAGTGTTTCCATGTACGTATATACATGTCGACGAGGGGGCATGACAACAAGGGGAGAATATTTGCTAAGTATTTTCACATACGCACATGCACGTCAACAAAGATGTATTGCATACAACGAGTAGCTATGCCCCCTAAGCATGCCAACGACGCACATCGTCAAAGCTCATACGACGACATCTATGGTAACAAACATTAGACATCGCTTAATATTTTTTAAGTGTTTTAGCATACTTGCAGGAAACAACCAATAATCTCTACCTGACATTCAACCGTTAACGTCAACGCGTGTATCAACGTCAACGCGTGCATCAATATCATCGCGCGTGTCAAGTCAATCATCATGGGCGTATGTTGCAATCGCATGATCCAAGATTCGGTAATCACTTAGTCATTTTAGAAACATACGATTTCTATTTTTGATTTACGTAATTACGATCTTGCCACGTCCTTTATTCATACTTACATGTTGATAGACGCATTCTTGCATAAGTGCATTACCACTTGCTCATGTCTCCGACAATAACCATGCTTGCACGTCATATATGTATTTCCCATCGCACTAACCATAGTGACAGGAAATAAAGTCGTTCGGCCGAAAAATCAAGCGACGGACGGAATCGAGATGTCTGCACCCGACCGACGATCAAAATTAAAAGGTTAGCGTCAGACTCAAATTGGACAAGTATCCTAACTTAAAATAGAGTCAAGAAAGGTTCTAAACCGTTTCTTGACTCGGGGGCAAGTGATGGATAAATGTCCAATTCGGGTTCGTATTTACACTTCGGGCCTCGCAAACACGTCAAAAATTACATCTCGGCTCCGAAAAACACCTCCCGCGGTATCAAAACGGTCCGGAGGCGCGTTTACGCGCGTCCGGACCGGACCTCCGGGTTGCATAAAGCAACCCGGAGGTCCGGGTTGCAAAGCAACCCGGACGTCCGGATTGCCATGCAATCCGGACGTCCGGATTGCAATGCAATCCGGACGTCCGGATTGCAATGCAATCCGGACATCCGGATTGCATTGCAATCCGGAGGTCCGGGTTGCAGCAACCCGGACCTCCGGGTTGCAGCAACCCGGACGTCCGGGTTGCAGCAACCCGGATGTCCGGGCTGCAGCAACCCGGACCTCCGGGATTGCAGCAACCCGGACCTCCGGGTTGCAACAACCCGGACCTCCGGATTGCGGCAATCCGGACCTCCGGATTGCCCGCAACCCGGATGTCCGGGTTGCGTGACAATTCGGACCTCGCCGAATTGCCCAAGTTCGACGAGGTCCGGATTGCCTTACGGGTATCGCGCTATTACCGTACCCGCGATCGCCGTTACGTGTAGAGAAGTCAAGTTCGTGCATTACCAATATGGATGACGGTTCCCGTTTGTCTCCATGAACCGTCGTCGAACCGCTCTAAAACCGGGTCCGGTCTCAAGGAAGCCTATAAATAGGAGGCCTTGGCCACCCATTTTCACACACTCTCTCATTTGCCCAACTTTGGTATTTTGAGCTCTGACTTCTCTCTAGAACTTTCTCTCTCTAGAAATTACCCTTTTGCCACTATAGTAACTTAAGCATCGGAGAGGGCTCCGCTAGCACCACCCCCCCCTCTCCGTGCTAGCATTGGTCCTTTGTGCAGGATCCGACGCACGAGACACAGATTTGCCGGGTCATAACCTCGCCGGGTCACAGCCTTGCCGGGTCACAACCTTGCCGGGTCACAACCTCCGACAGAAGGGTCCTAACCCGCACAACCTCAGACGCGTCTTCGTGACCTCAGTCGTCCCGGACGCAACAGTAAGTAAGGAGAATTCTTCGATTTCGGCCAATTTTCTCGTTTTTCAATATAACCTCACTCGGACCTCTATTTTTTATGAAATCAGTTTTATTTGCACTCTTATTCGTTGTATATGACCGTGGAATAGTTTAATGTATTTCTTATTTTGGACTCAAAGCATCACGTTTTCCGTGATGGTAAGTAAGGAGAATTCTTCGGATTCGGCTAATTTTCTCGTTTTTACAATATAACCTAACTCGGACTTCTATTTTTTATGAAATCAGTTTTATTTGCACTCTTATTCGTTGTATATGACCGTGGAATAGTTTAATGTATTTATTATTTTGGTCTCAAATCATCACGTTTTCCGTGATGGTAAGTAAGGAGAATTCTTCGGTTTCGGCCAATTTTCTCTTTTTTTCAATATAACCTCACTCAGACTTCTATTTTTGATGAAATCAGTTTTATTTGCACTCTTATTTGTTGTATATGACCGTGGAATATATTAATGTATTTCTTATTTTGGACTCAAAGTATCACGTTTTCCGTGATGGTAAGTAAGTTGAATTCTTCGATTTCGGCCAATTTTCTCGATTTTTCAATATAACCTCACTCGGACCTCTATTTTTTATGAAATCAGTTTTATTTGCACTCTTATTCGTTGTATATGACCGTAATATAGATTAATTTATTTCTTATTTTGGACTCAAAGTATCACGTTTTCCGTGATGGTAAGTAAGGAGAATTCTTCGATTTCGGCCAATTTTCTCGTTTTTTTCAATATAACCTCACTCGGACCTCTATTTTTTATGAAATCAGTTTTATTTGCACTCTTATTCGTTGTATATGACCGTGGAATAGATTAATTTATTTCTTATTTTGGACTCAAAGCATCACGTTTTCCGTGATGGTAAGTAAGGAGAATTCTTCGGTTTCGGCCAATTTTCTCGTTTTTTCAATATAACCTCACTCGGACTTCTATTTTTGATGAAATCATTTTTATTTGCACTCTTATTCGTTGTATATGACCGTGGAATAGATTAATGTATTTCTTATTTTGGACTCAAAGTATCACGTTTTCCGTGATGGTAAGTAAGGAGAATTCTTCGATTTCGGCCAATTTTCTCGATTTTTCAATATAACCTCACTAGGACATCTATTTTTGATGAAATCAGTTTTATTTGCACTCTTATTCGTTGTATATGACCGTGGAATAGTTTAATGTATTTCTTATATTGGACTCAAATCATCACATTTTCCGTGATGGTAAGTAAGGAGAATTCTTCGGTTTCGGCCAATTTTTTCGTTTTTTCAATATAACCTCACTCGGACCTCTATTTTTTATGAAATCAGTTTTATTTGCACTCTTATTCGTTGTATATGACCGTGGAATAGATTAATTTATTTCTTATTTTGGACTCAAAGCATCACGTTTTCCGTGATGGTAAGTAAGGAGAATTCTTCGGGTTCGGCCAATTTTCTCGTTTTTTCAATATAACCTCACTCGGACTTCTATTTTTGATGAAATCATTTTTATTTGCACTCTTATTCGTTGTATATGACCGTGGAATAATTTAATGTATTCTTATTTTTGACTCAAACTGTCACGTTTTCCGTGATGGTAAGTAAGGAGAATTCTTCGGTTTCGGCTAATTTTCTCGTTTTTTCAATATAACCTCACTCGGACTTCTATTTTTGATGAAATCAGTTTTATTTGCACTCTAACTCGTTGTATATGACCGTGGAATAGATTAATGTATTTCTTATTTTGGACTTAAAGCATCACGTTTTCCGTGATGGTAAGTAAGGAGAATTCTTCGATTTCGGCCAATTTTTCGTTTTTTCAATATAACCTCACTCGGACCTCTATTTTTTATGAAATCAGTTTTATTTGCACTCTTATTCGTTTTATATGACCGTGGAATAGTTTAATGTATTTATTATTTTGGACTCAAAGTATCACGTTTTCCGTGATGGTAAGTAAGGAGAATTCTTCGATTTCGGCCAATTTTCTCGTTTTTTTCAATATAACCTCACTCGGACCTCTATTTTTATGAAATCAGTTTTATTTGCACTCTTATTCGTTGTATATGACCGTGGAATAGTTTAATGTATTTCTTATTTTGGACTCAAAGCATCACGTTTTCCGTGATGGTAAGTAAGGAGAATTCTTCGGTTTCGGCTAATTTTCTCGTTTTTTCAATATAACCTAACTCGGACTTCTATTTTTGATGAAATCGGTTTTATTTGCACTCTTATTCGTTGTATATGACCGTGGAATAGTTTAATGTATTTCTTATTTTGGACTCAAATCATCACGTTTTCCGTGATGGTAACTAAGGAGAATTCTTCGGTTTCGGCCAATTTTCTCGATTTTTCAATATAACCTCACTAGGACCTCTATTTTTGATGAAATCAGTTTTATTTGCACTCTTATTCGTTGTATATGACCGTGGAATAGTTTAATGTATTTATTATTTTGGACTCAAAGTATCACGTTTTCCGTGATGGTAAGTAAGGAGAATTCTTCGATTTCGGCCAATTTTCTCGTTTTTTCAATATAACCTCACTCGGACCTCTATTTTTTATGAAATCAGTTTTATTTGCACTCTTATTCGTTGTAAATGACCGTGGAATAGTTTAATGTATTTCTTATTTTGGACTCAAAGTGTCACGTTTTCCGTGATGGTAAGTAAGGAGAATTCTTCAGTTTCGGCTAATTTTCTCGTTTTTTCAATATAACCTCACTCGGACTTCTATTTTTGATGAAATCAGTTTTATTTGCACTCTAACTCGTTGTATATAACCGTGGAATAGATTAATGTATTTCTTATTTTGGACTTAATGCATCACGTTTTCCGTGATGGTAAGTAAGGAGAATTCTTCGATTTCGGCCAATTTTTCATTTTTCAATATAACCTCACTCGGACCTCTATTTTTTATGAAATCAGTTTTATTTGCACTCTTATTCGTTTATATGACCGTGGAATAGTTTAATGTATTTATTATTTTGGACTCAAAGTATCACGTTTTCCGTGATGGTAAGTAAGGAGAATTCTTCGATTTCGGCCAATTTCTCGTTTTTCAATATAACCTCACTCGGACCTCTATTTTTTATGAAATCAGTTTTATTTGCACTCTTATTCGTTGTATATGACCGTGGAATAGTTTAATGTATTTCTTATTTTGGACTCAAAGTGTCACGTTTTCCGTGATGGTAAGTAAGGAGAATTCTTCGGTTTCGGCTAATTTTCTCGTTTTTTCAATATAACCTCACTCGGACTTTATTTTGATGAAATCAGTTTTATTTGCACTCTAACTCGTTGTATATAACCGTGGAATAGATTAATGTATTTATTATTTTGGACTTAATGCATCACGTTTTCCGTGATGGTAAGTAAGGAGAATTCTTCGATTTCAGCCAATTTTTCGTTTTTTCAATATAACCTCACTCGGACCTCTATTTTTTATGAAATCAGTTTTATTTGCACTCTTATTCGTTTTATATGACCGTGGTATAGTTTAATGTATTTATTATTTGGACTCAAAGTATCACGTTTTCCGTGATGGTAAGTAAGGAGAATTCTTCGATTTCGGCCAATTTTCTCGTTTTTTCAATATAACCTCACTCGGACCTCTATTTTTTATGAAATCAGTTTTATTTGCACTCTTATTCGTTGTATATGACCGTGGAATAGTTTAATGTATTTCTTATTTTGGACTCAAAGCATCACGTTTTCCGTGATGGTAAGTAAGGAGAATTCTTCGGTTTCGGCTAATTTTCTCGTTTTTTCAATATAACCTCACTCGGACTTCTATTTTTGATGAAATCAGTTTTATTTGCACTCTATTCGTTGTATATAACCGTGGAATAGATTAATGTATTTCTTATTTTGGACTAATGCATCACGTTTTCCGTGATGGTAAGTAAGGAGAATTCTTCGATTTCGGCCAATTTTTTCGTTTTTTCAATATAACCTCACTCGGACCTCTATTTTTATGAAATCAGTTTTATTTGCACTCTTATTCGTTTATATGACCGTGGAATAGTTTAATGTATTTATTATTTTGGACTCAAAGTATCACGTTTTCCGTGATGGTAAGTAAGGAGAATTCTTCGATTTCGGCCAATTTTCTCGTTTTTCAATATAACCTCACTCGGACCTCTATTTTTTATGAAATCAGTTTTATTTGCACTCTTATTCGTTGTATATGACCGTGGAATAGTTTAATGTATTTCTTATTTTGGACTCAAAGTGTCACGTTTTCCGTGATGGTAAGTAAGGAGAATTCTTCGGTTTCGGCTAATTTTCTCGTTTTTTCAATAAAACCTCACTCGGACTTCTATTTTTATGAAATCAGTTTTATTTGCACTCTAACTCGTTGTATATAACCGTGGAATAGATTAATGTATTATTATTTTGGACTTAATGCATCACGTTTTCCGTGATGGTAAGTAAGGAGAATTCTTCGATTTCGGCCAATTTTTTCGTTTTTTTCAATATAACCTCACTCGGACCTCTATTTTTTATGAAATCAGTTTTAATTGCACTCTTATTCGTTTTATATGACCGTGGAATAGTTTAATGTATTTTTATTTGGACTCAAAGTATCACGTTTTCCGTGATGGTAAGTAAGGAGAATTCTTCGATTTCGGCCAATTTTCTCGTTTTTTCAATATAACCTCACTCGGACCTCTATTTTTTATGAAATCAGTTTTATTTGCACTCTTATTCGTTGTATATGACCGTGGAATAGTTTAATGTATTTCTATTTTGGACTCAAAGCATCACGTTTCCGTGATGGTAAGTAAGGAGAATTCTTCGGATTCGGCTAATTTTCTCGTTTTTTTCAATATAACCTCACTCGGACTTCTATTTTTATGAAATCAGTTTTATTTGCACTCTTATTCGTTGTATATGACCGTGGAATAGTTTAATGTATTTTTATTTTGGTCTCAAATCATCACGTTTTCCGTGATGGTAAGTAAGGAGAATCTTCGGTTTCGGCCAATTTTCTCTTTTTTTCAATATAACCTCACTCGGACCTCTATTTTTTATGAAATCAGTTTTATTTGCACTCTTATTCGTTGTATATGACCGTGGAAGTTTAATGTATTTCTTATTTGGACTCAAAGTATCACGTTTTCCGTGATGGTAAGTAAGGAGAATTCTTCGATTTCGGCCAATTTTCTCGTTTTTTCAATATAACCTCACTCGGACCTCTATTTTTTATGAAATCAGTTTTATTTGCACTCTTATTCGTTGTATATGACCGTGGAATATAGTTTAATGTATTTCTTATTTTGGACTCAAAGTATCACGTTTTCCGTGATGGTAAGTAAGGAGAATTCTTCGGTTTCGGCCAATTTTCTCGTTTTTTTCAATATAACCTCACTCGGACCTCTATTTTTTATGAAATCAGTTTTATTTGCACTCTTATTCGTTGTATATGACCGTGGAATAGATTAATGTATTTCTTATTTGGACTCAAAGCATCACGTTTTCGTGATGGTAAGTAAGGAGAATTCTTCGTTTCGGCCAATTTTCTCGTTTTTTTCAATATAACCTCACTCGGACCTCTATTTTTGATGAAATCAGTTTTATTTGCACTCTTATTCGTTGTATATGACCGTGGAATGTTTAATGTATTCTTATTTTGGACTCAAAGCATCCGTTTTCCGTGATGGTAAGTAAGGAGAATTCTTCGGTTTCGGCCAATTTTCTCGTTTTTTCAATATAACCTCACTCGGACCTCTATTTTTTATGAAATCAGTTTTATTGCACTCTTATTCGTTGTATATGACCGTGGAATAGTTTAATGTATTTCTATTTTGGACTCAAATCATCACGTTTTCCGTGATGGTAAGTAAGGAGAATTCTTCGGTTTCGGCCAATTTTCTCGTTTTTTCAATATAACCTCACTCGGACCTCTATTTTTATGAAATCAGTTTTATTTGCACTCTTATTCGTTGTATATGACCGTGGAATAGTTTATGTATTTCTTATTTGGACTCAAAGCATCACGTTTCCGTGATGGTAGTAAGGAGAATTCTTCGGTTTCGGCCAATTTTCTCGTTTTTTCAATATAACCTCACTCGGACCTCTATTTTTGATGAAATCAGTTTATTTGCACTCTATTCGTTGTATATGACCGTGGAATAGTTAATGTATTTCTTATTTGGACTCAAAGCATCACGTTTTCGTGATGGTAAGTAAGGAGAATTCTTTCGATTTCGGCCAATTTCTCTTTTTTTCAATATAACCTCACTCGGACCTCTATTTTTGATGAAATCAGTTTTATTTGCACTCTTATTCGTTGTATATGACCGTGGAATAGATTAATGTATTTCTTATTTTGGACTCAAAGTATCACGTTTTCCGTGATGGTAAGTAAGGAGAATTCTTCGATTCGGCCAATTTTCTCGTTTTTTCAATATAACCTCACTCGGACCTCTATTTTTATGAAATCAGTTTATTTGCACTCTTATCGTAGTATATGACGTGGAAGTAGTTTAATGTATTTCTATTTTGGACTCAAATCATCACGTTTTCCGTGATGGTAAGTAAGGAGAATTCTTCGGTTTCGGCCAATTTTCTCGTTTTTTCAATATAACCTCACTCGGACTCTATTTTTGATGAAATCAGTTTTATTTGCACTCTTATTCGTTGTATATGACCGTGGAATAGTTTAATGTATTTCTTATTTTGGACTCAAAGCATCACGTTTCCGTGATGGTAAGTAAGGAGAATTCTTCGGTTTCGGCCAATTTTCTCAGTTTTTTCAATATAACTCACTCGGACTTCTATTTTGATGAATCATTTTTATTTGCACTCTTATTCGTTGTATATGACCGTGGAATAGTTTAATGTATTTCTTATTTTTGACTCAAAGTATCACGTTTTCCGTGATGGTAAGTAAGGAGAATTCTTCGGTTTCGGCCCATTTTCTCGTTTTTCAATATAACCTCACTCGGACCTCTATTTTTATGAAATCAGTTTTATTTGCACTCTACTCGTGTATATGACCGTGGAGATAAGTATTTCTTATTTTTGGACTTAAGCATCACGTTTTCCGTGATGGTAAGTAAGGAGAATTCTTCGATTTCGGCCAATTTTTCGTTTTCTTCAATAAACCTCACTCGGACCTCTATTTTTTATGAAATCAGTTTTATTTGCACTCTTATTCGTTGTATATGACCGTGGAATAGTTTAATGTATTTCTTATTTTGGACTCAAAGTATCACGTTTTCCGTGATGGTAGTAAGGAGAATTCTTCGATTTCGGCCAATTTCTTTTTTTCAATATAACCTCACTCGGACCTCTATTTTTATGAAATCAGTTTTATTTGCACTCTTATTCGTTGTATATGACCGTGGAATAGTTAATGTATTTCTTATTTTGGACTCAAAGCATCACGTTTTCCGTGATGGTAAGTAAGGAGAATCTTCGGTTTCGGCCAATTTTTTCGTTTTTTCAATATAACCTCACTCGGACCTCTATTTTGATGAAA